>BSQW01000008.1:6399844-6822777 GCA_030161315.1 Eutrema japonicum | reverse complement strand
CGGAGCCATTGCACGGAGAGGAGGAAATCGAAAAGACAGGAAGAAAGTAGGAAGAGAAGGAGGAAATCGGAGAAAGGAGGTTACCTTAAGAGTATGCGCAGAAGGTTTTAACAGTAGGAGGAAGAAGGTTTAAATAGAGGAAGGGGGACAGTGAAGCGACGCCTGGACACGTGTCAAAAGAAGCACGGCTGCCCAAAAAACCTAATGATGACGTCTCTTCGTTTCCCCACGCCAAAAAGCAAAGGACGCCTCGATAAACGCAAAGCGTCTTTTACACGCCGCGCGAGGGCAGTCCACGCGAAAAACGAAGCGTCCTTTGTCGTCCCACGTGGTGAGCACGCGCCAACCTCCTACGGGTTTTTCGGAAAAGGCAAACACAGTTGAGCCCGGACAGACCGTCCTAAGATGCGCCGAACTAACATTAGATCAACTTCGGCACGCTCACTTCGCCTCGCGATACCGAACTGGGGGAGGGCCTATTGTTGGAGGTGGGCCTAGCACCCCCAATTAGTTAGGCCCATCTTAGGAAAGGCCGTTCCCCGGTACGGTCACCGGACTTAATGTCACCGACCTGCAAGAACGTCCTCAGCAGCTCGGTAGCCGACCTGAAAGCAACGTACCCCGGGCCCGCGCTGATGCCCCGCCAGAGCAGGGAGTGTCAGAAGAATAGGCGAGTGGGAGTTGGTAAGGCAGTACCCTACCCACGTAGGGATGCGCCTTCGACCCGACGTCCCACCAACCCTACAGAGCTGACAAGGGCAGGAAGGAGCAGGTGGAGCAGAGTTGGTAAAACAGTGCACTGCTCTGCAACACGCCACGCCGAGCTCATCATGACCTCTCTCCTCGAAAGCCGGGACACGCCTCCTAGGCCACCTTACCCGCGAAAGAGGCCGCCGACGACACGTGGCCCGAGATCTCAGGGGAGCAGGAAGCCGACCCCGACTATATATACCCCTCATATGTCATTAATGATGGGGACTGGGGATTTTTACTCTCTCACCTACCACAAGTTACCCGACCTCTCTCTCTTTGTAACAAGACAACACTTTAGAACGCCGAACTGGACGTCCTTCGGAACCAGTTCGTAATTCTAAAGCGTTTACTTCTCTCTCATCAATAAAACGAAACACGCCCCCCGGCCTACTCATATTCCTCCCGACCTGTCTTAAATGTGGTTGAATTGCTTTATTAACGAAAATCTCGCCTTCCATCTCCTAATCGTTCTTTAAACACACTTAGTGATCCACGGGATCAACAAATTATCTATTAAAGCTTTGTGAAAATGTTATAATTGGACAACCCATTAATTCTTCTTAACTTTTTAGTTCACACTATATATTTCGTATAATTCAAAATTTACGTATTAGACAAATTTTAATATATAAACATAACTTTAGACCATCCACGAAATTGACCGGCTTGGTTAGGGTATGGAAATGGGCCATAGAGAACACAATAGTCCATAATGAGCCTTTAAAAGCTCAGTATATTGGGTTCTTGAGCTATATATTGGGCTATAAGTGCCCATATTTTGACACAGAAAGTTGGCAGTTCGTGATGGTTTAATAGAAAACCAAACATCAATCTGCATTTTGGCCCATATACTAATTTTTTTTTTTAAAAGTGTATTTTCCTTTTCAGTTCTAAGAACATAACAACTGTAGTTGTAAGTCTTTGTGCTTCTAGTAGGAAATAAACAAATTTATGAGACTAATAAAGATAAGGATTTATTTGTGCTTCTATTTTTTATATCTTTTTTTTTGACGTCATTTCTATTAAATGGCAGTTTAAATTAAACCAATATTTTAGTGTACTTATAAAAGTTAAAACACTTTAAATCAAACTAATAAAATTTGACTTATTTGTGACTTATTTGTTATCTATATATATAAAGGAGAATGATTCAAATGTAGTAACTCGCAAGATCGTGACACGTGTAAAGTTAATCCATTAGATTTTGACACGTGTAAAAAAAATTACCAATTAGATTTTGAGAAATAATATTAATAATAAAGGAAAAATAATAATCTAAACTTAATCCTAAAATTAAAGTTAGCAAAAAAAAGGGAAAAATATAATCTAGACTTAATCATAAAAGTAAAGTTAGCAAAAAAAAGAGGAGAATAACAATTGTTTTTAGATTAAGGAAATTTATCTTAAAGTTAAAGTTAAAAAAATGATAAAAACTAAATTTAAAAAAGGAGATAAACATTTTTCTATTTTGATTAAGGAAATTAAAAAAAAATACAATCATATAAGGAAACGGAATTCTAATTCCTTATCTCTATATAACCAATTTGATAACTTCTCAGTTTTACAAAAAAATAAAATTGCACTCACATATTTCGTCCATAAGGCTACACCGTTTTGTTATCTAAACTAGATGTAATCTTTTGTGTAATTGAAATTATGTTGTACGTTATGAAATATCTTCGTTATATACACCCGGTTATTATGATTACCCGTGAAAATTATGTTGTACGTTATGATGTACGTTAATGCAAATATCTTAACGTACCTGCATATGTTGTAAGTTAGTAATTTGCATGATCGCGAACGTGTTAAGTTAAACGATTAGATTTTGATATGTGTTTAATAAATTTTCACACGTGTTAAGTTAATCGATTAGATTTTGACATGTGTTTAATAAATTTCCAATTTTATTTTGACATGTGTTTAACAATTTTCCAATTATATTTTAACACAAAATATTAACAATAAAAGTAATTATGTTGTACGTTATGATGTACGTTAATGCAAATATTTTAACGTACTTGCATATGATGTAAGTTAGTAATTCGCATGATCGTGACACGTGTTAAGTTAATCGATTAGATTTTGATATGTGTTTAATAAATTTTCACACGTGTTAAAGTTAATCGATTAGATTTTGACATATGTTTAATAAATTTCAAATTATATTTTGACATGTGTTTAACAATTTTCTAATTATATTTTAACACAAAATATTAACAATAAAAGTAAAATTTAGAATCGATTCATAATCCTAAAAGGTAAAAAGGAAAAAAATATTAGTTATGTTTAGATTAAGGAAATTTAACAAAAACTATAAATAAAAACCAAAGTTTAAAAAAAAAAGGAAAACCCATATTTTAGATTAGAATAAGGAAATTAAACAATAGATAACAATCATAAAAAAAGGAATAAAAGCCAAAAAAAAAAATTAAAAAGAAGGAAAACCCATATTTCATTTTAGAATAAGAAAAATTTATAATATAAAAATGAATGTTTCAAAGTTGCTAATTCACCTGATCGCGACACGTGTCAAGTCAAAATTGGAAAAGTTTAAAATCGATTAATAAAAAAACTTAAAATTCTGAAAAAAATTAATAACAAATTAATAATCTTAAAAGATAAAGTTACCAAAAAAATAAAATTATAAAAGTTAAAAAATAAATTTATCCTAAAAGGCGAAATAAATATAAAAAAGAAAAAACATTCCTTAGTTTTTTCATTTATAATAAAAAAATTAATCATAAAAGAAAAAAATTCTAATTTCTCACATTTATATAAAACACAATTTGGTAGTATGTCAATTATACATCAAAATATTAAAAGTCCAATAATCGTATCTAAATTTATTTACTGAATCTTTTCACCAAATTTTTCTTTCAAGGTATATGTTTATTTCATAGTAAACTTTGTTTCTAAATTTATGTATTATATATTTTCACGGATAATTTAATTTTGTTTTCTATTTTTCCGTCTTTAATTTTTTTTTAGGGGTTATAAAATATTAAATTTCAAACTTATCTAGTTTGTTATAAAAGCTAAAACACTATAAATCAAACTAATAAAATTTGATTCAAAATTTCCCATTCGATTGCATAATAGGCCCAAATTTACATGCCCAGATTTCCTCTTCGATTGGAATTCTGATTCGATAAACCTGTATTTCCAGATTGAAGAAAAATTCAAAATAAACAGGTTTTGGATTCGCCGAAAACTGATTTTAGTTGTCAGAGTTTTCTAGTTTAGTTGTCGTACTTTCCATTGCTTCAGATTTTAGGACACCCTAAAACAGTTGAATAAGTGACCAAATAGCTTCAGATTCCAACCAGTTGATCTGAGCAATCACGACGGGTCCACCAATATCAGAAGTTTACGGGATTTTTCAAGACATCTCCCAAATTTCATCTTGTTTTATCGCTGTATTTTTCTTTTTCATCCCAAAGGAAGCTAATCTGACTCCTTAGCCAAATTCGAAGAAGAAGAAAGTAGAAAAGAGTGGAAGAAGAAGAAGAGGGAATGCAATTTGAGTGAATGGAGTTGCAGAGGAAAGTAGCTGAAGCAATCCATGTCTTGAATCACGATCCTGAATCTTCCAACAGAGTTGCCGCCAATCAATGGCTTGTTCAATTCCAGCAAACTCCGGCGGCTTGGGACGTCTCTACCTCTCTCCTCACTTCTCCGATTGTATCTCTATTCGACCTCCAATTCTTCGCCGCCCAGATTCTCCGTCGAAAGGTCTCGCCTTTTATCTCTCTATCTCTCGACCATCCCTAAAACCCTTTTACCCCCTTTTTGTGTTGGTTTCAGATTCAGAACGAAGCATCGATTCTTCAATCAACAGCCAAAGACGCTCTTCTCAACGTCCTTCTTCTAGCCGCCAAGAGATACAGCTCCGGCGTTCCTCAGGTATTGTACCCTTTTAATTTTTCCGGCGATATGAATGGTTTTGGGTTATGTGTTTGTGATTTGGTCGTGGAATTGGGAATTGCAGCTCTTGACGCAGATATGTCTAGCTCTCTCGGCGCTTCTTCTCCACGCGGATCCTTATTCAAAGCCCTTTGATAAGCTAATGTTCGCACTCCAGAATCTTCAGGCCCACGATGATGGCAATGTCGTCTTGCTCGAGCTTCTCACTGTCCTTCCTGAAGAAATATCTGACACTCGCCATTTTTCTCATCACTCTGATCTTCGTCAGGAGGTTGTTCCTTCTCTTCCCCCTTTCTCATTTCCTTTCAAAGTTTGTGTTTTTCTTTTCTTTGTTCCTCACTGCTTACCTCGTTTTGTAACAGTTGCTCTCGCATACTTCCATGGTTCTTGATTTCTTACTCCAGCAGTCTGAGAAGCAATTCGCCTCCCCTCTTTACCCGCATGACAACAGCCGCAAAATACTTCGTTGCTTACTGAGTTGGGTATGTTGCTTTGTATTTCATGTACAATTGTATCGTTATGCCTTTCACCGGATTTTATTTTGATGTCTTTCCTCATTATCATTAGGTCCGTGCTGGATGTTTCTCTGAGATTCCACAAGGCGCAGTGCCTTCACATCCCCTTCTTAACTATGTATTTAATGCTCTACAGGTGACTTTCCTTAGTGGTGTGGTTTAAATCACTCTCTTTTTTCTTCTACAAAGTGCCTTTCAATTTCTTTCGTTTTGATTTCTTTGCGTTCCATAGGGTACTACTTTTGATCTCGCCATTGAGGTGCTTGTTGAACTTGTGACTCGGCATGAGGTATGTTTGAAGTACATTGTATTGGCATTTTTTCTTTGTATATTCTTGTCTAATTGGTTCATACGTGATGGCAATGTCGTTGCATAGGGTTTAATATCAACATATTATCTTATAGTTCAATAGCGATGCTTTTGGATTTCAATAACTTTGATCTGTTTTTTTCTTGCAGGATCTTCCTCAGGTTTTATTGTACAAAGTACAGTTGCTCAGAGATACACTTCTACAACCAGCTCTTATAAATGCTGATCCAAAAGTTGTCTCTGGCCTTGCATGCTTGATGTCTGAGATCGGACAGGCTGTGAGTACTAATTCCATTTGATCCTCTCATGACTGTGCATCCAATGTTGTGACGTTATTACTCTTCCCTTTACTTTATTTCTGGTTTTTTTGTGAGGCTCATGTTGGTGTGCAATATGTTCTAGGCACCATGCTTGATTGTTGAAGCAAGTTCTGAAGCGCTTATTCTGACTGATGCCCTTTTGAGGTGAATATTATGCCTTGATTGTTTGCGTTTACTTTTACATGTACTCTGTATTTTTTCCAAATAAACTCACAACCTTTAGCATTTTAACCAAAATTCCTTTGTTAGTTGCCTATACCAAACGAAAACGAGAGATTATTCTTCGGTTAGCGCTTGCACTATGTAATAATATTTTATGAAATTGATTTTTTTTTTCATGGTTTTTTCTTTTACATGAAGACACAAACGCGAACGCAAAAATTAATGTTTTAAACAATCCAGGCCTTAATCGTTTTACAATCTAAATATTCACACAGTTGGTGCAACTTTAAGCTGATTTGCTCTGCTTCTGTTTTTTTGGTGCTCTGCTTCTTCTTCCTCAATGCATTTTTCTTCCCCAAACATGGCTTGTTATTTCGGTTGGCATTAATATCTTATATATTACTCTTGTTCACTGTCCATCAATTACCTTTCCAGCTGTGTGGCATTTCCAAGTGATGACTGGGAGATTGCAGATTCAACTGTACAGTTTTGGTATTATTCTATCTTTACAACCATATGGACTTTGATATTTTTCATTCAGAAAGATTTCTGCTGACTATTCTTTGAGCTCAGTCTTGTTTTTTTCCCTTTCTTATCTTAGGTCAACTTTTGCGACATATATACTTAGCCTAGGTGGAAATAGACAGAATGACAGAAATCGTGTGAAAGATATATTTCTTCCAGTTTTCTCAGCTTTAGTTGATGCTCTTGTGCTGCGCGCTCAGGTTACATCTTGGAAACTTTCTTAAATTTTAAGTCTCTTTCAGTTTTATATGTATAGAAAGCTGTCATATCAGTTGCAGCACCAACAATACCTTTGAAAAAACAAATTCCTATGTATTTTTCTATTAAGCTGGACATCTCTCCTTCATATTGATATAGTAATTGTTAGGATTGGTCAATTAATACGGTTCTGGTGGGAATATTTTTTAAAATTTGTTCCATTTCATATTCTTGAATTTCTTAGGCTTGTCACTCACAGTTTCTTGCATTTGGTCTTTCGTTTCTTCTTTTATCACATTCCACTCTGTATCAACACAATATTGGATGTTTAGTTTGTCATTTTCAGTATATTCATAAGCCCACGAATTATTAAACACCTGCTTTATTTATTGTACTAATGGTGTTTTTTGTGCTTCTAAAATTCCTTATCAATCTATCTTCAGGTTGATGATTTTAGCTCCAGTGATGAGAGTCCAGGGCTTGACTTGCCTGATGGCCTGTTGCATTTTAGAAATAATCTTCTTGAGCTCTTGGTAGATATTTGCCAGCTACTTCATCCTACAACATTTGTGAGTAAGGTGTGCCCTCACTTCACAATTCAAAATCATAAATTGAATCAGTATATGCAGCACAACTAATTTGTATTATGAATCAGGCAGGATTTCCCTCAATTTAACATTTTCTGGACTGTGTTATGTTGAAAACAGCTTCTTCGTTCTTCTTCCGTATCTTATCAGTTCTCATGGGATCAATTCACTTTCTTAGTGAACCATGCTCTGTATAACGTTGAGTCTTTTAAGATTATTACTTTACTTGGCTCAAACACAACAACTTTGCTCTGGTGTCTTGGGTTACTTTAGTTAGATGGTTGCTTGATAAGTTGTTTTGCTCTTTCATGTTCTGTGACAAAGTATTCAGTTATTTTTGCTATGTTATCTTTAACTTTTTCTTGCCAATATACTTGTAGTTATTTTTTGGTGGCCTACCTTCTTCAAATGTTTCGATGCCCTTGAGGGAGATTGAGGCTAAGTTGTTTGCTCTTAATGCGGTGAGCACACTTGACCTCTTTACTTCCAATCAAGTTGCTTCATTTTAAGTTTCTGGTTTCAGAACAACCCCGAGAGGGGTAGGATCACATTCTATGGATTCTCTACTGTTAATTGTTTTGTCTCTATTACTTATTCATCCATCTTTAATTTCTGTTTGGAGACTGGCGATGATTTCTTTAAGCTTGGCAGTTTTCAGGAGTTGCAATTTCTATTATTTATCCTTGTCTTTACTAAAAGATTCTACCGTGTCAGGTTTCTGAAATTATCTTGCAAGAGGGAGAGGCTTTTGATTTTTCGTTGATCATGCAATTGGTTTCTGCATTCTCCGTTAGGCCATCCAGCGAACTCAAGGGGTTTATATGTGTTGTATGTCAGTTCATACCCTTGCCTTGTCTTCTGGCTTACCAACAGTTTTCTTGTACTATAAATGCAATCAACATTTGACAATAATCAACTTTTAGGTATACAGATCACTGGCAGATGTTGTTGGCTCCTATTCAAGATGGATCTCTGTTTTTCCAAGTAATGCCAGGCCCTTGCTGTAAGTCTACTTTCTTCAGTGACCATTCACCTTAGTACAGTTACAATCTTAACAATTACCTTGAAATTGTTTATATTATTTCCTTTTCTGATTGGTATTTTTCAGTTTTCTGTAAGGATATTTGTATGTTTATATCTTATAACATCAACTAGTCTGATAATCTAGATGGTGCATGGTTTTTCTGCTTTCAGGTTATTTCTTGCAGGAGGGATTTCTGAACCTATTTGTTCACATGCTTGTGCTTCTGCTCTGCGTAAAATTTGTGAAGATGCCCCAGCTGTAATCCAGGAATCATCAAATTTAGACATCTTAATGTGGATAGGAGAGGTATCAGATTCATGCATCCCTTTCGTTAACTGTTAAAACAAGCTTCAAGTTACACTGATACATATATTTTGTCTCCTGAATCATTATGCTTTTACCTTTCTTAGTGTTTGGAGCAGTGGAATTTGGCGTTGGAAGATGAAGAAGAAGTCATTAACGCTATCACTGTTATCCTTGGCTCTGTTGCTAACGAAGAGCTACAAAATAAATTATTAACTCAATTGCTTTCGTCAAGTTATGGAGTTCTCTCAAAACTTGTAAGTGTTTATATTGCTCAGTTACAAAGAGTTATTCGTCAGGGTTCTTCATTATCCTTTTCCTGTACAAGTAACTGTTTGTTCATTCTCCTGCATTAATGGAAAAAGAATCAGCTAATCGTCCACAGCTAATGGCCTCTGAGATAGAATTTGGACTAATACCTTTTCTGGTTTTAGGTAGATGATGACGTTGAGTCTTCTGGTAGACAGAGTCCAGCCACTTACACACGAATGTTGAGCTCTGTTACAAGAGGTCTTTACAGGTATGCTTCTGACTGCTGTATTTACTATCTTGCTTAAATGCCTTGTAATCTAGGAGCTTTTGGTGAATTGTTTGACGGCGTCGGAACTTCAATTCATTTATGAAAATATTGCCATAATTTTGCATTACATATGTTTTTTTTTCTGATATAGGTTTGAAAACTGCGTACCATAATTTTTAGTAGCTTGCACTCTCTGGTAGATTTCTTATAAGGTGTAGAAAGCTTGGTAAGAGTATCATAGTGACGAATTTTCTCTTCACTTGATCCATGATTCAGGATTGGAACTGTATTCAGTCACCTTGCGACGTCTCTGTCATCTGTCCCTGTGGCAGATGGTCCAATCCTTTCTTTGTTGACTGTTTTCTGGCCCATTTTGGAGAAGCTTTTTAGGTCTGAACACATGGAGAGTGGCAGTTTAGCCGCAGCAGCATGCCGTGCTCTTTCAGTGGCAGTTCAATCGTCAGGTTTCAAACTTCTTATCTCCTTATTCTATTCAACTACATCCGTCTATTTCAAAGTTATGCCTTTAGAGACTGAAACACTTCTTTATTTCACAGCATCCTTTACTGTAAGAGTTACTATGCATATGATTTTGGACTATTATGGCTCCAAATCAAGCCTCTCGATCTTAGCATTAGTAGGTTTCACTGACATTTTGACACCTTTAATTTGCTTTATATACAGGTGAGCACTTTATGCTACTACTACCTAGTGTACTGGACTGTCTATCGAGAAACTTTCTGTCATTTCAAAGTCAAGAATGTTACATAAGAACAGGTGAGATTTCCTAATTGTACAGGCTGCACTGTTGGAAAAAAACCTCTTGAGAGGCTAGCTTTGATTCATTACACGATTTTTATTGGCTAGCTTACATACATTATACCCGAGGTTGGTTATTCATCACCCAGTTCTCTGAAATTTGCCTTTCCACGCACTTGCTATTACAGCCTGTGTAATCGCTGAAGAATTTTGTCATAGGAAGGAATACGGGTCCTTGTTTATCACTACGTTTGAGAGATTTACTCAAGCATCATCACTGATGGGAATAAATTCGTCATATATATGTGACCAAGAACCCGATTTGGTGGAAGCATATGTGAATTTTGCATCAGCATTAATCCGCGGTTGTCATAAGGTTTTGCAACCACTCCTATGCTCGTTAAAGTATAACTTTCCATTATTCATCTTTCAAAAAAAAAAAAAAAGAGGTGTTGTGAAGGTTTGGCTCTATTTCTTTTGACGAAACAGGAATTGTTGGGTACCTCTGGAACACTTCTTGAAATTTCTTTCCACAAAGCGGCTATTTGTTGTACAGCTATGCACCGAGGTGCTGCTTTAGCTGCAATGTCATACTTGTCAGGTATGTGTGCAGTGGTTTACTATCTAAAACATGGTATTAATGCATACAAGACTCTTTGGTCATAAGCATACTTTACACTATGTTTTTGACATGTACAGGTTTCTTGGAGGTTTCGCTTTCTTCCATGATCGAAACCGTGAATCGCATATCCGAAGGATCATTCAGTGTGGTCTCTGTCCAGGTTGTATCTCACTGTGGAGAGGGGCTTTTGTCTAATCTAGTCTATGCTCTACTCGGAGTTGCAGCTATGTCAAGGGTAAATAATTTGAGTGAAATCTCTCAAAAAGTAGTTGATGGATTGGGATCTTTGATTCACCTTTTGGGTTCTGTTTTTATTTAAGGTCCACAAGTGTTCCACAATACTGCAACAATTAGCTGCAATCTGCAGTTTATGTGAGAGGACTTCATGGAAAGGAATGTTGTGTTGGAAGTCTCTCCAAGGATGGCTAAACTCAGCGGTTTCTCTCTCTCTCTCTCTCTCTCTCTCTCTCTCTCTCTCTCTCTACCTTTGTTTGGTTCGTTCTAATAGTTGTGTTATTGTATTTCAGGTGTGGGCACTTCCAAGCGAGTATCTGAAGCAAGGAGAAGCAGAAAACATAGTGCGGGAATGGTCAGAAGCTCTGGGAGGTGCAGGGATCGATTACCTTGAGAACAAAAGCTGCAATTTTGGAAACAATAACAGTTCAGGAGGAGGACACATGCAAGGGAAACACGGTCGAGCGTTGAAGCGATTAGTGAGAGATTTTGCGGATTCTCATCGAAACGATCCAAATCTAAACATCATATAAATCAATCAATCATCTTTTTTTCAATTTGTTGCCTTAATGATGAGGGCAATGCATCTTCTTCTTCTTTCCGACAATGCTCTGTTTCTGATGTATAGTAGGAGTGGGAAAGAACCTCATGAAGAATTATTTATACAGACATTTCGTTTAGACTTTAGATTGGTAAGAATACTATACTACTGACTAATTGGGCCATATTTGGTTAGATTTTTTTAATTTGAGTTTGGTTAGCTTCGCTTTACTTTCCCGCCACATTCCACTGCATAACACAGCAGCTGACTAATTGGGCCAAATTTTGGTTTCTGGGCCTTTTGAGTTAAGATAAACCCAATAGTAATTTTACCGGTTTTCTGGGAAATTAATCCGGTTTCCTGCACGTGAGTTTCACGTGATTGGTTTGTGGGTAGAATTTGGGAAAATCCTAGGCGAATCACTTCTGGTAGGAGAGGCCGCCGGAGTCGCTGATAGAGAGAGAGAAAAGGTAGCTTCTTTTTGCTCGATTTCGATCTCTCTGCATATCGATTGAATCTGTTTATCTTTTGATTACAGTTTATTGAAAAGCTTCGATCTTTACTTCAGTAGAAACCTTTCGTAGTGTTTTTTTTTATTAATTTCTTTGTATCCGACTACAAGCTTGAATTTTTAATATCAGTATTTCTCTTCTTTTGTGTTGTTAGGTCGGTTTTGATTTCCTGTTCTCCATTTTCGACCTCGAGAGAAGAAAATGGCAGATCAGGAGTCAGATACGAACATCGAGATTTGGAAGATTAAGAAACTAATCAAGGGTCTCGAATCCGCCAGAGGTAATGGAACGAGTATGATCTCTCTTATTATGCCTCCTCGTGATCAGGTCTCTCGTGTCACCAAGATGCTTGGTGATGAATACGGAACCGCTTCAAACATCAAGAGTCGAGTGAATCGTCAATCTGTCTTGTCTGCCATTACTTCTGCTCAACAGAGGTTGAAGCTCTACAACAAGGTCCCTACTAATGGACTTGTTCTCTATACCGGCACAATTGTTAATGATGATGGTAAGGAGAAGAAAGTGACTTTTGATTTCGAGCCCTTTAGGCCGATTAACGCTTCCTTGTACCTCTGTGACAACAAGTTCCATACCGAGGCATTGAACGAGCTTCTAGAGTCTGATGACAAGTTTGGTTTCATCGTCATGGATGGAAACGGGACACTGTTTGGAACTCTGAGTGGGAATACTAGAGAGGTTCTTCACAAGTTTACTGTTGATCTCCCGAAGAAGCACGGAAGAGGAGGACAATCTGCGCTTCGTTTTGCTCGTCTTAGGATGGAGAAGAGACACAACTATGTTAGGAAAACTGCAGAGCTTGCTACACAGTTTTACATCAATCCAGCTACAAGTCAGCCTAATGTCGCTGGTCTGATCCTTGCTGGTTCAGCTGATTTCAAGACTGAGCTCAGCCAGTCAGAGTTGTTTGATCCTCGTCTGCAAGCCAAGATATTGAATGTAGTCGATGTTTCTTACGGAGGCGAAAGCGGTTTCAATCAAGCGATTGAGCTGTCTGCCGAGATTCTATCGAATGTGAAATTCATACAGGAGAAGAAACTGATTGGAAAGTACTTTGAGGAGATAAGTCAAGATACTGGGAAATATGTTTTCGGTGTGGATGATACTCTGAAGGCTCTAGAAATGGGTGCTATCGAGACCCTTATCGTGTGGGAGAATCTGGATATAAACAGGTACGAGCTAAAGAACAGCACGAGCGGAGAAATAGTGGTGAAACACTTTGGAAAAGATCAAGAGACTGATCAAAGCAACTTCCATGATGCAGAGACTAACGCCGAGCTAGAAGTCCAGGAGAAGATGCCTCTGCTGGAATGGTTTGCGAATGAGTACAAACGTTTTGGTTGTACTCTTGAATTTGTGACCAACAAATCCCAAGAAGGGTCACAGTTTTGCAGAGGTTTCGGTGGGATCGGTGGTATGCTTCGTTACCAGCTTGACATGAGGACATTTGATGAGTTATCGGATGGTGAAGTTTACGAGGATTCTGATTAAAGTGGAAAACTTTTGGTGATATGGTTTCAGATCGATACAGTGAGGGAAATGTCTTTTATTAAGAAGAATTTGAAGTTTAAAAAGGGGAAAAGGAAGAAAAAAAAAATTATTTTGTTTTCTATAGAACATTGAAAAGGTTGTCTCTTTCTTTCTTCTCCAACAGTTTTCTGTGTGTTTGCTAGACAATTTGTGTTGTAATTGATCTTATTTTGAGGATTCTGAAATCTTTTGTTTTAGTTTCTGGTTTTTTTTTTTGTTTGTTTCCACTTTCCAGAGAAATCTTTGGTGAAGACGGATAAGCCCAGATTTATCTGTTGTTACAAACGGCGTCGTTTATTAGCCTTTCTTTGGTTTAAAATATAATCGGAATTAAATAAATATATTTTAATAAATTAAGATTTATCCATCTTCTCTCAGTGAGTGTGTGTGATAGAAGCGAAGTAGCTGCGGAGGCGGTTTCTAGGGTTTCTTCTGATCAGATTTGAATCACGATGGGTACGAGCATCGATCCGATCCAAGATGGTTCCGATGAGCAGCAGAAGCGATCGGAGATCTACACATACGAAGCGCCATGGCACATTTACGCAATGAATTGGAGTGTTCGTCGCGATAAGAAGTACCGTCTCGCCATCACCAGCCTGCTCGAGCAGTACCCGAATCGAGTCGAGATTGTGCAGCTCGATGAATCAAATGGCGAGATCCGTTCCGACCCTAATCTCTCCTTCGAGCATCCTTACCCACCCACCAAGACCATTTTCATCCCCGACAAGGAATGCCAGCGACCCGATCTTCTCGCTACCTCAAGCGATTTCCTTCGTCTGTGGCGTATCGCCGACGATCACTCCCGTGTTGAGCTCAAATCTTGTCTCAATAGCAACAAGAACAGCGAGTTCTGTGGCCCTTTAACTTCCTTCGACTGGAACGAAGCTGAGCCACGCCGAATCGGAACATCTAGCAACGATACGACTTGCACAATCTGGGACATCGAGCGTGAAGCTGTTGATACTCAGCTTATAGCACACGACAAGGAGTCTTCGACATTGCTTGGGGCGGAGTTGGCGTCTTCGCCTCCGTCTCAGCTGATGGCTCCGTGAGGGTCTTCGATCTCCGCGATAAGGAACATTCGACGATTATCTACGAGAGCTCTGAGCCAGACACTCCTTTGGTGCGTCTTGGTTGGAACAAGCAGGATCCAAGGTATATGGCCACCATTATCATGGACAGTGCCAAAGTCGTGGTGCTCGACATTCGTTTTCCAGCTCTTCCAGTGGTGGAACTTCAACGACATCAAGCTAGTGTCAATGCCATAGCCTGGGCTCCTCATAGCTCTTGCCACATCTGTACTGCAGGAGACGATTCACAAGCTTTGATTTGGGATATTTCCTCCATGGGACAGCAGTTGAAGGGGGTCTTGACCCCATTCTTGCTTACACAGCTGGTGCTGAGATTGAGCAGCTGCAATGGTCCTCTTCTCAGCCTGATTGGGTCGCCATTGCTTTCTCAACGAAGCTGCAAATTCTCAGGGTTTGATCTTTTTTTTTTAGTTTCTGATCTCTTGTCACATTAGGTTACCCCATTTTCTATCGTATTAAGAGGTCTGCTTTCTCTTGTTACTATCCTCAAGATGTAAAGCTTTCACTGACTGTTCGCAATCTTATTAATGAATCTGCTTGATCTCGTTACTATCCTCGATATGCAAAAGCGAAAGGATGATCCTTTGGTCTCTTGAGTTTTGCTTCATCACTTCTTCTCTTTTGGCACAATCTTTCCAGTCTGATCCATGGGAAGTGTCTACCTCTATATTGTGGATAACCAGGTTTAGTTTTGTATTTGATTTAGAATTAGAGCAACAGAAAGCTAGAGTTAACTACACATCTCATTTCCTAAAGTTCTCCTGCATGTCTTGGAGTATGTGCAAAAATTTACAGTAAACAAGTCTCACATAGACCTGCAAGTAGGCTCTTATTAAAACCTTAACCACAGTGTTTAAACATTAGCTCCAATATTGTCAAGAGTATATATACATTTCAACTAATTGATCATCGTACTAAAAGATCAATCCGAGTGGTGATCGATCGATGCACTGCTTAAAAATGGGACACTAAGAAATCTTAAGGAGAGTGAGGGAAGAATTGGAGGCTGGTTTCTCCTGATACTTTTGAGTTTTATTTCACCGTTTTGAAATCCGCGGCTTTAACTGAGATTATGTGATGGGATTGATCATCATCTCCTTGATATAAAGGCTTAGTAGGGTTGGCACTTTTTGTGATATTATATGTAAAATGCTGAGGTGTAATCTTGTAAATGGCTTCAGATTATATGAAGGTATCTGTGATTTTTATCTGCAGCAAAGAGATGTCAGAGAAAATATCGGTTGGTTTTTCAATGGTCCTAAGAAGGTATGTCGGAAGATGAGTACACTACAAGGCATAAGCTGTGCAAATGTGACCACATGATGGAGAAGCCCACTTGTGAAGCCCAAGTGAGAAGAAAAGATCAGTGAATCAAATAGACAACGTGAAGAGGAAGAGAGTGATAAACCACAACCATACAAATGAATGACAAAGCTATCCAGAATCTCATCTTCTTTGCCTCCAACTCAACAATTCTCTTTCCTATATTACTAATCTCTGCTTCAACATTGCTTTCTGTCCTCTTTTTCTGCTGCTACATTATACACAGCTTCTCTCTGGTAGCCATGGCTTCGGCTACTTTCTCTGTGGCCAAACCATCTCTTCAGGTTTTGTTTCATCCTTCCTTCCTCATTATCTTACTGCCCTTCACAAGTTTTATCTTATCATCTAATACTCTCATGTTTTGCTTTTCAGGGTTTCACCGAGTTCTCAGGACTCCGAAACTCCTCTGCTCTTCCCTTTGCCAAGAAATCTTCTTCCGATGAGTTTGTTTCCTTCGTCACTTTCCAGACTTCTGCAGTGAGTTCCTTTTTCCCCCATTCCTCTCTCTAAAACTCAAGAGCTGTCTCTTGTTTCTAATGCATCCACCATTGTATATCTATTTATCGTGAACAAGCCTGCATGCCATGATCAGCCATGATTGCGTCTTTTTTCTTCTTCTTGTTTTGTGACCCAAATACGTTGCTTTGTATGTGCTGTAGATGGGAAGCAATGGTGGATACAGGAAAGGAGTGACCGAGGCCAAGCTAAAGGTAGCCATCAATGGTTTCGGTAGGATTGGTAGGAACTTCTTGAGGTGTTGGCATGGTCGTAAAGACTCTCCTCTTGATGTCATTGCCATTAACGACACTGGCGGTGTCAAACAAGCATCACATCTCCTCAAATACGACTCAACTCTTGGAATCTTCGACGCTGACGTCAAACCTTCTGGAGACTCTGCTCTCTCTGTTGATGGAAAGATCATCAAGATTGTATCTAATCGTAACCCCTCTAATCTCCCCTGGGGGTAAGCTGAAAAAAAACACTTCCCATATCCTATAAATCTAAATATTTTCTGAACGTTTTGGAGAAATTGGTGATGATGATGTCTAGGGAATTAGGCATTGACTTGGTCATCGAAGGAACCGGAGTGTTTGTGGACAGAGAAGGTGCTGGAAAGCACATTCAGGCTGGAGCCAAGAAGGTTCTGATTACTGCACCTGGAAAAGGCGATATCCCAACTTATGTCGTTGGTGTCAATGCTGATCTTTACAGCCATGAAGATACAATCATCAGCAATGCTTCTTGTACTACTAACTGTCTTGCTCCTTTCGTCAAGGTTCTTGACCAGAAATTCGGTACGCATCAATATGGAAACATATTCTTTTCAATATGATAGTGTTGAAGCCTACAATGATGATTGCATAAAGTAACTAAAAGACTAAACTTTAGTTACATTTATACTAAACATCAGTCTGGATTAGTGGAAGCCTTGGGTACTTCGAGTTAATCCTTCTTGGTTGTTTCTAATTAATTGTGTGATCTCAGAGATGAATAGGTTTTTGTATTTTGTTAACATGGTAGGGATCATAAAGGGTACAATGACAACTACTCACTCATACACTGGTGACCAAAGGTTGTTAGATGCGAGCCACCGTGATCTAAGGAGAGCAAGAGCAGCGGCTCTAAACATTGTTCCAACATCTACTGGAGCAGCTAAAGCCGTGGCTCTCGTGCTCCCTAACCTTAAAGGAAAACTCAATGGAATCGCATTGCGTGTGCCAACTCCTAACGTCTCAGTGGTTGACTTAGTCGTGCAGGTCTCCAAGAAAACTTTTGCTGAAGAAGTCAACGCTGCTTTCAGAGATGCAGCTGAGAAAGAGCTTAAAGGTATACTCGCTGTCTGCGATGAGCCTCTTGTCTCTGTTGACTTCAGGTGCTCTGATGTATCCTCGACCATTGATTCTTCTCTCACAATGGTTATGGGAGATGATATGGTTAAAGTGATTGCTTGGTATGATAATGAATGGGGTTACTCGCAGAGAGTCGTTGATTTGGCTGACATTGTTGCCAATAACTGGAAGTGAGGACTCAACTTTTGATGTCTGCTCCATTTTCTTACTGTTATATGATTCGGAATGTATAATTGTAGTTCCCGAGTTTATGTATTTGTGCTCTACAATTTATAGCAATAAACTTGATTCAAACATGCTACATCCTCTGATTGATTTTAACTCTGGTTTGAGGATGTCTTTGACATTAAGAGAAAGATTGGTATTGAATCTGCTTATACAGCTCACGGGAGAAGCAAAAGAGGCAACAATGCAAAAGATTGAAAGGTGATAACAGCCGATTCGAATCAGATGAAAGATGAAGAAGAAGAAGACTCGGTAACCTGAGGAGGATCTCCATTAACATCGTTGAGAAGAGAAGTGGGCATGTTGCCTAAAAGGAAGTCATACTCAAAGCAATGAGGATCAACGCTGAGAACAGAACCAACCTTCATATGGTCTGCATCGCCGTATTCACCGGTGTTGTCCTGATGACCAAATAAACTGCTTGACATATCTTTGGGCAAAGAAGGTAAAGAGATCTCTCTGTTTTTACCAACATGATCATCATCATAACAATGTGAGAAAGCGTTAGTGAGATTAGCAGAAAACTGTTGTTCTTGAAAAAAAGAGGAGATCGGACCAGCAACAAAATGGTTGTTTTCTGGTGGCTGATCCTGAAGAAAACAGAAACTAGAAGATCCCAAACTCATATCAGGTCCCAAAGACACAAAGGGGTTAACAAAATCTTTGTCTGAAGATGACTGTAACAACTGTTGTGGTTGTCTTTGTAAAGATATGTTTTCAGTGTAGAAGAAGTTGGTTTCAGCTAGAGATCCACTGATGGATCGAGCAGCTACATCATAAGCTAAAGCAGCTTCTTCGGCTGTATCAAATGTTCCAAGCCAGAGTCTTTCTTTTGTGAAAGGGTTTCTGATTTCAGCTGCATATCTTCCCCATAGACGCCTCCTAACTCCAAGGTACTTCACTTCTTGTGACTTCTTCTCTTGTTTGCTTTTGCTCTTGTTTCTTGATTTCAACATGTTTCACAATATTCAGAGATCAATGCTTCTCTCTCTCTAAGTGTCTTTGAGGATCTTTAGGCTGCTATTATCTATATATATAGAGAGAGAATAGCAAATGATTTTGTAAACTTGATTGATGCCTTTTTGGCTTTGGCATTAAATTAAAGGAATTAGTTGGAAGTTACAAGAATTTAACTCCAAAGTTTTACATCTCCTTCGTAAACCGTGTCAGTATGAACAAGAAAGTGTTTCATATTTTCTCCATTTTTGTCCTTTTGCTTAATATTTTCCACACACTTTAGCTACATGGTCTCTGTTATTATTCACCTTGTGTCAATACATTACATCACAACTACATTACATACAAGCAAAGAAAAAAACTAAGTCTTTGAAGAATGTATGGAGCCAAGCCAAGTGGTGACAAGGACATTGTCATTTTAGATTAAGACAAAAACTGTTCAAATGTCAAGAAACCTAACTAAACTTTCAATGGGAGAACATGTGACATATGCTTAGGGATTTGGATTTTAAGGGCAATTCAGTTGATTTAAAGTCAATCCTTAAGCATTGATCTGTGTGTGATTAGTTGATTTCTCTTTTGTGTCTTTTTGTCTTCTTCCATTTGGTGTCCAAATTGCATACCTTAATACAAATGTATCTTTATCACTTAAAGACAAATGTATCTTTATCATTTGGTGTCTGAAGTCATTTTGCTTCTCATGTTACATTAGTAGAAGAAGCTTTTCAATTAAATCCAAAAGCTAAAAAGATTTTTTTTTAAAAGCTAATTAACTACAAAACAGTACCAAGGATCTATTTGACACTCCTCTAGCTTTGAAGAATCCTGCACTGTCCCTTCCTCTGCTCTCAGTTTTCCTTCTTCTTCCATTACTCTCAAAAACTCTTCAAGTGCTCTCTGCATCCATTCATACCGACACAGTTCCAATGCTTCTTTAACATTCAACTGCACATTTTCATGTAATCCCAAAGTTAAAAAAAAATAAAAATCATCGGTCATTCGATAATCTACTATTATGTTTTGAGCTTTTACCCATTTCCTCTCGCGATTCTCTCGTTCTGGCCAATCCTCGAGCTCTTTGGTTACCTCTAATGCAAACATATATCCTTTGCATCCACCAAAACATTCATCCTCCAAGCTGCTACTTTTGCTTCTAAATTCCCAAACTCCTAAAGGAACTTCCTGAAACAAACAAATGACCAAAACACACATCTTCTAATCTAACAAACTTTCTCAATGTTTTTGTTTTAAACAGTTAAAAACTTACTCTAAGTATTCCTTTAACTCCTGCTTCTTCCATGGCTTCACGAGAAGCAGCTTCAAGAACAGTCTCATCATCTTCCCATCCTCCCTGATTATAATAACATATCACAAAAAATGAGTTTTCAAAAATGGGCAATTGCAAAAGACAGTAAAGAGTGAGATTATTCAAAAGAAATCACAAAAAAAAGAACCTTTGGGAAGACAAGATCATGTCGATTAGGAGATGAAACCATAAGAACTTCAAGCTTGTTTACAAAGTCAACACTTGTGTCTTCTTCAATTTCCTCATCTTTAATCAGCCTATACGGAATGCATCTGTTCATATGTGTAGCGACTAAGATATCAACAATTTTGTTTTCTGATTTCGGGTTTTTTTGTTTTTGTGGAAATTTCGGCATTTGCAAAATCGGTAATCATAAAGACAAAAAAAAAGGATCTTTTTTTTTTGTTACCCAGAAACGAGACGGAAGTTGTTGTCGTAACGCTGACGATCTCGTCCTGTCCGAGATGAAAAAACCGACATTGATGAATCTGCGAGAAAAGATTTCGACTAAAAAAAAAACAGAGAATCGAGAGAATGCGTCTGCTACGTCCTTGAAAAGCCCTCTTCTTGTTTATTGGGGGTTAGTAAGAAACATGATCATGGCGACTCATCTTCATCTTTGGAAATAAATTCGTTTCTATTTTCCAGAATTAACGAGTTCACGATAGAGAATCTCAAACTCACAGAAGAATGAGAAAAAAAAATGTTTTTTTTTGTTTATCCTTTTAATTTCTTCCTATTTTTGCGGAGAAGAATGAGGAGAATGAGCATTCATTGCTTTGTACCGTCTCTATTTAATCAATTTTAAAAATTTCTGAAAAAAAAAGAAGAAGTTAGTTTTGTTAATTCTTGACCTTATTGAGCTTAAAAACAGATGAAGATGAAGAACCATAAACACACACAATTTCGAAGTACGTCACTAACGGATCTGATTCCGTATTTGACTTATTACAGTTCACCTCGTGAGTATTCTCCACTAAAGAGAATTATTCGATAATTGATGCTTCTTGAGATGTGTTTCGAACAAGACCATTGAAACCAAATTGGTTTAGTTTCAACTTTCAATCCGTTTCGAGCTTAATTTTGATTTTTATCTAATATATCATTTAACTTTAAAAAAGTTTACGTTTGTTTTTGTTTTTGTAAGATATAAAGTAAAATCTAGTAATAATATTAAGGGAATTGAAACTTTGAAAGTTTAGCTTTAGCTCAAATTACATTAGACATATTCACCAGAGAGGCAAATCCAAGATGCAAATGTAATATTCCATTTAGTAGTATTAAGAAAAAGAAGAATGCTTCGTCACCGTCTTCCTTTCTAAAATGTTTCGTCAAACCCTAAAAAACTCACGGCGATTCTCTCTATCTCTCTCGCTCTCTCTCTGATTCACGGTCATTCTCTATATATCTCGCTTTCTTCTATTCAAGGTATTGTTTTTGCTATATTATTCTTAGATTTCTTTTTATCTGTTTCGATGGTTATGAAAATCGTGAATCTGATATGATTATTTTGTATATCGCTGCAGATGGTTGTAATTTTTGGGGACGCTAGTATTGTTGGACTCGGGAAAACCTTAGTGACCAAAATCTCTAAGGAACTAGGATTTCCATTTGACATAGTGCTAACTTTTGATATGTTTCGAATGGTTTGTTACACTTCATAGGATTTTGTTAGATGCAACTTTCAGCATCCTTTGTTCTGTCTTGAACCGGAGGAATATGGAGCAATATGAAGTCAATGTCAAATATCGTATCACTAAATATCTATCCTATCTTATGCGTATTTTTAATCTTATGTTAAAAACATTAAAAAATGCAATAACATATGAAGCCTCTCTCCTCTTCTCGCTTCAGGTACAGGCGCTATGGAGCGCACGCCTTGTAGACAGAGCCTCGCCTCATCATCACAAGGCCCAACAACCATCGCTTCATCTCGCCTCGCGCCTTTTAAAACCCAGGGTTCAGTTTCTCCATCGGTGAGGTAAAGTTGTTTGTTTTTCTCTATTTGAAAGCTTGTTAATTAATCAAACTATTAACTACTCCTTATGTTCAAAGTTTGATCTCTATATATATAGAATGCTTGCTCACTTCCTTTGATCGATGTACTTGGAAGCATGTAAGAAACAGAGCATTTCTTATAGTTTTTTTTTTCGGTTACATGTGAAGTAGATATTTTCTTTGAAAACAAATTAATTCCATTATCTTTGTATCTAACTAGAATGAGGCATCAAAATCTACAACAAAAAAAAGCTTAAACATTTACGGAGAATATGAATTTTACACAAAGAGCTTTTGCCTATCAATTGCACTTGTTCATCCGTTTTAAGAAACAATGACATTTGGTATTTTGCTAAGAGGTTGAAGTTATGCACCCAAACACATGTTTTTTTTCAAAGCTTAAAAAAAAAAAAAATCATCTGCAACACATAATTAAGATTACTGAAACTAAGTAAGAAAACTGATGACTAAAAAAAAGGCTTAGATCTAGCTATGTTCCACACATATGCTTCCCTCTGTTCCGCAAAAGAAGTGGGAATCAAAGCAAACCGGCGTAACCTGCTGTGTCTAAAAGCACTGCTTTGATTTGTTCAGGCATCACGTCGTGGCCTTCTTGGCATTGCTGATTAGAAAACAAAACATGTTTATTACTACTAGTAAATCATTCTCTCATAGTCATTATACTATACATAAATGATCAGCATTAGCATCTAATTACCTCAGCGTGGAAAACATCCAAAGCAAAACCATTGAAACAGCTAATCACGGCTTGTTGAACATCCAATCCTAAGTTATCTAAAGCTCTCATGGTGGAAAGTAAAAGACCTGGTCTACGTCCACTGAACATGTGAATGTTCACTGCTTTTCCTTCCCTTAATCTAACCTCAACCTGCGAAATAAAACACACCCCCAAGTCTATCAAAACAAAGAAGCCTTTTTACTAAGCAAATTACAGAATCCGGTTTTGTCCACAGGAAAACAAATGAGCTTATTCTTACTCTTGCTTGCTGGCCTTTAGGGCTTGGCAAAGAGGAAGATGGACACAACTCTTCCTTAACTCGGTAAGATAGCGTTTGTGGGGTCGGTGTTAGCGGATGCAAGCCTGAAGAACTCGGTGGAGTAGATTCGAGTTCGGTATGAAGATCATTGATTCTCTGTAAGAGCTCTTTAAGATAATCAATAGCATCACCAAGTATCGATGCTCTATCCATCTGCATTTAAAAAGCCAACAAAAACCCCAAAACTAAGAAACAAGAATCTGCATAAGATCTAAGAAAGAATGAAAAAAGGAAGAATCTTTTTTTCTTTTTCTTACTTTGCTGATTTTGGGAACAACTGATCTAAGCATGTAAAGCCTATCATTAAGCTTCTTCCTTCTTCTTCTCTCAGCCATCAGATTCTTAGCAGGCATTCCTTTCTTCTTGCCTTTGTTATGCTCATCAGATTCGTAATTCAACCCAGAGATGTCGATGATTCCAGTACTAGTGTCGTCAATCTCTCTCTCGTAGCTCGATCTCCTCATCTCAGAAGAACTCTCTGAATTGCACATTTTGCTACTCGAGCTCTGACGCATTGCAGCTCGTTTCTGGAACAACGTTGGCTGCGACCCAGATGAAGCCAATACCTCTAAAGGTTTCAGGACCTTAGCTCTGTTCTCGAAAACGCCATTCGCAATTCCCCCGAATTCCAGTGGACTAAATCCATTACCTCCGGTGCTGTTTCCCGGCGGCGGTATTGGCCGGGAAGAGAGAAAATCCGGCGGTGAACTCATTCCTTGGTTCAATCCAGCGAAATTCATCGAGATTGGAGTCTGATTTCCATGGATTTGTCCCAAAAACCCAGAATCGAAGCCGAACTCATCAAAAGGGTTGTTGTTGTTGCTGGTGGGGGCGCTGAGGAGAGAAGCGATGCAAGCTTTTGTAGCTAAGAAAGACTGTTGTTGTTGTGAAACAGCGTCGAGTGTGAAGGGTTGCAACGGAGAAGAAGACGAATCAATCGATTGCTGAAGAAGGAGAAGCAGATTCTCTGAAGGATTTAAGGGCAACCCACCATTGAATCTGAAGTCGTTTTGGTTGTTATGGAGGATTTGAAAGTCGTGTGGATTTGGTGGTTGTGGGTTATTGAACCAGTTTTCTTCTGGGTTTCTGACCCACGACGCAGATTCATCATCCACGCCGCCGTCGTCTGCCGCATGAGATCGTTGTACGGCGCCGTCGAGCCAAACTCCGTCGCTGTTCATAGCTCTTTCACTGAAAAGTTGCAGAAGCTGGAAAAATGAAACCTCAAAAGGAGACAAGGCGAGAGAAACGGAGATATAATACTTTGAATATTTGCAGAGATTTTTCTAAAAAAAGGAGGCGTTAAAGTGGAATCACGAGGATCTTATGAGGAGAAAAAGGCCAAATCTAAGAAGAAAGATAGAGAGATAGACAAAAAGAGACAAGGATAGAGAGAAATTCAGAGCTCAAAACCCTAAAAGTTAAGGTTTTTGGGGATTCAATTTCGAACGCCAACATTTTTAAGACTTGCCACTGATTCTCGTGACTATCTTTGCTTTCCGTCTCTCACCTCCACTTCATCTTTGCCACCTCTCTGTCTTCTTTTTCTGCGGAATTAGTTCAGAGTGAGAGAGAGAGCTGAAAAAAGCTTAGGAAGATGATTAGCATAGGCGTAATCCGACCGTTAGTTTGTTAATTTTTGACCTTTTTGGATGTTTAACTTTTATTGGATTAAGATTACTTATTACATTTTTTAATTTTTTAATTTTTTTCTTTTTTATATATTTTTTTTGTCAACAACCTAAATAACTAAAACGGTTCCGAGATCCAAATCGGATACCAAATTAAGATGATAATATCCATTGGGTAAATACAAACATTTCTTGCTAGATTATATGCTTCATATGAATCTTTTCCATTATATAAAATAAATGAGAAATACACAGAATACAAGATGGAATACGATTTTGATACACCAAACCCACGAAAAACAAAAATTTATGGGAAACTAATTTCGATACACGGAAAACTAAGTCTAAAATACGAGAAACATAAAAGAAAGACTAATAACAACAACATAAACGAGAAACACGTTAAGCCCGATACACGGAAAACACATGATATAATACTAAAGATAAAATTGCGAATAATTCAAAATTAAGTGTTGACATTTGTAATTTGGTTGACAATTATAAATCTGAAAAATAGCTATGAAAATGGTCATATAAATTGCCTTTTGGATAATAAGTACAAATTTGACATGAATAAGAAAGTATCTTGAATCAATTTTCGACCCAAAAAATAAATAAAATAAAAATATTTCGAGATTAATTCGGATAAAAGATGTCGGACGGAATGGTCCCTTTTTTACATATAACAACGAGGCCATGGTCCCTTTTTCATCTTCCTTTACCTCCACTCATTTTAAAAGAAATAAAAGTATTTTCAATTTTAAAGAAAAAAACAAAATTATCCACAAAACAACAAGTTTTCACACTGTGCTGATTCCTTTTCTTATGAGCATACAGTCAAATAATCCCGTTTTTTTGTAAAATGTAAGTATAGCAATTACCATCAGAAATTCGTTTTATTACGAGTCTAAAACATGCTCATACATTTATCATTTATCGATCTAGAGTAGGATCATTTGATTGGATTCATCATCAGTTATGATTTTTTGTTTTAGCAGCATGAGTTTTCTTCTAGCTAGTAAAGATAAAGATATTGTTCTTTAACAAAAAACAAAAAAAAAGATAAAGATATTGTTAGATTAAAAAGTGTTGTTATGATTGGCTATTTTCTTTGGAAAATATTTTTGTTATTTTTCGATTTAAAATTGTAGAAAAAGAAATATATAACAAGGGAGTCTTAAGAAAATAGGTAATTTTTATACCAAATTAGTCTATATTCTCTAAAGTTAACAAAATAACTAAAATTGTTACTAAAGTCTAAAAACTAAACCTTAAAACACCAAATCATACACTAATTCTAAACCATAAAGACTAAACTGTATCCCCAATCTCATCGGCCTTGAAAATCTGTCCGGTAGTACTAATTTACTCAAACTTAGGGTATGGAATATTGTTCATATTAACCGTACGTTGCGTTGTTGGTCTTGGAGAGTTTTTCCCGGTCACAAGAAAAGGGGGGAGAGACCGTACAGATTAAACCGATTTTATGCCTTCTTTACACTACATAGATGTTCTCTCGTCTCAGCTACAAACACATAAACATGAAAAGAGAAGAGAAACCTCCAGTGTCGTTACATATTATAACTCAATCTATGACTATTACGTACGTAGATGTTCTTTAGTCTCTTTTACAAAACATGATCATGCATGGTCCCAAACGGTTCTTTTATAGTGTCAAGAATCCCCAATTTTCAAACATGCAAACAAAAAAAAGGAAAAAGATACATGTGTATGGAGAAACGTTCTTGATTCTGAATTAAATCAATAATGAATTCAAAAACCAGAGGCAAATTCTACCAGATTCGATCAAATACTAAGAAACAAATGTTGGAACAATTTTTATCAAAGCTTGTGGGTTTTAAGAAATGTGTAAGTATGAATAGAAATGAGGCCTATGAGCTAAGTGTAAAAGCCTAGTGAATTGGCTAACTTAAGTAAGTGGGAGTGTAAATTATCCCACATTGAAAGTTTCAAAACTTTTTCACTAGTATAAATAAGACCACCTCTTATTTGTGTTTCAAAAAGAGTTGGAGAGAGAAGAAAAGACCACACGCGCGCCGCCGCCTGGCCTGGCCGTGGCTCGTTGCTCAATGCATTTTTTAATTGCTCTTGGGCTCTTGTGTGTTGATGGTCGCTGGGCCTTCGAGTAATTCTCGCAGAATATTATGGGCGTGTTAATAAAGTCGGCGATTCTAGAATATTTTGTGCGTGTTAATCAAGTCGGCGAAACTTGATTAGCAAGGCCGAATCCTAGCCCTCTCTTCTCCTATATATACGATCGCCTCTTTTGAGAGAAAGGAATCCGATCAAACACTAAAAACACATCCGAAATTTCTAATCAAAAGTTTCTTCAATTCCCTACTGCTAAGAGTAAGTTTTATTTCGAGAGTATCGTAGTATAACGTTCGACAGATATGATATCGAGTGTTCGCGATAACGGATTCACTTGGTTGTATCCTGGGACTCGTGAATCTAATATTATATCGTCGCACTACAGGAGATTCTTTGAGTTAAGGAAAGAAAGTTCTCTCGCCTCCATTGTTTCGTTTTTTATTTCGTCGTTTCTTATATCGATTTTAAACACGTTTTTCTTTAACATTTATTTATGTATTCGTGATTAAATCGCTATTCTGTTATTGTGTGAATTTTTGGTCATACAACAAAGACGACGAGGAGGACAAGAAATGCTTTGTTTAAGACTTTTTCTAAGACTTTTTGTTTTCTCTCTTTCTTTTGTTTTTTGTTTTCATTTTGTTTTTGGTTTCATTTCTTCTGTTCATTATTATGTGGATATTAGAACTTGAACACGATCTTTTTTAATATACAAAACATTTTACCGTGTCTTGCTTTTTATTAAACGATGATAACTAAATAAATACAATGATACACATTCAATTCTCTATTTTTCTAATAACTCTTCTTTAAGAATTGTAGTCTTTAGTCTAAAGTGTGTAAGCTTATTTTTCATCAGTGTTATCATTCCCAATTTTCCATCAGTTAAATGTTCATTTAACCTTTTAAAGAAATCGGGTTTACAAAAACATATGTAAGTTTTTGAAATTGTTGTGTATTTTTTTATATAAAAAGATGAATATTTTTAATTTTTTTATGTGAAGATAATTTTATATTTCCTAATTTACTCAGACCCACTAAGCATTTTGTTTTTTTTTGGGTTTTTACCAACTAGGATTAATATAAAGTAAATCTTCTTTTAATTAATAGAGTGACATTTGCAAATCATTTCTTAAAAGCTGTGAAAGTCTCAAAGCAAAAAAAACTTCAAAATGGAAGTATTTATTTTCCTAATTAAGAGTGAGATTACATTTGTTGGAAAAAAAGAAAAGTAATTCATTTATCGATCTATTGTAGAATCATAATGGACAAGTTTAATAACATCATCTCTAATAAATAATCTCTTTTAGTAGGATGAGTTTTCTTCCAGCAAAGATAAGTACAGTATTTTGTTTTAAGAAGGGATGGATATATTGTTTTCGTTGGAAAATATTTTTGGTAATTATCAAATTCAAAAATTTGAGCGTGGCCCAATATTTGTGATAAAGTTTGACAAAATGGGCCGTGTCATTGAGAGGTTTTCGACTCCATCATCAGATCTGAAAATGGGTTTCGCTGGAAGCGATGATGTTAGTATAGTTTATCGGATTAAAGCTCGCTGCTGCATTTTCCGAGCACTTTGAACAAAGAGACGATGGGATCGTCACAGTCTTCGCAGGTACTCGATGAAGAAGATGAAGAAGCAGAAAGCGAAGGTGAAGAAGAAGAGGAAGGTGTTAATAGCGGATTAAACAGAAGAATAGAGCTGGATAATCTCTTGGTCAAGAAGGTTCTCGAGCAAGAGCCTGAGATGCTTCCTTGTCACGCCTCTGCTTCTCCACTCTCCCCTCAGCTATCTTCCCTTGGAACGCCTCGAATCGGACCGTCAATCAAAGTCTGGGACCCTTACAACGTCCTCGCCCCACCTCCTCCGCCTCTCTTCTCCCGTATCTCCTCCACCGGGGAACACGATCGCGCCGCCGTGACGGAGGTCTATTTCATCAGCCATGGAGAGTGCGATCTCAATCTCAGGTCTGATCTTATTGGAGGGAGGTGTCACGTGGCCGCTCTCACCCCCAACGGAAAACGCCAGGCGAGGGCTCTCGCCGTATTCTTAAACTCTGAAGGGGTTCGATTCACCTCCGTCTTCTCTTCCCCTCTCGATCGAGCTAGATCCATGGCCGTTTCCGTTTGCCAGGTATTATCCTCCACAGTTTCTACAATATTGGGTATTACTCACGCACGAGATGAAACCAACCTGAATCGCATTCTATAAGCTTGTAAGATCGAATCAACTTTGATTCTTAGAAAACTTTTTGAGTCTTCGATTATAAGGAGAAATACAAACCAAATGCTCCTTGTGATGCGATGAATCTTTCTCAATGGAGTCACTTTAGGTGCAAACACTTCACAACTAGTTAGGATCCTTGGAAGTGGGTTTTGGTAAGAATAAATGTGGTTTCGTTAGTGATTTCTGGATTTATAAATGCCTACATTCTTGATGCAGGAGATGAATTTTCCGGAGGAGCATGTACAGTCCTCAGATGCCATTGTTGAGATGAGTCTAGGAGACTGGGAAGGCTTCCATAGATCAGAGATCTACACACCTGAAACTCTAAGCTTGATAGAAAGATGCCAACCTGATTTCTCAGCTCCATCCGGCGAATCACTCAGACAAGTTGAGTTTCGGATGGTTCAGTTTCTGAATGGAACACTCTTAGGAGTTACAGAGAAGCTCAGGTCAGATCTTCTTCCATCTACACATCACAACAATGCCAGAGGAGGGTTCTCACAAAGTCCGCACTCTATTCATCGCCCAAGCCTTACAAGGAAGAAATCTGGGAAGACCCGGTTTCAGGTGATGAACACAACCGGCGATCACGAGGCTAATGAAGAGATATTTAACCATCAAAACGACGAGCAACATCTAGGCGATATAAACATCAAGAGCTCCTCTTCTCAACTCTCAACCTGCATTGGGGTTTTCACACACTCGTTGCCTATAAAGTGTCTTCTAACCGGTATCCTCGGATGCAGCCCGGTAATGACACATAAGATCTGTGTTGAGGATTCCTCCGTGACCGTGTTACAGCACTCGTGGAAAACAGGTTGGCAAGTAAAGCGGTTAAATGACACCGCTCATCTTAGACTGTTGTAGCACCATCATCATCATCAGATTCTTTTACTCTCTAAAAAGCTCGAGCAACAACGAGCTGGTAAATTATTCCAAGACCTTGGCAAGCCATTTGAGTCTACAGAAGAAGATCAACAAGCTTGCAGATTACACATGCTACCTACACGAGCCTCTTGTATTGTTTGTTTTGAGAAAGAAAAGAAAAGGCTAAGGGATTCATTAATTTACATCTTTTGCCTCCTTGTTTTGTTTGATTCTTTCCAATTGCAAGCTTCCTAAGAGAATCTTTTGTAATTCTTATACTAAAAAAAAAAATCTTATATTCTGAATCATTGCCTTATCGTAGATCTCTGTAAGTTCAACAAGTCTCCACCGCTTTTCATTTACTTTGGGTAAGCTTTTGTGACAGATCTTCAAAACCAGAAAGCTTTTCTACTTAGGTGGTGGAAGTAAAAGGGGTAAATACAATCACATGACTTAAGAGGAAGAAACCAAAAAAAAAAAGGCATGTGAAACAGGTAAGGACCCATACTTTGGTCCGTGAACACATTCATTCAATTCTTTGTTTCTTAGTAAGACACGCACACACAACATGGGAACAAACGAATCTGTCTTCTTCTCTGTTCTATTATTTATACTCACTCACTTGGAAAAAAGTATCTTTCTTTTGCAGAACAGAAGAAGAAGAAGAAAAAGAAACACACATGGCTCTGTCTTCTAGCGTCTCGCTTTCCGTGTTTCTCTTGATCGTTGTATCGGTTCAATGGACTCGGGTTTGCAGTGAATCCACAATCTCAGCTTCTCCTGCTGTTTTACCGTACATCAATGCACCAGATATGTCTTCGTTTTTCCCTTCCCCGACCAAAAACCGGCCTGTCGATACAGCGGCCTCTCCTGTTCCAGATGAAGACGCACCTGGTCCAAGCTCAGGCCAGCTTAATGGGAAGATTGCAGGCAGCTCGATGCGGCTCCGTCCTGATCTTTCTTTGGTTCTCGTCATTGTTGGGATCTGTAGCTTACCATCTTTTCTTTATTGATGTTGTAATCTTTGTGGTTCGCTTATAGAGTATCATCACTCCTCCTCCTTCGAGTCTTTTTTGTTCTTAATCTCACGAACTTTAACATGTACTACGTTGATACTGTTATTTTATATAGAAGAGATGCAATTACAGAGTATAATTTCCTTAAAGTAGTCTAATAAAAGTTTGGAATATACGTTCTACAGAGGTCATATGTGTTGCACTTTAATATCATCCAATCCATGTGACTTTTTTTTATGCTTCCGATTGATAACTAACTTTACGAAAAAATTACTAACATGACTTAAATCGCTTCGACTGTTAAAAGCAAAGAAAAAAATCAACACAGTTAAATTCGTTTTAAAGGAAACAAAAGTCGAAAAGGCAGTTTGTAAAAACGAATGGTTGAGTAATAATATCTTTCTGATTTATAAGAGGTTAAAGTGAATAAAAAAAACAAATTGTTATTTGCATCATCACTCAGCTATAAATTTTACCAGTTTGTATGATTGCTAACTTCCAGAACATTTCCGACATCAAATCGCTCTTTTCGAAAATACCAATAAAAAGCCAATAATGTCATTCAGACAAAAACGAAACCGAGTAACATAAACCAACCAAGTAACAAAATGACAAAAAGGCTTTAACAACTGTATAATTCTCCTCCACAAGTATCAGAAGCTCATCGGAATCTAAAGACTCCGGCCAAATAATATTACAGTAACATCTCTCTTGAGTGCCACCTTCATTTTTCCTTCTTTTATTTTGAAAATCATAATATATTACGAAAAAAAAATGAAATATATAGAACACAAACAAATATAACAGATGAAGGCAGAGACAGAGAAAAAGCATCACGCCATCTCTCATCAATTTTAAGCAAGGTTGATCGTGAAGGAGACATAAGGATGTGTCTCGGAGTCACCGGCTAAACCAGCCATGGCTCCTGCGTCCTCCTCGCTTTTCCAGTATAAACTGCATTGTTTTCATTCAAAGAGACTCAACAAACTCAAATCGAAATCTCATCGAACTACTTAGATCTGATTAACACATTGGCATCAAGTTGAATGTTAAACAGCTTCCATGTATCCTATGCATAGAGCGATAAATAGGCAGAGCCTTTTAACATACCTGTTGGTAGAATCACACAAGCGTTCAAGTATGGGGCGTACTTTCTTTTCACTTTTCACAGCCGGAGATAAGACACATGCCTGGAAAATAATTTGGTCAGGGAAAAAAACAGGGTTGAGGGATTCTCTAGAAAAGCATAGCTTGGAGTCATAATTTACCAAGAACGCTGGAGGTAACCCATATCTCATAATGCTCTCAGCGAAGATACGTACAGCACAGAAATGCATCCAGGAGCTGAAAACCTACAGATATAGACCAAACGATGGTATTGAATTTCTAAGATGAAATTATAAGGGTATAGCTATACAAAGCAATGTGTAGATACCTCTCCATAACTGATGTAGCACCACTGCAAAAGAGAGCTTCTCAAACTTTCCTGATCCTGAACCAACTTTTCTAGCTCTTGTTTGCGAGTCTCTTGTGCTTCGACGCTATGTTCAAAATCACGGACCTAAAAGAGAAATGGCGTACAACAGATGATGAGCTTCTAAGAAATAAAATCAGTTCTAAGGAATATAACTAGTACTAGCACATAATTAGTTCTAACTTCTAAGAAAGCTCTAGAGGTAATAACAGGAACTTGAACAGCATACTCACTTGGAACCCTTTCTCACGGGCACTTGTCCTGAAATTGTCTGCAACACGAGTAAAGAGAGTGACGGTGTAAAGAGCATACTCATTATCCTCAAACAATTTCTTCGAGGACCTAGGAACCTGAAAACAGTTAGGATAAACTGATTAAAATCATTATGCGACAAAACAATAGTGTTGCGATAGGTCTATTCCATAAACTCAACAAATCATTAATTTACCACATATTCGGTCAGTGTCTCATAACATGCTAGCCAGTCCTTTTGGGAATACTTTGGAACAACTGCAAGGAGAGTCACGAGATGTTCTGACGCAACAATATCTTCTGGTTTAACCAAGCTTGAGAGGTCGCGAACAGCTAAGCTGTAACAAAAAGAAGGAAGATCAGCCACATTGCCACAAAATATATTAAAAAAGGTAAGCAGAGAGAAACAGATAAAGACCAGTAGCATTATTCTCGAAAATCACTTAAGTATTATTCTACAACCTTCAGATGGTAGAACATGTTTCAAGCAAACTTAGATCAATGAGAAAACAAAGTATGAATAAGAGAGAGAGAGAGAGAGAGAGAGAGAGAGAGAGAGAGAGAGAAAAGTTTACCTTCCACTTTGCTTTCGATTAATGGCATTGAGTTGACCGCGGATATTGTTATATTCAGCAACACGAACCTGAATAATATATTGCAATCAGAGTCGTTAACACCACCAATTCATTTAATCACCAAAAGAATTTTTTAATCATAACTCTTGACAAAGAAACTGGCATTGTGCAGAATTTTATACCAATGGACTCATTTAGCTAAAAGTTAAGCTTTCTATTTTCGATGAAACTAAAAGTTAAGCAGCAATACCTTGAGATCATCCTCAATCTTGGCAACCTGAGACTGAATATTGTCCACAACCTCTTTCAGAGGTGACATTGTTGGATACTTAGCTTCATCCCAGACAAACCTTGAGGCCAATCAAAAAAGTTTTGTTCTTTAACGAATTCGATTACCAGCAAATTATTAATCAACTCTTGTGAGACAGAAAAAAAATCAGATACCTGGTGAGATAAGAATCAACAGGAACTCCATCAACTGTAAGGGCGTTGCTCTCCACACCAGAAATCCTCTCCAATTCTTCGATCTGTCTCCTGATCTTTTGCGAAACTCCTTCCACAAAGCTGTTTGACTACACATCTCAAGAGATCAAATAATGATCCAATCGGGAGAGGAAGGTAAAAGCAAAACGCAAAATCGCACTCTATGATCAGATGAATTACCTTTAGCAGATCATCGCCGAGGGCGAGTAGAGAATCTAAGGTTCCAACCCGAAGATTAGGAATGTTGAACTGCGAAAATTGAAATCAAACCCACGAAATCAGACAATAATCAAATCGTAAAACTAGATTACCGCGAGAAGAGTACAAGATCTCTGCCAATTTCAATCGAATAAACGAAATCGAGCAAAATCTCAGAGTACCCGATAAACTGGAGTATCAAAGGAATGCTTGGAGATCTGCTCCTGTAAACGATTCCACAACGAAGAAGCAGAGTCCTTCACTGGTAGAGACACCACCCAGTACCTCGAAGTCATTGATTCTCAATCTCTTTCTTTCTCTCCCTCTGTCTTCTTCTCCGATGGATCTGTATACTTCAATCAATCCTCTCTGCATGTCAAAATGGATAACCGGTTCGAAATATATACCATCGAGTAGAAAACCAAACCGGTGATATAGTAGCAGTACGCCGGTTTAGTATCCCCCGGCGCGTTCGGAAATAGATGACAACACCAAACAAGAGAAAACGAGCCAATAAGCAAATGGGCTAATGGGCTAATGGGCTGAGGTCCAAATAATAAAGTAGATACGGTAGCATAAAGAAGGGGGAGGGAGAAGAAGAGAAGTAGCATAAAGCATTGAGAAACCCTACACATACTTCTAGGGTTACCGCGAAATTGACTGGAGTTTGCTTCACGGATTGCGTCTATTTGCTCAAAGTCCCAACTCTCTGAATCGTCCTCGAACCCACACTGCAATTCTCTGCAGCGCGAGGAAGACGATTCATCTATGGCGGACGTTGAAAACCAACAGGAGTCCTCGTTTCCAGTGAAGCGGAAATCGGATCTCTATTGCCAAGACCAGGATAATGTGGCAAAAAAGGCTCATAAGCTCAATCCCTCGTCGAATGCCGATTCTGAGTCCAAAGTCGGAGAAATTAATGGAAGCGGCGTCGAGAATCTGAATTCTTCCACCGAGGAAGAGATTGGGATGGAATCATTGATTTCGCTGGAGAAAGCGGCTGGTTCTGTGTCGGAAAAGGATGAGGATGGCGTGGCCGACGATCTTGGAGCTGAAGAGGGGCAAGAAAGTGGAGATGGAGAGGAAGAGGAAGACGAGGAGGAGGATGATTCGATTAAAGCCGAGATTGACAGGAAAGGTAAAGGCATCTCGAGAGAGGACAAGGGAAAAGGAAAATTGATCGAAGTGGATGAAAGTGACGACAGTGATGATGATGAAGACGACGAAGATGGCGATGAATACGACGACGAAAGCGATTTGTCCGACGATCCTTTGGCGGAGGTGGATTTGGATAATATCCTCCCGTCGAGAACTAGGAGACGATCGATCCAGCCTGGAGTTTACATCTCCAATGACCGTGGTGTCAACAACGAGGATGAAGATAGCAGTGATGATAGTGACGCTTAAACCTAGCTTACGAGGTTAGTGCTAAGAAATCAAGATTTAGTTCCTTTGATTCGAGAATTTGTCTCTGGTTCGTGATTATTGTCGTAATCTAATGTTTCGAACGCTTGGACCAAAGTGGGCTTTATATATATATATATCTATGATGTTATTGCAATTCAACTCAATGTACCTCTTGAGTTTTTCAATCTAAGTAATTGATACCTAAATTTTCATCTCTTCTCGATTCTATGTGGGATTAAAGATCGCTGCTTGTGACTTTTACATTAGAAAAAACTAGTCTTGAATTGGTAACTTTCAAGTAAAAGTTTGACATGTGAGATCTCTAATGAGGCAATGGATGATCCTTAAAAGTCGTGTATAAGCTCTGCGTATATGAACCTTATGTGAGAAATCAGGATCTGTGTCATCATATGCATTGCAGTGAACATTGGTGAAGTAGATTATGATGCAGCCTATTATAGTAAGTCTTTGAATAAACTAGTTCTTGTTCTCGTGTTCCTTTTGGTCGAGGGCAATGCAATCCAAGTCCTAGGCTCGCTGTAAGGGTTAGTGAGATGGAATTTGGGTTATGCTAAGCTAACTTAAACTAGTTGGAGAGAATAAAAGAGTACTAGAGATGATCAATATCACTCTACTGGCATTACTCTTCACTTTTGATGTCGATGATGAGTAAAGATGGAAACTTTCAGTTCTCATTCTAATTGTTTTGTCTTCAGCCGTAGTGAAGAGTCTGATAGGATTAGAAGGCGATGATAGAGTAGTTATTTTGATTGTAATGTTGATGAGGTCATATTCTTAGATGTGATTCTATGCATGCTTGTGAGAGAGTCTCTAAGAGTTTCAACTGTTTAAAGCCTAAATCTTGTGTGTTGCAGCGAATATTTCTCCATAGATTCGTATAGTTGAATTATAGGAGGTACAGATTTTTGTCAGGAGAATATCATCATATCTCTTATGTTTTTAATGCAACAAAAAAAAAAACTGGACCACCAGGGATTGACAATGAGAAGTGAAAAAAGGGTTCCTTTCCGAATCTCTCATATTGGGAAGATACATACATACGTATATATGTAGATCAATCTGTATATGTATATTATTATTATTATTATTATATGATGATATGGATGTGTGTGGTTGGTATGGTGATATGTGTAATGGTGTACGTATTTAATAATTGGACATGAGTCTCTGCTTTTTGGGCCTTTGAATTTGGCCTTGGGCTTCATAGGATAAAAGGAAAAGGAATCTCATGAACCAACAAAAAGCTGGGAACAAAATAAATAAAGATAAGAGTTCTAGAAGAAGAAAAACAAAAACTTTTACCGAGGATAGAGACCAGGTGATTATATTTCGGACATATTCTCAATTTTGATATCCGGAATATGTTTTTTATGACAAATTTCTAGATATCCATTATCCGGGATTTACTGTTAGGTTTCTCTTAACGAATTCGATAATCTGTGAAATTTTCAATCGTATTAAAAATAATTCAAAATTACTAGTATAAATATTAATTTATTATATTTGTCTAATTTATTCCTAATAAAATAACTCTTGGATTTGAAAACGAGGAGGAGTAAGAGTCACATCCACGTCCGAATTTTCCAGATAATTTACCCGCATTAACTAAGGTAAGATGGAGGTTGTTTGCACAGTAAAAAAAAATCCAATAATTCAGGCATTATCTAAGTCAACTAAAACCACTATAGCTGGTTAAATATTGAGTCGATGGTGAAAATGGAGATGATTACTAAAAGTGATGATATAAAGATAGCGAGAGGTGGCCTTCACATGGCAGCCATTGTAGCTTATGATGGGTCAAGAGAGGTGAAATCATCACTCGTCCCCTTTTTACACAGTAAAATATAACATTTCGGGTTATTAGTTGAAATTATGTTACTATAGATGTTCCTAATTACTTACCAATAATTAATATCTATATTTTGAAGATTAGTGTTAAGTCATGTTAAGCAAGAGAATTGATAAATAATAAATGATTTGGCTTGTGTACTCTTCATTCTTACCCTTTTCTCGATGTAATAATTAGCAAGTGGGTCTATTATTGAGTTTGATTATGAAGCATATGCCACTTTTTGGTTCCTTTAATTTGTTTCTTAATGGTTTTTTGTCTATTTCTTATGGATGTACTCCCTCCCTTTTTTGTCTTGAGGTTTTGTCTATTTCCTATCTTATATATCTACCAACTCGAAAGAAACCATATATATAGTTAGGATCAATTCAGTTTCAGTTGAGATTTACATAATATACTACTAGTTAACTATTGTATGTTTACTGTTTGAACATTATATTACTATTTTTGTAAAGAGTTATAGAGACTGAACCCTACCCATAAGGCCATAACCACCTTCTCTTTGAAAAAGATGGGAGTTTGATTTGTTTGGTTAGAGAAAACAGTAGTATTACATTTTTTTAAAAATAAAAATTATTGAATGAGAGAAAAAAAACAAATTTCATGACCTTCTAATTCCGTAAATCCATCAATGGTGTCCTCGTGCCAAAACAAATTTAGCCAGCCTTGCTTCTCCTTTTCTTGTTTATCCCATAATTATACTAATTAATTTAGTTTTATTTGATTGATGAACTAATTTTACATGAATACGTGTCTAAAATGGTAATAATAACCTATATTTGATGGATTTTATTTACTTGCTAATTGTCGCACTTTCTAACAACCGTAAAAAATTATCTAACAAATCAAAACGATTATTAGATAAAGCGTTTTTTTATTTTCGTCTTGTTTTTTTTTATTTTCGTGATATTTTTCCGTTTTCTAAAGCATCATATATTTTATTGTTCTTCGTCGTTGTTAATAAATTTTGGTCTTTTTAATTCTCTTCGTTGTATCTTTGTTTTGCAGTAAAAAAACTTCAAAAATTAGTAATCAACCTTAACATTTTACAAAAAAAAAAAAATTGTTAACGATTGAATTTTTTTTATTTATCACTAAATTAATTAATAGGATTTTGGCGAGTATGGAATATATATATATTTTTCTATTCGCGGGGATGGCAATTTCGTAATAATAGAGAAAAGATAGGGGATTTTTAAATGTCGAACCCTAAAAGCTCTGACACTAATACATCACTTCACCCTTTCTCTTTGGCGAAAGGTCTCATAACCAGTGGTCGCAACACCATACCAATCTTCAACGGTCAAGATTCCTTTCGTGGCTATCTTCCGAACCATTCTCCACCGTTGGATCATGAACCCCAAAGCTTAACCTAACCATGGTTAGTTTTTTTGGTCAGCTAGGATGGCTTTTCCTCTGGTTAAATGTTTTATTTCCACAGAGAGAGAGAGGGGGTGTGTTTCTGAGCTTTTGCTTTGCTTTGCTTTGCTTTGCTTTGCTTTGCTTGCGTGATCTCTCTCTTTCTCTCTCTCTCTCTCTCATCCAAATCTTCTGATCATCTCATCATCATTGGAGAGTTTATCTAGATTCATAATTCTCGACCATTCTCAACGTTTTCCTCGTTGAGCTTTTCCGATTCTTTCTTCTTCTTCTTCTTCCTTTTTATAAACATCAGCGAGTTTGGTTCCGACGACGACGATTGTAGTAGCTTCATTTGCTCGAGGTTTTCAACTCGTTCGTCGTAGTTCTACTTGATTATATCATCCTATAGATCTGAATCTACCACTTAAGTGTCTAATTTATAGAGTTCACCATCTTGTGGACTCGTTATTTTTCTGTTTATCGAGCTCGGGATTTTCAAAATTGCTTGTTTGAATACGAATCTAGCTTTCTCTCTGCTGAATCGAATTCAAATCCAAGAGTCTTCAAGTTCCGGTGAATTTTGTTGAGTTTAGCTTCTCAATTTTGTGAGCTTCCGATTTCAAATCGTGCTAGTGTGTGAATCTCGCTGTACCACGAAGCTGAGCGCTTAGGGTTGGGCAATCGATAGAGGAGATGAATTATTTCCCGGACGAGGTCATAGAGCACATTTTTGACTCCATAGTTTGTCACAGAGACAGGAATTCGATATCTCTGGTGAGCAAATCGTGGCACAAGATCGAGAGGTGCAGCAGGCAGAAAGTGTTCATCGGAAACTGCTACGCCATCAACCCGGAGAGATTAATCGGGAGGTTTCCATGTCTCAAATCGCTAACCCTGAAAGGCAAGCCTCATTTCGCGGACTTCAACTTGGTTCCTCACGAATGGGGAAGTTTCGTGCACCCCTGGATCGATGCTTTAGCTAAGGCCCGTGTGGGGCTCGAGGAGCTTAAGTTGAAGCGGATGGTTGTCTCTGACGAAAGCTTGGAGCTACTTTCACGCTCCTTTGCAAATTTCAAGTCATTGGTGCTTGTTAGCTGTGAAGGGTTTACCACTGATGGCCTAGCCTCCATTGCCGCCAATTGCAGGTCAATATCAGCAGCTCAAATTTCTGCGTTTACACTTTAGCTTTTGGCTGAACATCATTTTCCTAACTTTAGAAAGCATAAATTGATTGGAGCACTTCACTTTCTTTTGATTGGCAATGGTTTATCTAGGCTTTGAGCAGTGAAGGTTTAACGCTTTTTCCAAAATTTGATGTCCTTCTTATTAGGCATCTTCGTGAGCTGGACCTGCAAGAGAACGAAATCGATGATCACAGAGGTCAATGGCTCAACTGTTTTCCAGACAGTTGCACCACTCTTATCTCCTTGAATTTCGCCTGTCTTAAAGGAGAAACCAACCTGGCTGCTCTAGAGAGGCTCGTCGCAAGGTCACCGAACCTGAAGAGCTTGAAGGTAAACCGTGCAGTACCGCTGGATGCTCTCACAAGGTTAATGAGTTGTGCGCCGCAGCTAGTGGACTTAGGAGTTGGGTCGTATGAGAATGAGCCAGATCCAGTATCTTTTGCGAAACTCTTGGCTGCCATAATTAAATGCACCTCGTTAAGGAGTTTGTCGGGCTTCTCGGAAGTTGCTCCACGCTGCCTCCCAGCGTTCTACCCGATATGCCAAAACCTTATCTCCTTGAATCTCAGCTACGCAGCCGAGATCCAAGGCAACCACCTCATAAAATTTATTCAGTTTTGCAAGAGACTTCAAAAGTTATGGGTAAGTTTGATCTCTGTTTATCTTTTCACTGTCCTGAAAAAAGAAACTAACTTGCTAACCTGACAACAAATGGGTTTATTATAGGGATAACGGTTTTTTCATGGTTCCTACAGATATTGGATAGTATTGGCGACAAAGGGCTTGAGGTCGTCGCTTCGGCTTGTAAAGAGTTAGAAGAACTGAGAGTTTTTCCCTCTGATTTACACGGTGAAGAAGACAACAACGCAGCTGTGACTGAGGTCGGACTAGTGGCAATCTCCGCAGGTTGCCGTAAACTTCATTCGATTCTCTACTTCTGCAAACAAATGACAAACGCAGCGCTCATAACCGTGGCCAAAAACTGCCCAAACTTTATCCGGTTCAGGCTATGCATCCTAGAGCCAAACAAACCTGACCACATCACATCTCAATCACTAGACGAAGGCTTTGGAGCTATCGTACAAGCTTGCAAGGGTCTAAGACGACTCTCTGTCTCGGGTCTCTTAACCGACCAAGTCTTCCTCTACATTGGTAAGTATGCGGAACAGCTCGAGATGCTTTCGATAGCTTTTGCGGGGGACACTGACCAGGGAATGCTCGATGTGCTGAATGGATGCAAAAAGCTGAGGAAGCTAGAGATAAGAGACAGTCCATTTGGGAACGTGGCGCTTCTTGCTGACGTGGATAAGTACGAAACAATGCGATCCCTTTGGATGTCGTCTTGTGATGTAACGCTCGGTGGCTGCAAGAGGCTCGCGCGGAATGCGCCATGGCTCAACGTAGAGATCATCAACGAGAGTGAGAATAATGGGGTGGAGCGGAATGAAGAAGATGAAAGAGAGAAGGTTGATAGACTTTACCTCTACCGAACAGTGGTTGGGACTAGAAAAGACGCACCGTCATGTGTTACGATTCTTTAGTCTCTCCCATTTTCAATTCTGTACGACCGGACCATCGTGGATCGCTCTACGGTTCATGTTGGTTTTTGTTGTAGGCTTTTGGTGTACTTTAGGTGTACTTTCTCCAATTGTATGTGTTTTAAAATCTTTTCGTTTTTGCGATTCTTCTTACATGCTACTCTGCCTATTTTGTTGATCAAATTGTTTTACCATAAATCAGCCTTTGGAAGCTAAAATTTGGGAAAATATCAAACATGTCGTTTATCAAACGATACATAAAAGTTACAGAGGACAATACACAAGATAGCTATTTTTCTAACCCATGAGTCTACTCTCAAACAAAGAGGTACAACATTGACAGACAATGAAACATGACAGTACATAAGACATAGAGAGAGAGTTATGGCATATGTCTTCGATTAACATATAATGTGACTGTAAATGACAAATAAATAAATAAAGAGATCCGCAGAGAAGGGCATTCTCAGAAGCAGCATTCCTCCAACACACAGCAACAGCAGAGTGCAGCAAGACTGCAAAAAAGAAGAAAAGAAAAAAAAGACTTGGTCAATCGTAACACATGAAAATTAATAAGCGGTATGAACAAAAAAGCTTCGATTGTGTTTTATATAATAGATAACAACAGCGTGAGGATCCAACACAAGATTTACTTTAGTTCCAAACACAACTCTGTAACTATTTAAAATATAAAAAGGTTTTCAATCGAGTGATCATAAGAAAGTTGCAGATGATAGAACTAAAATATAGCCATTAGGCTGTTCAAAAGAGAGCCACTAGTTTTATATTTATTGAAGAAGGAAAGATGATGTCACAAGTTGAACATAAAAAGCATCTTTGTATGAAAAGCTCTAAACACATCATAGATGATAAGAACCTTTCTTAGAGGATCACCAAAACATTCAGAGAACTAAATCTTTAAGGATTAATACGAATCTATTGCACTCAAATTCCGATTAATGGCCATAGAAACAAAAAGGAAAAAGAAGTAAACTCTGGGTTTCACATTAGATGTCCAAATTCAACTCACATTATGACTTATCCATACATCAACTCAAAGAACCTGGTTCTGATCAGGAGGATCACTTGATCAAAATATCCCCAAATTTCAAGAAACCAAAACACTTGTTCAATGAACTCAAAACATTAATTAGTGATCCTTTAAACCCACACGTTGCTCCTAAGGTGTCACGGATCAATCTTTTGTCAGAAGAGAATCAGAAAAGAAAAGACAACAACATATAGTTCATATTCTCAATCATAGCTTTATACGCCGACACAAGATTGACCAAAAAACGCAAGAATCGAATCAGTGCACACACAATAATGAAGCTTAAGGAAACAGTGATTGATTCTGGTAGATAAATAAATGGCGGGAATCAGAGAGACGAACCAGCCGCGAAGGAAAGAGGAGCAACCAGAGTCAGAATCCTGGTAATGGTGATGATCGTGCTGGTAGTGGTTGTAATGCTGCGGAGGAGGAGGCGGTCCCTGATGAGGATAACCTCCGGCTCCGGCGAAATAACCTTGATAACCTCCTTCGTAAGGACGTGAAGACGGCGGTGGGTACGGTTGATACCCGTGAGGCTGAGGTGGAGGATATCCTTCGTGATGCGGCGGAGGATAACCCGGCGCCGATGGATATCCCGGAGGCGGATAGTGAGATTGGTATCCTAATCGTCAAAACAGATTTTTAGAACAGATCAAAATCAGATGAATTAAAAACTAGGAATATCCAAGGAATCGAATCAAATCGAAGTGAATCATAATAAGAACGAATAGAGATCACGAACCTGGAGGAGGATACGATTCCGGTGGAACTTTCTCGTAGCTCATTTCTTTTTCAAATCAAATTTCGCTTTCCGAGTGAAGAGAGAATCAGAGAGACTTTGAGATTATCGCAAAACAAAAATATATGTTTCAGGGACCTTATCGAAAAGTGTAGCTGTCTTTTTCCATTTTTAATTACAGTCACGTGTCATTAAATCGTGTTGCTCACGTTCATTGGAATTGGGCCGAGAACAATTTATTTTACATCGTTTTTAAGTTTTACTATTGGGCCTAGCCACTAATTATTCGAGAGAGCAACTCAGTAAGAGTTTAAGAGGTGGGTTATATATATCACACAACTACAATTTCATAACGTTTAGAAAAGTTCGAGAGGGTAACTCAGCCATTGTACTAACTAATACAAACCATTACAACGTTAGCTCTCACTATTGGTCCTGTGAAATATAAGCCCATTACAATGTTTTCTCTCCCATTTAACACAAGTTATAAATACTTTTTTTTTAATTCCAAAATTTTGTTAATAAATTAGTCTACTATTTTCAAATGATATTTTACATTAGTTCGATGATTTTATCACTCTAATTGACATATCTTATTTAATTTTACAGAATCTAACAATTATAAAAACACATTATTAAGAAAATTTTCACGTTTCGAGGCAAATGAAATCATTTGTAGTTTGTGAATAACAACACATTATTAAGAAAAAAAGTAAAAAACCTCTATACTAGCAGATGTTATAAAGTAACTTCAGTTTGAATCACTAAACGCGAACGCTTTGGTTGTTACGGCGAGAAGCATTGGAACACAAAAGTCTCATAAACACCACCGCCCGTGACCCGAAACTCGTTCTCCGGCCGAGATTCCGACATCCGGTGATTGATTTTTCTCTTTTCCGTTCAATACCTTGAACCAAAACCTAGCCTCAGATTTGTACCGGAAACGGCAGCAGCTTTTTTCTCCATTCTCCGGCGGTTGACATACTCTTCCGATATAAAGACATCCATTAGAATAACTTGTATGTGATGAAGAAGTGAAAATTACCTTTGGGAGAGTTTTAGGGAAATGAAAGAATTGTTTTGATTCACGGTTTGGATTTTTTTGAAGGAATTAAAAGTGAAAGACTGAAAGGATTTTAATTTATATAGGGTGTAAAACTGTGGGCGTTAGCTAGGTTCCATGTTTTGGCACATATATCAAATACAAATAATTTTATTTTATTATTTTTAACTGTTTTCCATTAAAATTATTTGATTGCATTAATGGAACCTAGATTTAATGGATTTTGATACTACTATACAAGGAGCCATATAAACCATGAGACCACAGATATATCGAGCGACAAGTGTAACCGCGGTCGATCGAACGTAACGCCCTCTTTGTCTTTTTCCCACGTGTCAACATGTGTCTGTCCTTTGCTAAATTACACTTTTGCCCCCTGTTCTTAACATCTCTTTATGGGCTGATTATAGGCCCATCAACCAAATTCCGTAGGCTTTAGTTCCAATTATTGCGACGCGTGTATGGGGAGATAGAATTCTTGAAGGAATGCACGTCGTCTATGCGAGAAAGGAGATCAATGGTTGACGTTCAAGCAGTTTTGAAAACGACGTGTTGTTCATCTCTAAAACGAAAGAACGGAAAGACGTTTAATGTTACTCAGTGCTTCATCAACCACGTGTCTTTCCATCACTGGTACAACCAGGAAGCGAAAATATGCAAAAGCTAAACTGATAAAGCTCCTCCCTCCGCCATAGCCATTACTCCTCTGTAGTCCACATAGAGCGAGAGTGAGAGCTATAGCTCGAGCCACAGTCACTCGAGGTAAACGAAATTCGTGATTTTGATCGGACCCATATTTCTAGTTCGGCCAAATTATTATAATTTCTGGGCTTAATCAGAAATGGACGTTCTCGCCTTATCCTCTTCCGCTTCCGCCGCAGCATCCGCCACACCCACCACTTCTATCGCCGGAAGTTTCCCGTTGTTTCCTTCTAGGGTTAGGGTGAGAAGAAACCAGGAGAATTTGTTAGCTAAACAAAAGAAGTTTTTAGTTTCTGCTTCGAAAAGGGAAGAGCCCAAGCTCAACGAATGGGATCAAATGGAGCTCAAATTCGGCCGTTTACTCGGCGAAGACCCGAAATTGACTTTGGCTAAGGTGAGATTCTGAAAATTGATTCGATGAATTTTTGAAAGGAAATTCGAATTTTAAAGTTTATGGATTTCTCTTCAGACCCATTTATTTTGCTGACGATTTTTGATGGTGAAAATTCTATATAGATAGTGGCTAGAAAAGTGAATCCAGATGCTTCTTTCGTTGAAGTTGAGAAATCTTTCTACAAGAACAAAGGTAAAATTGCAGACATTGAAACGATTCCATTGGATTGGTCAAAGGAAGAGAAGAAGAAATCTAGTTCACTGGGTGGCTTGAATTTGGTAAAGCCAGTTCCGAAAAACGGAGAAAAGCCAGTGATGAAAAAGCCAAACCCTGCTCTGAAGAAGCCATTGGAGGCTGCTCCAATTGCTGCTCCTCCAAAAAGGACATTGCCTAATGTTATATTGAGAAAGCCGAGCTCGTACTATGTGAACAATGACGACGATGAGGAGTCTAAGTTGCGGTTGAAACCGAATCTGACACTGAAAATGAGGAATGAGAGGGAAAATGAGAGGTTTAGTGACATGACATTGTTGAGAAAACCGGAACCACTGAACGTTGACGCGGGAGAGGAAAATTCTGGAGATAAGCTTCTCAATAATGGATTAGCTATGGAAGAAGGAGAACAAGAAGATGGAGTATATACAGAGTATACTCTTTTGGAGAAGCCAGAACCGAGGCCCGAGCCTGAGAATATAGAAGAGGAAGTTGGAGATAGTGGAGCTGTGGAATTGCCGGAGATAGAAAATACATCAATTCCAACTGGTAATTAGATAGAGACAAGACTAAGACATTTTACAAATAGTCTAAACATGGAGCTGATTCATATGCTTGTTGTTTTATTAAGAAATACAGCTTAATAGCGAGATGTCCTCGGGATCCTCTGAGGAGAAAACCATTAACAGTGATCCAGTCGACAGAATTCCTTCGAATCCAGTTTCTCAAACCATCGTTGAAGCTTCTTTACTAGGGAAACCACAAAGGTTAACTCCGGCTTAGTATCTTGATTAGTTTTGTTGTGGAATTGCGCTTTCTTTCTCATTTCTTCTCGTTTTGACTGACTGGTTTTGTTATAGATTAGACCCGTCTTCTACAGAACCATCAGTTTCAAACAGAGGACAGCCATTAATCGTGAACCATGAAGGTCGTCAGGTCTCTGTTGAGCTCAAGGGCCCTCCTTCTAGATCTTCCTTGGAGGTTTATAGAACTAATACTATTTTACCGTTTATTCGTTCATTAGATAAAATGCATATCATAAACTCTGTCTTGTGCGAATATTTATAGGAAAGTGATTGGAATAAGGCAGAGTCTCTAGTTAAGACAGAATTACGAGCAGATGTTGAGCTAATAAGCTCGAGCACTAGAGGATTTGCTGTAAGTAAGATCTGTACTCAGATATGGCTTCATGGTTTCATCCCATTTTGGTTTGATAGTTTTTTTGGTTTTTTGTTTTTCCTTCATAATCCCTTTTTTACAGGTTTCCTATGGATCTTTGATCGGATTTTTTCCCTACCGGAACCTTGCAGCAAAATGGAAATTTCTCGCGTTTGAATCATGGTTGAGAAGAAAAGGTGTAGATCCATCATTGTATCGACAAAACCTTGGAGTAATTGGAGGTCAAGATGTCACGAGTAACGTTCCATCTCCAGATTCAAGCTTAGTAGATTCTGAAGTTGGGAACACAGTCAATGGAGAAGTTTCTTCTGATATGAAGCTGAAAGATCTTCTTATGGTATATGACAGAGAGAAGCAGAAGTTCCTGTCGTCTTTTGTTGGCCAGGTTTGACACAAAAAAAAACTAAATGTTTTGTTATCATACATGGAGTCATGGAGATGCTTCTTTGTTCCCCCTCTAAACATTTTACTCAATGCAGAAAATCAAAGTGAATGTGGTTATGGCTAATAGAAATTCAAGGAAGCTTATATTTTCGATGAGGCCGAGAGAAAATGAAGAGGAAGTTGAGAAAAAACGAAATATTATGGCTAAGCTTCGTGTTGGGGATGTTGTGAAATGCTGCATCAAGAAAATTACCTATTTCGGTATTTTCTGTGAGGTACTAACTATACCGTAGTTTATCATATGTTTGTTGTTCCTTCTTGCTAATAGACCCGCAAGAACGGAATCCAGATTGTTGTTAAAACTAAAAAGTTTGGTTGAAACAGCTAGAAGGTGTCCCTGCATTGATTCACCAGTCAGAAGTTTCATGGGATGCAACTTTAGACCCTGCTTCATATTTCAAGATCGGTCAGGTAATATCTTGAACTATCGTAAACGCTACTAAGAAATGAAAGTGTTTGACACACGTTTTTTGTTGGTGTTATCAGATCGTGGAGGCCAAAGTACACCAGCTAGATTTTGCTCTTGAACGTATCTTCTTGTCACTAAAAGAAATCACGGTGGGAAAGATCTTTATAAAGTTTCTCTTGTAGAAATCGTATATCATTTGATCTATATCTAAACCCTTTTGATATATATATGCAGCCTGATCCTCTAACCGAAGCCTTAGAATCTGTAGTTGGTGATAATGATCAGTTGGGAAAGTTACAAGCTGCAGAGCTTGACGCTGAGGTATTATAGTCTTCTGTGACTATGTAATCAAACCATTATATTACGGGTTTCTGAAAAACTTTCTTCTGCAGTGGCCTGATGTGGAATCTCTGATCAAAGAGCTGGAAATGGTTGAAGGAATCCAATCAGTATCAAAAAGTCGTTTCTTCTTGAGCCCAGGTCTTGCTCCAACGTTTCAGGTACACAGTTTTATCGCATTTTAAAACACAAAATCCTTAAAAAAATGTAAACTTTTTTTATGGACAATGGTTCTGTGTAGGTTTACATGGCGCCAATGTTTGAGAATCAATACAAACTGCTTGCTCGAGCTGGAAACAGAGTGCAAGAGGTAAAGAAAGAAAGAGAGATCTAAATCTTAATGTCCTGTTTTTTTTTTATATAATCTTGGATGATTCAGTTTTTTTTTCACTATTTATTGATTGCAGCTAATTGTCGAAGCATCGTTGAGCAAAGAAGAGATGAAATCAACAATCATGTCTTGCACCAACAGAGTAGAATGAGAATATTGAGGAATGAATGATTCCACTGTTTTGTTTTCTTCTGCAAAGTGGTATCACCCAATACTTATGTAGTAAGTGTACAACGATGATATATGATTTCTAGTGTAATATTTGTTTGAGTTTTTGTGATGTCAAAAGGTAGAAACTGAAGACAAAAAAAAAAAAAGAATCACCTCGTTCGACGGTTTGAGGAATGAAGTAGGTTATATAGTTCTTGTGGTGAAACAAAAGATACGTAAAGCCGAGTTGTGAACATGCTCAAATAGAATTTTCTCACTCAGGCGTAACCAACTTGACAATGTAGCTGCACCCGTATACATCAATTCAATCAAACCCAACATTCTTGATTTAGGGATTCAGCTTACATCTTGACTCTGATTTTGCTCTGTTGCTCCAAATTTCGGTGGAAAGAAACTGCTTCAAATATTACATTCAGGGTTCTTGGCAAAACAAAAACATTGAAAGTTCACAATTTATGAGAAATAGACAGTTTTCAGAGCGGAATTGAAAGGATATGTTCGTCTTGGGGAAACCAAAGAACCGCATTAGGGTAATCATTTATGGAATAACAAATCCTAGGTCTAGATGACTTGACGAACAAGCTTCAGTTAACAACGACGAACCCACACCTTAAAAACAAAACAAAAGGCTGATGAAGAAAACGTGTTGAAGCGTAGACGTAACTCTGTAAACTGTGTTATGAACTTATGAACGATCTAAATCAAAATAAATATCGATTCATTAAAAGCTCCCTAAACAGCAAAAGTTTAGGTTATAGTCTCTGCAATGTGATGACTGGTGAGGTTTTAGCCTCTGAAATGAATAAAGGGTTTTAGCGACGCTAATTCCCTCAGAGGTTACTCAGATATCTAATCACGTATTTTGCTTATGACAATTATTTAGATGCAATCTGCCAATAAGTAAAAAACAAGCTAGGTCAACACATCAATACATCATTCATAGTTAATTAATTAGAAAACTCTGAGTTAATAGTGGATGTCAGTATGCTTAAACCAGGATCCAAACTACTGAAACAAAAACCTCGATCTGCCTTTTTAAAATAAGCCATTAGTAATGTGATTGCGATACGTATTAACCTAATATACAATTTTAATTGATTTGTTTTGATTTGTATCATGCATGTAGGTAGATGCAAGCATATATGTTTTTTTTTTTGTGTGTGGAAAGGAACATAGATGTTTGACTTTCAAAAACAAAATTCTGATGTAGATGCTATGAATCTTATATGTAGTTTCATTTTGCGGGTATATAATTTGATGGTTAAGTTAAATTAACAAATGATTATGAAATAAGCTTGATATAAATATAAATATACCTAAATATACATAGGCGGCTCAATAAATTTAGAGTTTCGGGACTAAAAACAAAAAAAAATCAACATGAATCCTCAATTTTTTTGAAATTGTCCATTTAATATAATTTTTAACCTATATGAAATTTAAATCTTTTAAACCTTTAATTATTTTTAAAAAAATATGTAGACCCTCAGCATTTACTCCTCTTGCACTTGCCAAGAACGGTATATATCTAACACGTAAAGGCTGGTTTCGACTTTTCACACATTGCCTCGAATATATATTATTAATTCAGAAGTCTATCATGAACATGCCTCGTGTTGTATATTTTAATATAAATCTCTGCCTAACTCGTCGGCTCTAAGATCAAGAAAACCCACAAAAGGGAAAAAGAGAGCCAAAAAAAAAAAGGATGAAATCTTGGAGCCAAAGTTTATCATCTATAATAATCTTGATCGTAGTTTTCGCCGGGCTCCATCTCTCCTACGGCCGCCATCTTCGTACGAAGATTCCGATGCACTCGACGGCTGAGTTCTACGATTTCTGGCGGAGAGGATTTCCAGAAGAGAGAATGTTATCGGTGGTGAACTCCGGTGATAATTACGACCTTATTTATGGAGTTTCCGGCAGAGGAGCTCCTGCCGGACCAAACCCGCTTCACAATCGATGAAATCTGTTTTGTTTTTATGCGAAATAGTTTAGCATGCTTCTTTAGCCAAAAACAAAATATATATATATTATTCAATGGGTTGGTTATTATTTTTATTTTTATTATTGTTATTATATTCAATCTCTATCATGTTAGTTGACAGATATAATATATATATATATATATATATATATATTTAATGTCTTTGTCCATTTTAAATCATAGGCGTATTTTTCCGCAAGAGTGGTCTAGTTTTTCAAAAATTTGTCCTTGTTCACAATGTTAGGACTATTTTATTTACGTCAAATATATTTTATTCTCACGTTAGCATCCACATTGCACAATTACGTCGGTGTCTTCCGCATATTTTATAATAAAACATAAGAAAACACAGAATGAATAGTCAAGATCCGTGTCTTTGTGAAGACATTTTTGTTCAGTTAAAACACCTTATGTATCAACATCCTATTTGTCTGAATATTTTCTAAACATGTAAAAAAAACAAGTGGGAGGTCTTAACTTAAAAAATTATTAAATTTAATATTAATTAATTTTAAACAAAGGTAAAAAATAATTTTCCTTCGTTAAAAATAGTTTAAAAAAATTCTCACATTTATCATACTATGTTTCCTTCGTAAGAGAATAAAATCTGTTTGTTATTAGATATGAATATCTCTCTCCAACCCTTAGGTGAGTGATTGGCTATAGTTGAATGGGTCAATACGTGGGGCCTTTTGGATATTGGGCCTTACCGATACCCATTGGATGATTCTCTTCTCTGATCAAATCTGAGATTGTTAGTATTTTGGGAGTTGATAAGTCGAAATTTATTTCCTGGCATGTCCTAATCCAACAAAAGACGGAATCCATTAAATATCTAAAAATTCTACATTTGTGAAAAATATAACTTTAATGAACCATTTAATTCCTTAATTATATGTTGACCAAAAACCCCTTATTTATATTCAAATTTTGTTTTCTTCATCATCCGCCAACTTTTGTTCGTCTTCTAAACTCTCGAGGTTCGTCGATGGCGACTGCGGGATCAAGCTACAGCGTCTCGACAGATCAGGCTCCGTCATCTCTCGTGAACCTAGGTACTCTTTTCCCTGAGCGAAATCTCCGTTTTACTCCATCTTTATAGTCTAGGTTTTGCTAATTCGGTGTCGATTTGTCTCTTGGCCTTCTATATTTGTGATTCGACTCCGATTTGAGTAGCTCTTTTCGAATGAAACTTGGATTAGACGCCCAGACACTTAGATTGTGATTTTATGCTCACAAACACGAGAATTGGCCTTGTACATTCGATAAGAAGCTTTCATTCTGGATAAAACTTGGATTATTTTACGATATCTGATAATTCTCATGTAATAATATCTCTGCTCTGGCCAAGAAAACTTGAATTTGATGTTCTGCCTTTATTAACTGTCAGGAAATGCTGCTGGTGTTTGTATAATGAGCAATGCATGGAAAGATGAACAAGACCCTTCACTGATCAGTTTCATTTCCGCATTTCTTAGCTCTAACTCTTTCCGTCTTAACTTTGTCTCGATTTCCCCTGTATGTGCCTTGCTCTGCTAAGATTCTCTTGGAGAGTTTGATCTAAGCTAGCTAAAGAAACACTCCTTTGCCGTGATAGGATCTCATCTTCAATTGCGGAGGCGTGTCTATTGCTTTTGTTTTTGTGACCAAATGGGATTGTTGCAATGTTGCCTCCATCTTCAGCAGGTCGTCCATCCATGCGCATTCTTTCAACCTGTCTCCTATTAGTCTTGTCTTTTTTTCTGATTTCTTTGACTTCTTAACCTTTGCAGAGTAAAGAGGCTGAAAGGGCAATTTGCGCAACTTTACGTTATTGCCACACTTTCAACTAAACGACAGAATGATTCATTCATGCGATCTTATTTCCAGTGAGTGGTCTACACATCTTATCACTCTGCACCATTTTTTGCCTATTTCTCTTGCCGAAAATGAAGCTCCATAATTCTTTTCATTAGATATGAGATGGACTTTGGGAAACCTGCTTTTGTACTAGTCACTGATCCTGAGATGGGATTCGAGAAGATTGTTAAGATTGCTCACTCTCGCGGGGGTAAAACTCATTTTTTTAGTGTGTGTTAGATATTTATGCTATTCTGAGTTATTGATTAGACTGAAACTTGAGCTACAGTGTGCAAGCAACAGAAGGTGGCGTCTAAACTCAAGGTCGAGGTATGTTTTCAAAGATCACTCGCTGTAAGGATCTGTTTCAATATTTGTTTTGGCAACCTCTAAATCTTCCTTCTTTTTCCTTGAAGAGGAAGCGAACTGTGCAGGATACAAACATGTTCATCAGAGTTGTCACATCCATACCCAACATCAACAAACATGATGCAAACACGGTAACTTCAAACTTGTACTTTGTACTTTTTCTTGCATTTTGTGTTTGATTCATGCCGATTCACGATGAATTATACTTACGTATATGTCCCATTTGGTTACAGCTATACCAAGCTATTGGTTCAGTCGAAGCAATTTCTAAAACATCTAAAGAAGACATATTAGCAAACACAGATCTCTCTTCTGACAAGGCTGAGATGCTCACCAGGTTTTTCCAAGATCCCGTGTTCTACCTCAGTCCCAAATTCAATTGATGAATGCGAAAACAATGGTAAGATCACAAGTCTTGGCTGGAGATAAACTTCAAAACGTCTTAGAGTTAACGTGAACCATCTTGTTCTTGGCTGTAACAGTTTCTGAAGGTACCACTCAAGGGCTCTTCGTAGTCCTCTGCTACGGTTACAGTACATACACGGATACACCTATAGGAGCCATTATCGGGTATGTTAAATGACTCAATTCTTCACCTTGGAAACTCTGCCTGAATATCAGTAGTTTCTTACTATCGTTCCGGTTTAGATCATGTTTCGTGTCGGAAATTAATCAATAACCGAAACTTCTGATGTTTGAAGCAATCACTCAAAGTAACGCCAAATCGAATGATGAAAACGTTTGGTAGATTGATTGTGATAAGTTTGATAGTTAAGCACAATAAATGACCACACTTGGTTTCTTTTTGTTGATGTTTAGGGTTGATTTGATCTTAAGCAAAAACGACAAGCTAACAAAACACATGTGAATGGCTTTGCATTTACAAATCCTAGCTGTGGTTTTTGTGTTCTTTATTATGGTATTGCTTTATCGGGATCTAATTATCTACTACATATTTTCCAAAGTAAGAGACTTTTTAGTATATATTTGGCATACTCGCAAATTGTCTTAATCTAGGTACGTGTAGTTTACTAGTACCTGATTATGTGTTATTAAATTCGAGCAAATATTAAATTAGTATGTTTTTTTTTGAGAAATAGGGTGACTTATCATTTTTGACAAGACAATTTACCAGTTTTTACTTCCAAAATAATGCAAAATACGTCTGATGAATTTCTTCCAGAACCATATTAAGCTAAACTTTATTAATATTAATCTGGATTTTTTTTTCTATCTGCTGCTAAATCGAAATACTCGAGAACCAAAAATCTCAATCACTACCCAAATTGGGTACCTAGAATACTGAATACGTTGATTTGATCGTAAAGCTACTATAGATCTATCAAGATAATGTGAATTGGACAACCATTTAAAAACAAAATGTTGATTTGACAACTCTTAACAAAAGATATTGAGCCGACAACGTTATCTATCCAATTTGAGCTTCACCTTTATGAATCAGTAATAAAAAAATCATGCTTAATGAAGGACAGTAAGATTAATCCTTCATTAGAGGTTTACCGCAGAAAAAAATCTATAACGCGTAGAAGTTCTGTTGAACCAAAAAATTACTCCGTGTTCCTATTAAACTCGAGATTTGGTCATCACTAGTTATTGAAGGTTTCGTATTTACAAAAATACAACTGCAATAAAAAAAAGACTACTTTTTGCTTTTCCCCTTAATTTATTTAATTTTCCCCCGAGAAAAGAGACTAAGGCTTTGATTGTAACATTATTATCATTGATTTAACTTGAGTTATGGGTCTAACTCATAGATAACTCAAAAATGTTTCCAATCATAGAATCAAACTAAAATTTTAGAAGTTGAGTTTGAGTCAGAATGGGTTATGATTGATTTATCATTTTGAGTTATGCCCTTTATAAAATTGATAACTCAAAAGTTAACTCAACATCATGGAAAATCTCATGTGTTAGCATATTTTGTTTTTTCCATTTTTTCTTGCCAACGTGTTTCATTTGTTTTTACCAATTCCTTTATTAGTAAAAAATCATATTAGTCAAAAACATTTGTAAACTTTCTTATTTTTATTTGAATGATTCAACCAAAGTTGTTCCTATAATATTTAAATGTTGACCTTATTTGATACCTTAAAAAATTACTTACATAAAATTATACATATATATGCGTGTATTTGGTTAATATTTATTTGTAAATATGTTGCGAAAATAATGTTTTTAAAATTAATATGTTTAAGTAGTATTCATTTCTTTAAATTATTTTTGTTATTATATTTGTAATAAATGGATTATAATAATAATAATAATTATAAATTTAATTTATCAACTAAACTTTAAAATTACACGTCACCAATAGAGCCAAAATACACGATCAATACGTAACTGAAAATCTGAGGAATCAAAGCCATCATTATCTCATCATCGTTGTCATCATCATCACTACCGTTTTTATATAGAAACCAACAAAAACATATTTGAGCCCACTCCTTTCCTATTTGAGCTTTGCGTGCGTTCTTATCAACTTGTAAAGAAAGCTACAAAAATCATTAAATAAGGACCCAACTTTCTTGTGTTTCTCTCTAATCTCTTTCACCTCCACTGTTCGCTGTGATCTCCTCTCTCTTTTTTTTTTATCCAAAAGGGTAGTTTCAAAAGTGCATAAAGAATCGATCTTGAGAAGTGGGCTCTTTGATAATTTCCCTCTCGGATTCGTGGAAATGGGTTCTTCCGTGGAGCATAACATTCTTGTTACTGGCGGTGCTGGATTCATCGGGACCCATACCGTTGTTCAACTTCTGAAAGAGGGTTTTAAGGTTTCGATCATCGATAATCTTGATAATTCTGTTATCGAAGCCGTCGATAGGGTTAGGGAGCTTGTTGGTCCTGATCTCTCCAAGAAGCTCGAGTTTAATCTGGTAAGTACTACTTCTCTGTCTAGTCTGAGTTTTCTCCCCCGAGAAAATCTGATGAAGGTGTTGTTTTGTGAGGTGAAATTGTTTGGCTCTCTGGAAATGGGAATTGGATTCTTGCAAAAATCCTTGCCTTGCCTTACCTATATTGTCTTACATGTCCTTTTCTGGGTTTGAATTGAAATAGTGGTTGATCTCTGAAAAAGTTCCGCCCAATTTTTGTTTTGGTGTAGTGAAATGGAACTTCTGCTTGATTGCATGCTTGATTTGAAGAGGCTTGGTTTGTGTTTATCTTTGGTTCGTAAAAAAAATCTGTTTGGTTCGTAAGAAAAATGGAAGACCTTTAGCCTTTCTCTGTTACCTGTAGACAGGTAGTTGTTTGCTTTTATTACATTGCTTGTTGGATTGAAACGATGTTGGTGTTGATTGATTATACAGGGTGATCTAAGAAACAAAGGGGATATTGAGAAACTCTTCTCCAAACAGAGGTAAGTTAGTTTCTTACCTTGAAAGTTTGAAAATATTTTCAAGTGAATTGTAGAGTTCATAACTTTTCTGGCTCTTTTGCTGGATTTCATTTTCTTGTGAGGAAACAGATTCGATGCTGTGATCCATTTTGCGGGTCTTAAAGCTGTGGGTGAGAGTGTTGGAAACCCTCGCCGCTACTTTGACAATAACTTGGTCGGAACAATCAATCTGTATGAGACCATGGCAAAGTACAACTGCAAAATGGTTAGATAGGATTCTACAACTTCAGAAGTGTTTATTTCATCTTTTTACTTCCTTGTTCGATTTTACATTGGTGAGTTGTTGGAATATACAGATGGTGTTTTCATCATCTGCAACTGTTTACGGACAACCTGAAAAAATTCCATGCATGGAAGACTTTGAATTAAAGGCTATGAATCCTTATGGTCGTACTAAGGTAAATTTCAGCACATCTGAATTTCAAGTCTTTAATCAGTTGTGATTGATACCTTTAAATTTTTCCAAACCTTGCCTGAGCCAAGAAGCCTTTCTTAAGCCTTACAAAAGATAACGAATGCTCGATTGTTGAAAGCCAATTGTGTGTATTCACAACCTCTCTCTTGTGCAGCTCTTTCTTGAAGAAATAGCTAGAGATATCCACGGAGCAGAACCAGAATGGAGAATTGTTCTGCTGAGGTACTTCAATCCTGTGGGAGCTCACGAGAGTGGCAGAATTGGCGAGGATCCAAAGGGAATCCCCAATAACCTCATGCCTTACATCCAACAAGTGGCCGTTGGAAGACTACCTGAACTCAATGTCTATGGACATGACTATCCTACGGAGGATGGTAGTGCGGTAAATACAAATCAGATCCTGTAATCTCTCATTCAGCGTGGTTCAGACTGATAGATCAAAAAGCCTTTCTTAGAGTAAGTGAAAAGGATGTTCATTTTAGAAAGTTAAAAGGATGTTTGAAACAGGTCAGAGACTACATCCACGTGATGGATTTGGCAGATGGTCATATAGCTGCGCTAAGGAAGCTATTTGCTGATCCAAAGATTGGTAACTCTCTCAGAAACTTAAGTGTTAAAAGAGTTGAGTTTTTGATTTGAGGGATTCTTCTCAGACATGGGTTGTTGTGATATCAGGCTGTACTGCTTACAATCTAGGGACTGGGCGAGGAACGTCTGTGTTAGAAATGGTTGCAGCTTTTGAAAAAGCTTCCGGCAAGGTAAACAAGAGCGAATGAAATCATACGAGAAATGATTTTTGTAAATGTTTTGTTTAAAATGGTTGAAACAATTCATACATTTGCAGAAAATCCCGATCAAGCTCTGTCCGAGAAGGTCGGGAGATGCAACAGCAGTTTATGCTTCAACAGAGAGAGCTGAGAAAGAACTTGGCTGGAAGTATGTTAACTCTTTCACCATATTAACGATTGGTTTTAAATATTTAATAAATGATTTGATCTTGTTATTAGGGCAAAATATGGAGTGGATGAGATGTGCAGAGATCAGTGGAATTGGGCAAACAACAATCCATGGGGTTACCAGAAGAAGCTTTGAATGTACTCTCTATGCCTTACTTACCATTACTAATCACTCCAATATAAAAGAAAGGAAAAGTGTGTATACACATAATATAGCTGTGCTTTGTTTTCCATGTATCGAACGAGTCTTTTACTATCGATGAATAAAATAGCAAAGTTGATTTTTCAGTTGTTTCTTTTGCTCCTTTTCATTGTCTTTAACTTAGTCTTAAACTACATGACAAAACCTGAAAGCACACGTTCATCCAGAATATCATCGAGAAAGGGATATATATCTTCTCATACATGAGTCAGAGAGAACAAGATTCAACCACATAAGAAACAATGGAGATTATTTTATAACCAAACCCCAATACCCAAGTTTCAAAATCTTTCCCAAAACAGAAGAAGCAAAACCGAGATTATAATAGTCAGGGTGTAGAGGTCATACGCAATTCCATCAGCTTGCAGAGACCTAACACGAGATCATACTGTTTCGCTTTAGCAACTAAACTAAACAATCTATTGAAATCTACGACCGTAGGGAGGGGACGAGACCGAACCATGGACTGGAAGTGATCAACAGCATCAACTTTCTTGATATCGACAATCCCACTTCTCAATCTCTCTCTATAAGAAGAGAGATTCCTATCGCTGCTGAGACCAGAAAAGTCTCTTTCGCAGATATACAAGAGTAAAGAAGACCTCCGGGCAAATTTGAAAGCCTTTAGCACTCCTCCGTGTCCGTATCATCTCAACCTGAATCGTTCCTTTTTCAAACTCTCACTCACTGTCTGTAAACCCTACCTAGTGAGATCCATGGCATGAGCTCAATCAAATGAATACCCGTAAGACCAAACCAGTTCAATTTCGGTCGGTTTAAAACATTACCGGAATTGGTTTTCTCGAGCACGCGTAAGTGTGTAATTTGTACTCAAAGTCGTTTAAACATGTTTCAGATTTATGGCATACTGTAAATTCGACACTGGTTCTTATTCCACTTGTATGCAAATGTGTTTAGGATATAAGAAAAAAGAGACAAAATTCTGAATTTGATTAGTTATAAAAGTATCTTAAAACTAGAGCAACAAAAGAAAAATACATTCTTTAGTGCTTTACCTTATAATAGCTTTATCTTCCTCAGTGACAACAAGCTCTCCATCAACAAACTCACAATACAAGAAAGGCAAACCAAGCTGCTTCTCCATCTTCTTCACTATAAACACTTGTGATTCCTCACACACTGTAACCACCGTCCCTTTCCTTCCCAGCCTCCCCGTCCTCCCTGCTCGATGTGCATAGTGAACCGCATCCGTTGGAAGTTCAAGATTCACCACTAGATCACATTCCGCAACATCAAGACCCCGAGCCGAGAGCTCGTTAGTCACAAGTACCCTAACTTCCCCGTTCTTGAACTTCTTTAGAACCGTTGATCTCCCTAGCTTCCCCAGATCTCCATGCATCTCAGCGCAACTCATACCACGGGCTTCGAGTTTGTAGACCACGTCTTTGAGCTGCTTCGAGTGGTTCATGAAAGCTATAACCGATTGGGCCTCAAGGGCGTGAACGCATCTCCTTAATGCATCGACTTTGTGTTGATGTTTTGAGATGCAGTAATAGTGTTTTAATGCTGGAGGTAAGCTCTGAATAGTAGTCTGAATCTGGCCATTAGCCTCAGAAGTTGTGGGAGTTAAGCTGATTGCCGGTGCAGATGGTTGAACGGTATCAAGAGGAGTGACTTTGTTGGCTTGGACCAGAACCGGCTCGTGACTCCAGCTCTTGGCTGCTCGAATAACCGAGAATGGCACAGTTGCAGAGACTAGAATGGTCTGCCGGTTAGCACCTTCATCAACTTCCCCTTTAGGACCAGCCCCAGATCTCTTTCCTACATGTTCTAGTATCCGATGAATATCTTCTCGGAAATTAAACGATAATAGCTCATCGACTTCATCTAGCACCAAGAATCTACACCCATGAGTGTGCAATTTTCCGCCTTTGCTTATCTCTGCAATCCTCCCAGGGGTGCCAACAACGATTGATGGTTTATTTTTCTTAAGCGCCTCTTCTTGCCTCATTCGGTTCGCACCTCCTACCAACTGCTGAACCATTCTACGGTGATCAGGTCCGAGCAGTTTCTCTACCTCTCTTACTATCTGCATAGCGAGTTCTCTTGATGGAGCCACGATCATTGCTTGAATCTCTGCTCTCTTCTCGCTTTCACCATGGGAGGTTCTAGCTTTTCCTGCTAGTGGACCAATTTCGGATAATATTGGAAGTAGATAAGCTAGGGTTTTGCCAGATCCTGTGTAAGACTGAATCACTGCATCGTGACCTTTGATTATTGCTGGGACAGCTGCGGATTGGACATCCGTTGGAACAGAGAAACCTTCCCTTTCCAAGCTGTTTAACAATGAATCTGGGAGGCCAAGCTCCTCAAAGGATTTTGCAGAAAACAAAGGCGACACTATCTCAGCTGGTTTCTTCTCCTTCACTACTTTCATTTTATCGTTCTTTGCTGCTCTTACCTTACCTTGACCCATTTCAGTAACAAAACTTCCCTCGAGCTTTACCGCCTTACTCTTCCCCGGTTTCCTTGGTTTGTTCCCCAATTCAAGGCTTGCAAGAGTAAGAGATCCATTTTCTTTCGCAGCATGGCATAAAAAACGCGATTGGCGGTGGTAGTTAGCTGCAGCAGAAGGCCATGATATCTTTCTGATGGTTGAAAACTCTTTGAGCAGAACAAGGAATCGAGATGAAACGGATGCCGCCATGTCACTCTCACTCGTGTGTGCTTGCTAACAAGAAAGAAAGCCTCTTTATCACAACATTTGCTCAGGACAGCCTGAAAAGTGCATAGGATCCGCATCAGATAGATAAAAAATAATTCGTGAAATTCAAAATTATACAGCAGTCAGAAATACAATTCACAGATACACAAAAAGGCTGAAATAAAAGACATAAGCTTTGTGAATTCGGGAGATAAACTGTCGAGGTACTACAATGAAAATCAAATGGGTTATCTTAGAAGGAATCAGCTTATAAAACGCCAAACAATAATAAGAAGAAGAAAAAAAGGCAAGCCAACAATGGGGCAATTCGTCGAACACCAGGCGGGCGTGAAAAGCATCATCACCAAATAAGCAAATTTATTGGCAGCTTCCACCACAAACCACGAGGTTTTGGTCAAAAGCTTCCAAACAATCGGCCCGAGACTCATAGTTTCGTAACCCAGCAAACAAAAAAAGTAATCTAAATGGGTAACAAAGATTCCAACACTAGAGATAAGATAGGGACCGAGTCCAAGGCTGAGAAAGATTGTAGCTTAGCAACAAGAAAGTAGGAAGATGGTCGTAGCAAGGAAACTAGAGAAAGGTACCTGATAAATAGTCTCGCTAAGGCAGTGGTCGAGAGCTAAACAAAACTTTCCGTCTTGATTTCTCCTCCCAACTCCACTCTCCACTCTCCACTCTCCACTTCTAGATAAAAAGGTTCTGCTCTAATTTGACCAAACCGGTCTAAAACAAACCGGACTTTTATATCCTCGATTATCACAAAAGGGCCATCAGGTTTTGACTTATTTTTGGTCTGTATTGGTCGATTTTTATTTATTTATAAGGATATATAAAAAATCTAATCTGAGTTGGTTTGATTAAAAAAAACTCCGGTGTAAACTTGGTTTTTTGGTTGGATCAATTTCAATTCAAATAGAACCATTCTATCCAAATTATAATTCAAGTTGAGCTATAGATGTGATGGTAATAAATATCAGAACTACTCATGAAAAAATCTTATGCATGAGGACCATAGACCAAAACTGGAATTAACTTCCGATCAAAATCTTCACTGGCCCATCTCCAGATAACGAAAGATCTATGATAATGAAAATCTCTAAACAATTCGAGGTCGACACAGAGAGAGGTAATACAAAAGAGTGGTTGCATGTGAAAGAAGATAGATATAGAGATGTACAGACCTGATTTCTTTCCAAACCCAAAAAAAAAAAAAACAAAAGTATAATAATTTGTATAGATATCATATCACAAACAATGCATCATATCTAAAACACCAGCCGTATTTTACATTTGACCCCAAAGTTTCCTGATCGAATGTTGTGTGGATCACCATCTGATCAAATGTTGTGTGGGTTCATGAACAAGCAAGCTGTTTCTTCTAGACTTCCTCTCGCTCCAAGTTGCTACTCTTGAGGATGTTGTATTTGCACAGTGGGCAAGTCGCGTTTATGTATAACCATTTGTCTACGCATGAGCAGTGGAAATGGTGGCCACAAGGAAGTTCCCTTAGTTCTGTTCCGTCTTCATAAGCAGAGAGACAGATGCAACATTCCTATAATGCAGAATCAGGAAGCATAACCTATCTTAGGTTTGATCTTCAAGTTGTGGGTTATAAGATGAGGGGAGTCAATTGTGTGTTATAATGTATACTTACTGCATCCTCCTGCAGAAGAGTATGTTCAACAGGTGAATCTGTACCACACTCGGTCATTATTCCTTCGGTATTTTCTTGGGCTTCATCGCCAGCGTGTTTGTTGACATCAGCAACTTTTCGAAACTTGAATTTGGTGAGCTGCTCAATGTCTTCTTTTGAAGCCCCTTCCTGTTTTTCATCGTATCATGTTAAAACAAATAGCATAATGTAGCGACTTAGATTTTAAGATGAGTTGGTTATGAGAAGTACCTGATCTGCCACGGCGTATAAAACTGCAATGATGCATGGCAGGCAACAGCAAACAGCAATGCCAATAACACAGGCCAATGCAACACAGAAGACAACAAAGAACACATCGAAACCAAGAAAAACGATAGACAACCTGAAATAAGCAAGACATTCAGATAATTAAGGCAGAAGCATAGGGTTTGCACTGATGAAATTAGAGATGGAGGAAGACCAAACCAGTAAATCCGCGGGGATTCTTGTGCCAATTCTTGGCCACCAGCAGATACCCAGTAGAATCCAATGATCCACCATATAAATGAAAACATTGTGTTGGCAGATTCCAGATGCTTTGCAACACTGCCTCGGAAACGGTAAGTGAAATAAGAAAACACAACCCGAAACATGTATTACCCTTTTTGGACTTGTAAAGGCAAAGGATAACGCAAAACAAAAAGGAGTATGTAGCACGGACATCTGAGTCAGTGTATGACTTACCTATGTTGTGTTATAAAAAAAAGGAGTGAATCTATTGCAATTATCTAATCCCTGACAGAGATAGGATGATAGTAACTCTGAAATCAATTGATGGGTAACATCACATTTTCTCAACAAGATGCAAGCAGAAGCAGTACCACACACGAGGAAGCAGTCCCCGTCCATTTAATCTCAGTTAGATTGTAAAATGAATCAAGGAACAGAAAAGATAGATGCTGTGTGTAAAAGGTGCAGACAAAAGCTTTAGCTAAGAAACCACTACAGTTTGGGGAAAAGATGATAGAATAAGTAAGTAAACTAAAACTCCATCTTCTAACTATAAGTACCACATCCAATCTTTTCTTCATCAGCTGATAGAAACCGAAAATTAAGTGCAAAGAGCCTGAGTTCAAGTCATGGAAGCATCCACTTATCTGTAAACTGAAATCTAGGCAAGCTTGAGCCAATATACACATAAAAATTCCTCAGGCAAACATGTAATCTGCTTAAGGACAGAAGAAGTCAAGCTACATACCTGCTGCTTTCGCTGTCCAACTGCCCGAGCGACAAGTCCTGCTCATCTGAATTCCTCCTCGAACCCAAAGCATCTTCTTCCATGGAGGAAGAAGATGACGAGGAGGAAGAAGAACGTGACCGTGGAGTCCTATTTGTTCTCATCCTGTTCCTCCTCCGATACTCAACGCAGACACAAACCATATGCAGCACGCATTGCAAAGCATACCCCAAGAGCCAAACTCTGAGCGGCATGATTGGATGTTCATTTCGGCTCATGACCAGAACAGCGGTAGCGACGGAGACAAAGGCCAGGTTCCAGACGATGTCGAGCACCACGACAGGCTTGGAGTAGGCCCAATCGCTCTGCCTCTCCTCGAGCTGCTCCGCCGCAGCCTCCCTCACAAGCATCGACGGCTCTCGCATCGCCCGTCCGCTACTAGCACGACTCATAAACCTCGCGGCTTCCCTCAGCCCCTGTCTCCTCACAGATCTTCGTTCCCCGCTGATCGTTTGACCGTTCCCGGAACCTCCTCCGTTGTTGCTTCCCTCATTATCATCGCCGCTCAAAAGCAACGGTGCCGTATCAATGGCGTCGGAGGAAAGATGGCGAGATGATGAGGAAGTCCCCGTAGTCTCCGTTGACATTGTTTCTCTCCCGTGTTTTTTATTCCCCCCAAAAAAAAACCTAAATCGTTGAAATTCGTGTAGCGTTACGCCATAAAAAGGCAAGGATTCGATCTCAGAAAGCGAAATTGGAATTGCTAGGGTTTCGATCGAGAGAAGGAGAGAGAGAGATGGAGATGAAGATGATGATTTAAGAAAATTAACAGGAAATAATATTTGATATTTGAATCTCAATCATTTAATAGTCTCATGTGGTCCCCTTAGTCAACAGTCAACACCCGGACAAATAAATAACCGGGGTGTGAATAAATTACCATCTGAGTGAGTATATGTATGTATTAATAATAACTTCACAATAAATGTGTATTAATTTCATATATTATAATCTTTTAAAGGCCCTTGAAACCCACAATAATCACATAAATCGTATATGATATATATATATATATATATATATCCACGCGTGGAAAATAAATAATAATAATATATCCACGGATCAATAATGTCAACATCTTGCGTCGACGGTAGCAATAAATGCCTTCTCCAGCTAAATCTTACCTTAAACTAGCTCCAATGCTGGTTTTTAACCATTTCTTGATCCAGAAACCAATGACAAAAGAGAAAAAAATAAATGAAAAACTCTAATTATGCTAAGAATCGATCCTTATTTAAGGCATTTTAGAAACCGATTCTTAGCCACATGTCAATGCGTGAATGGACGTTTTTTTGTTGGCTTCTGTCTCGAACCCTCCGTCCCGACCAGAGTGTTTCCGCAGAACCTCATTTTTCTCTGATATCGCGAATTGCAAGAGGAGAGCTCTCGAGACAGCGAAATTGGGGGCGATTTCTAGGGCTCATCCCAAAATCAGGTAAAAGGACCGAGAACGAGCAAATTTGTTTGTTTTTGTTGTTTCGAATCGATTTAGGGTTTCGATTTAAGGTGTTCTTAACCTTTTCGTGTCAGTTTTAGGGTTTCGAATCGATTTATGATTCGATTTAGGGTTCGATTTAGGGTTCTTAATATATATGGGGTTATTAATCGATTTAGGCTTACAAATCGATAAGGGAGTTGAATTTGTTAAGCGATTTAGGGTTCGTATTAGGGTTACAATTGGATTTGGGCCTCGATTTTTTTCCCCATTTCTGGTTCGACAATGTTTAATAAAGACTTTGCGAGTTGAATAATGCCTTTGTGATTTGATGATTGCATAGATTAGCTTCATGGTTAAACGATTTATGGTCTAAAAAATATGGTTGTTAACTCTTGTTGATTATTCATCAGAGTTTGTGAACTGTTGTTCTGTTTACAAAGGAGAATTGTTTTACAGTTGTTTTCTGTTTTATTCATCATAGTTTGACACATCGAAATAGAGTGCCTTGCTGCTTTAGAAATGTTGCTCTGTTTTGAATCATTTTCTTTAACTGTTATGTGTCTTTGAATTATTTCAAATCGACTGACTACATCTCATAAAACTATCTAGGCAGAAGTTGACAAGCTAACTAGCCAGGTTGCTGAGTTGGAGTACATGAGTCAAGGTGAGTGTTTTATTGCTTCCTTGCTCTAGGCTTTATATTTTTTTTAAAATGTGATTGCGTTTTGTTTGGCTAAGTTGATTGTTATTACAGTAACTAGTAAACAAGTTTTCTGTTTCTTTCTAACTTAATGAGATATAGATTGTTAACTGAACTTAAATAGAAGTAGATAACTTGATAACATTAAACGACTAAATAAAGAAACTAAAACTAAGTACCTGTGTAAAGTTACAGAGTTTTGAACTCTGTATCTTTAAAACGAGTAATAAAGAAACAGAACTCTGTTTCTTTCTAACATAGTGAGAACTAGATGCTAATAAATGCAATGAAAATGAACTTTGTAACTTAACTTAAATAGAAGTAGATAATTTGATAAAATTATCCGACTAAATAAAGAAACTAGAACTATGTACCTTTGTAAAGTAACAGAGACTACAACTCTGTATCTTTGTAACAAGTAAATAAAGAAGCATAAGTAATTTGACTTGATGGGTCTTAAATGTGAATTAGATGCTAATTCACCTTTTTCATCCTAACAGTTATGACTTGATGGGTCTTAAATGTCTGTTATAGGTCGTAAATTAGGAGTTGTTGTGTGTTTCAATGTCTGGTGGTTAGGAATTGATTGCCAAATCCTCTTTTAATATTACACTAACACTTACTCATCAGATTCCACAAGCTTTGTTAACAAAACATCATCAAACTAGAGAAACCTACCACAAAATTTAGTTCACACCAGAATGGATTACACTAACACTTACTCATCAGATTCCACAAGCTTTGTTAGCCTTCTAGCTAGTCAAACTGTGGACTTTGATTCATCAGAACTTCCTAGGTTTAGCAGCCAATGTTCTGATGAATCAAGTGGTAAAGAGAGAAGGAAATGGTCGCCCAAAGAGGATGTAATCCTCATTGGTGTGTGGCTTAACACCAGCAATGACCCAGTTGTAAGCAATGAGCAAAAGGCAGGTGCTTTTTGGCGGAGAATTGTAGAGTACTACAACTCTAGTCCTTTGCTGGTTGGTGTTAGAGGGGGATTTAGCACTCCCCCGGTTTAACCCGGTTTGAATAGAAATCAGCCCAACAATCAACTTCAAGGCCCATCGAAACCGATCTACGTAATTAAAGGGAAATTTCCTTTAATTAATAAAGAGAAGATTTCCTTTATTTGGATAAAGGCAAATCCCGGAAAGAAAGGAGATTATCCTTATCAGCTTCAAGGAAAAAGGATAATTGCCAATACAAAGTCAAGAAGGAAAAGGAAGAGCTAAGGACTTCAAGACTTATAAATAAGGAGGCCATCGCCTCATTCTTAATCATCTCAAAATCCCATCACATCCTTTGTAACAAGAACTACGTTTTGGCTTGATCCCTATTTGAAGGGTACGTAGGCAGCCTTCAACGGCACAGCTATAAATCTAATAAAAATAATTCTCCTAAACTCTAAACTGAATTCGCCGATCTACGATATGTGCGAATTCTGGTTCCTTCAATTGGCGCTAGAAGGAGGGGCCAAGAAAAATCTGGTGTTTATGGAGAATTATTTTTTTCGAAAACCCCTAATCATCTCGGTTCGTCGATCAAAAAAAAAAAAAAAAAAAAAAAAAAAAAAAGCTCGAACGCCATCTCCGTTTTCCCGAGAAGCTATCTCTGTTGCGAAAACCGCTCATCTTCTCCGACCTGAAAAACCACGAACTCCGTCAGCAATCTGGCACCACGTCGAGCCTCCCGGAGCTCCGCCATCGCCGCCGCCTCCGGATTCGTGCATACCCAACGCCGAACTCCGTCTCGATCCATCGCGCGTATCCAACGCCGAACTCCATCGCAATCCGCCATCGCTCAAGCTCTCCGGAGCTCGGCCATCGCCGCCATCACTGGATTCACGCATATCCGACGCCGACCTGCAACGATCCAAGCCCACGCGAGAAGAAAATCAGATTTTCTTTGTATTGGGCTTGCATCGATTTTTGGCCCATATGCTGATACGATATTAAGCCCAATCACCGAACTGCAATCTCCTCCTTCCTCACGACCATCCCTCGGCAGTGAATCAGAGGAGATTACGAGCTCACCGAGACGAACCACACGATCACAGCAAAGGACGTACCGAGCATGGAGACATGCCAAACTGCCGAGCTTGGAGACGTGCCGAACTACCGAGCTTGGAGACGTGCCGAACATGAGATCACTCACCGAACTCGTAAGAACACGCCGAACTCGTAAGAACACGCCGAGCAGGCCCAGATTCTGGTCCACCATACATCAACCAAGCTCCTCACAATTTCCACCTGGGGCAATGACCGGACGATACAAGCTCCGATCAAATCAAGTCCGAGACCCGAAAATAAAAAAAAAACTTACCGATCATACCTCGTCCACCGAACTCCCTAAAATTCAGGTACCTCTTATCAAAAAATATATTTATTATTTGAATATATTTTCTATTCAAATTCAATCACAGGGTCCGTCTCTCTAAGCCGAACTCAGTCAGTTCGCCGAACACGTACAGTTCGTATCATCAAGCCGAACTCAGTCAGTTCGCCGAACTCGTACAGTTCGTATCATCAAGGCGAACTCAAGCAGTTCGTCTACCTCTCAATCGAACATATCGCCTACTTCGCAGTAAAGCAGCTCGTGGTCGTAGCTCGACGATCCGACAGTAAGGTAGCTAGCGGTCGCAGCTCGTCGGTCTAACAGTTAGGTAGCTCAGTCGCAACTTACTCATCATGCAGTCACAGTTCGCCGATCTCGCAGCCCCACCTAACTCACGGCCACAGCTCGCCAACCCCCTGCTCGCCAAACTCACGATCGCAGTTCTCCGACCGCACAGCTCGCTGACCCCGCAGTATGGCAACTCGTAATCGTAATTCACCGATCTAAACAATTGGGCAGCTCGCAATCACAGCTCGCCGACCTCACAGTCCCGCACGAACTATCGAAACCGAACTTGGAAAAGCCGAGACCGACCTCGCACCTAACTAACAAACGCCGAGCTCAGTCTCGAGCTCAATCTCTCGTCTTTAGTAATTTTTGCAGGAACAAAGACGAACAACGTCTAAAAGGAAATTCGACCAGATGCTGATTTCAATTCCAATCGGGCTAAAGAAATCCGCCGAACTCGAACACTCCTTCGCCGAACTGAGGGGGGGGACTAATTGTTAGAGGGGGATTTAGCACTCCCCCGGTTTAACCCGGTTTGAATAGAAATCAGCCCAACAATCAACTTCAAGGCCCATCGAAACCGATCTACGTAATTAAAGGGAAATTTCCTTTAATTAATAAAGAGAAGATTTCCTTTATTTGGATAAAGGCAAATCCCGGAAAGAAAGGAGATTATCCTTATCAGCTTCAAGGAAAAAGGATAATTGCCAATACAAAGTCAAGAAGGAAAAGGAAGAGCTAAGGACTTCAAGACTTATAAATAAGGAGGCCATCGCCTCATTCTTAATCATCTCAAAATCCCATCACATCCTTTGTAACAAGAACTACGTTTTGGCTTGATCCCTATTTGAAGGGTACGTAGGCAGCCTTCAACGGCACAGCTATAAATCTAATAAAAATAATTCTCCTAAACTCTAAACTGAATTCGCCGATCTACGATATGTGCGAATTCTGGTTCCTTCAGTTGGGTCTGTCCCTAGAGAGATAGGTCAGTGCAAGCAGAGATGGTCTAGGCTTAATGATCTCGTGTGCAAATTTATTGGGAGTTACGATGCTGCCTTGAAGGAGCAATCAAGCGGTCAAAATGACAACGATGTTATGAAAGCAGCCCTGGAGATCTTCTACAACGATTACCAGATCAAGTTCACCCTCGAAAATGCGTGGAGAGAGCTGAGGCTTGATCAGAAGTGGTGCTCCACTTATTTAGCTAAAGATGGTGTCAAGGACAAGCGCAAAAACGTTGTGGAGTTGGATGGGGAAGAGGAAGTGAGACCCCCTGGGGTTAAAGCTGTCAAAGCTGCTAAACGAAAGAAGAGTGGAAAGGAAGAGGCAATGTTGCAGTTACAAGGCATGTTGGAAGTGAAAGAGAGGATCTCCAAGCAAAAAATTCTTGACCGTTTACTTGCAAAGGCTGACCAACTTACTGAGATAGAAATATCTGTTAAAAATAAGCTACTGGCAGAGTTGTTCTGAGCTAAAACTATGTAGTCTTAACTCTGAGTAATAATTTGCTTGCTAACTGTTTTGTTTTATTGCTAACTGGTTTGTTATATTTCTAGTTGCTAAGTGTTTTGTTATTTTGCTAAGTGGTTTGTTGTTATTCTGTTTTGCTAACTGGTTTGTTGTTTTGTTGATTCAGGGGACAGAGAAAAAGATGTGACTAGGGGAAGACAGAACCATTTCGAAGCTTTCATGTGAACAACTCATGGGTCTTTTGTTTTTTTGTTGTATTGTCATGTAGACTGGTCACGGGTCTGTTGTATTTTATTGTCTTTAAGTGTTGTAGTTACAGTTTCTACTTCTCGTGTGTGGCTTCTTCTCTCTATAAATTTGTATCGAAACTTTGTAGCAAGTATTAACTTCCTCTTCTTCTTGTCTTCATCAGAATTTGCTTCAAGTATTATTTTTCGTTTTCTCCTAAACAAAATTTCCTCTTCTTCTTCTAGTCTTAACAAGTTTAGTATTTTACTTTTAGTCTTCTTCTTCTCTTCACAAACGGATCTTCAAGTCAATCTTCTCCTTGGAAAAATTAAAACTACTTATCAAAAATGTCTTCTTCCTCATCAAATGATCAGCAAGATGAATTCAATGAAGCTTTTGAAGATGTATTTGATCAACACTTCGAAGATACATTCAACGACGTAATAGAGTCTCACAGACCAAAGGCGAAGAGAAGAGCGTATATTGAAAGACAACGCGAAGATGGGCACAACCGATTATGGAAGGACTACTTCAGTGAAGATCCAACATATCTGCCTCATTTATTCAGACGCCGTTTTCGAATGAACGAGGCATTATTCATGCGTATTGTCAATGACCTCTCAAATGAACTTCCATTCTTTCAACGTAGAAGAGATGCAGTCGGAAGGTTCGGGATTTCTGGACTACAGAAGTGCACGGCAGCAATTCGTATGCTGGCTTATGGTTGTTCGGCTGACGTTGTCGATGAATATCTCCGACTTGGTGAAACCACTGCAATTTCATGTTTGGAGAAATTCACTGAAGGAATAATACAGTTGTATGGTGATGAGTATCTACGAAGACCCACACCATCTGATCTGCAACGGCTACTCGATATTGGAGAGATACGCGGGTTTCCTGAGATGATAGGAAGCATATATTGTATGCATTGGGAGTGGAAAAATTGTCCGACCGCTTGGAAAGGGCAGTACACACGGGGTTCAGGAAAGCCGACAATTGTGTTAGAGGCAGTAGCATCACAAGATCTTTGGATATGGCACGCTTTTTTGGACCTCCAGGTACCCTAAACGATATTAATGTTCTTGATAGGTCACCAGTTTTTGATGACATATTACAAGGCTGAGCTCCAAAAGTAGAGTTTGTTGTCAACAGACACAAGTATCATTTGGCGTACTACCTCACAGACGGAATTTACCCAAAATGGGCAACCTTTATCCAATCTATCTCATTGCCTCAAGGTCATAAAGCAGAGTTATTTGCTGAACGTCAGGAAGCCGCCCGAAAAGACGTTGAGCGTGCTTTTGGAGTATTGCAAGCTCGATTCGCTATTGTAAAAAACCCGGCTCTTATTTGGGACAAGAAAAAAATAGGGCGGATTATGAGAACATGTATCATACTACACAACATGATAGTAGAAGACGAACGCGATGGATACACTCAGTATGATACATCTGACTTCGAACTAGGAGAGTCAAGCAGAAGTTCACAGGTGGATTTGTCGTATTCTACAGACATGCCTACAAATCTCAGTAATATGATTGGGATTCAGAATCAAGTTCGTGATAGACGGATACATGAACAACTGAAAAATGATTTGATTGAGAATATATGGGACAAATTTGGTAATCTAGATTTTAAATTAAGTTTGCTTAAAATTATTGAATGTTTACTATTAGTATTTGTATAATTATTGTATGTTTAAAATTATTATTAGTATAAATAAATGTTTTAAATTAAATGTTAAAAATTATTTTTTTATTTAAGAAACCAAACATTAGTAACACCATTGGAGGCCTTAAATTATGTGGAGTTCTTAAGTAATCACCATCACAAAAAATATTGTTATTTTATTGCTAAGAGACTTAAAGAGAGTCTTAGCATTGGAGGTGCTCTTACCTTTGTAGTGAACCGTAATTATCCGGTATGGTTAACCGGATTTGTAAAACATCAAAATCAATTTTGACCGTATCAATTTTATTTTTGTCAGGTAACAAAATGAATAGTGCCAGGCACTTTGATTATGCACAATGACTTTGTATCTCTTTTAAATTAATCAAATTTAGACGTAAAAAAAAAAAAAAAAAAGTGCCAGGCACATTCTATTTTAGTAAAGCTTATAAATATGCCTTATTGACATTGACTTTTTTTCTCTCTCGTATATTAATATACTCAACAAACTACGAAGATAACAGAATACGTTACAAAAACAAAATCTATAGTAATATATTAAAAAGCACGTCTGATATATTTTCTCTCTGGTCTGAGATTTCTGATCAGAAAGCTCTTAACGTCACAGATACTCTGGAAAAAGATTTCTTCCGTTCAGAAAATATCGATTCAACGGCAGAAAAAGAGAAATCTAGCTACAAGAGAATTGAAGGTTACAAAAATCTCCTTGAATCTCTGATAATCGATGCTATATGTATCCTGTAATTCATTGCCTGTGATCTCTTGATTCAGAATGTCGAGTAGAGATGCGGAGAGAAGTAGGAAGAAGAGCCAGTGGACGGCGTGGCTAACTCCGGTAATCGTCATGGCTAGTGTCGCCGTCTTCATCGTTGTCATGTTCATCAACGACTGCCCCAAGACGGCCAACGGAGATTGCGTCGCCAAGTTTCTCCGCAGGTTCTCCTTCCAGCCACTTAGAGAGAACCCTCTCTTTGGCCCATCTTCTTCAACGTAAGTTTCAAGATTTATGATCAGTCTACTGCCTTATAAATCAGGTTCAGGCTTGTGACTTGTGAGGTATTTCAAAAGTATCCTTTGTTCATCGTTGTTTCCAAATCTGCTATTCATTTTGGTCTATTTGACGCTTTTGAATTCAAGTTCAAACTTGTGGGTATCTAAATTTCTTCCAAAATTATCATTTCCCCACTAAGGTTCGCTGATTTACAAGACTCATTAGCTACTCTGTAATTGCTTTGATTGATCTGTTCATGTCAGGCTGATTTCAGGACAAATTTTGTTCTTGGGATTTAGTGATTGAGCCTTGTGTTCTGTTGTCTAAACCCCAAGATCTGTCTCAAACAACCTGTGACTTTTTTCTATGGGGATTGTGAACTTCATTAGCAATGGGGTCCGTAACTTTTGGAATTGTGGTTTCAGATTGGAGAAAATGGGAGCTTTGGAATGGAGCAAAGTCGTGCAAGGCCATGAAAAATGGAGGCTCGTCACTTCTATGTGGCTCCATGCCGGAATCATTCACCTTCTTGTTAATATGTTCAATGTCATCGTCATCGGTATCCGCCTTGAGCAGCAGTTTGGATTCAGTAAGTCTTTACATTTCTCACGCATGCAATCTCATTAATTCTCCTGTTTCTAGTCATGATGTATTCAAAATGTATTGTAAAACCAATTATGTAGTAAGACTCGGGCTCATCTACCTGATATCGGGATTCGGTGGGAGCATTCTCTCGGCACTCTTCCTTCAGAACAGTATCTCTGTTGGTGCCTCGGGCGCTCTCCTTGGACTCCTTGGAGCAATGTTATCCGAGCTGCTCATCAACTGGACTATCTACGCCAACAAGGTATACCGTGTGTCCTCTTCTTTATCAAGAAACAAGCATTAACCGGAATCTAACATCATTGCATTGCCTTGACGGGCTTCTGAATATTCCAGCTGGCCGCTTTGTTCACGATCTTGTTCATGGTCGCAATCGATTTGGCGATAGGTTTGCTTCCTAGGGTTGACAACTTTGCTCACATTGGTGGGTTCTTGACCGGATTTCTCCTCGGGTTTGTACTACTGATCCGGCCTCAGTTCGGGTCCGGCAACTCTTATCAGTACGGTGTCCGTGCCAAACGAAAGTATAACCCGTGCCAGTATGCGTTGTTCTTTCTTGGTGCTGTTTTAGTCGTCTCCGGTTTAACAGTTGGGACGGTGATGCTGTTCAAAGGAGAGAATGGGAACAAATATTGCAAATGGTGCCATCGCCTAGACTGTTACCCTACTTCCAAGTGGTCTTGTTGATTTTCAATCATTATTGCGTTAAAAATGTTAAACACTTCTTCTTCTTCTTGCTCTTCTTTTGTGCTGCTCTCTTTCTAACATGTATTCTCCTCTGTTTTTTAATTGTAACTAAAAATGTAACTGGGTCCTCTTTTGGAGTATTGAGTGGATATGATTTGTACGCGGATCAATTTCATTTGATGCAAAAGGACCTATGGCTAGTAATCTTTCTAACAATGTATTAATTTGCAGCTCTTTTAAAACTCGTTATGGAATTAGAATCAGAATACAAAAACGAGGCAAAGATTTCCACAAGTAAAGAGATGGGATTTTGTATCATGGTTTCCTCTTCTCTTCTGTTTCTGAAAACCAACACTGTCGTTGTCCATCGATCAGAGAAACTTTCATATTTGGAGTTTTCTGCTGGCTTAATTAGTGAGATTCAGCAAGTTTTTGTAGATTGGAGAAGTATAAAAATTCGATGATTCGTCAGAAATAATATAGGATTTAATATCACCACCAATCATCGAGAATGCAGGAGTTTAGTACATTCACTTGATATCTTAACAGTATTCTGAGCCAGACACACATGCAGAAGCTCCTGCTTGACAACAAAATTGTGTGTTCCCCTTTTGAACTTAGGAAAATGTAAAACAGCTTATCCTAACACATTCTCTAGTCTAATTTTTATTGTTATGGAGTCTGACATGGTAACCGTTTGGAAACTGTAATCCTGGAGTTCGAAGTATATTCCCTCCTTTAATTTCCTCCCACCTGATATTTAATTTCAAGGGATATAATCTCAGCCTTATGGTTCTAGAAGGAGTTATATAAGTAAGATATGTGTGACATGATTTGCTTTCTCGAACCTGTATTTTGTTACAAGGCAGTGAAGAAACACAGCCATCTGCAATTTGGTGAAGTCGGTTCCAACACAGAACCTCATTCCACCACCAAACGCCATGAAGTGCTTCGATGCGTTTGATTCCTGTATATATGCATTTGATTAGTTTCTTTTCTTTTTTTTTTAACTTGGAGTAGAAGTTACTTTGACCTCACCTCCCATCTTGATGGGTTGAAGACTAAAGGATCCTCATACTTGTCTGGATTCAAATGTACAGCTGGAGGACAGACCATCACCGCCCAGCCGGCTGGAATGGTATAATCTGCATCATTGAAAAATTCAATATATGAAATAAAACAGTTAATCATCATTGAGAAATATATACATACCTTTAAACTTTATATCTATCAACGCCTTTCTGAAGATTGCAGGAACTATATTTGCTAGTCTTGCTGTTTCATTTATGAACTGCTTTGAAAAGACTCTTATATAGTCAGCTCATGAAATAATTATGTAATGAAACTTTGGAAATAATTGTCATTACTTTACTGAAACTCTTAAGCAACCTGAAATGTGTAAGTCATTGACTTGTATTCTTCCCATGTAAGTCCGGAGTCTGCATCTTCCCGCTTTCTCAGAATTGTCTCATGTTCTTCCTGATAATTAATAATCCGAAATTGGCTCACTTCTTGCTAAAAAGATTTTATATGGTTTTTGTTTCTCTCTTTACTGACCGTTAAACGCTTAAGAACTGCAGGGTCATCTGATAGAAACTTGATCGCTAAAGTTAAAGCCAGAGAAGTTGTTTCGAAGCTGGCGAATAGCAAGACGAACATTAAATCCAGTGCAATCTCTTCTGTCAGTATTGTCCCTTCTTTCTGAATCTCTTCAATGACGTAATCAAAGAAATCACTTGGGTTCTTCCTCGGTTTCTTGCGCCTCTCCTGAAGCATATTCCTCAACATCTTCATTGCATTTTCCCTACCCTGCAAGATCATTAATTAGTACCATATCAGAGTCAGGTGACTCGTGCGAGCGATGATTCACCTTGAGGCATTTGTGATAAGCTGTGCCTGGAATGTCAAAAGGGAAGGAGATCAGTCCTTGAATAAAAGCAGCGAAGTTGGCCCTTAGATTCTCTGATGACTTGTCTGGATCATGGCTGATCAGCTTCTTCGCGGTGAGATCAAATATCATCTGATAATTAATTAACATGTTAGGAATAGAGAGCATTATATATGTCTGAAACAAAACATAAAAGTTTATTTCCGAAACTGACGCTTGCGGTTGCATCTTTGAGTTCTACTGATTCCTGGTTTGACCAAAGCTCTAATCTCTTATTTGCAGTCAGCTCGACTTGAGGAAGCATCTTCTTGAGACCATCGTAGCCAAAGAGAGTCAAGACCATGCTTTTAAGGTACTTGTACATAAACCCATGTAGTGAACCCACATTCTTTTTCCCAAAGATGTTGGTAAAAGTGTCTGGGTACCAACTCTGGAAACAACGACCCTCTTGTTGAAACACAAAATAACTCAAATCAGGGTCTGTTGATACAATAACTGGTCTCCCCACGAGGTTGGTCTTGAAAATTGGGCCATACCTGCATGCGCACAGTGTAGATTAATATCTAGAAGCATTAATCACAAATGAGAGAAGAAACCCTCACTTCTTAACCCTTTCTTGGACAAAGGGAGGGATGTCTGAGGTTGTGTTTGGCTTGAAGAATTGGATAGTCTCGCCGAGAAGCGGGAAACCCATCGAACCAGGTGGAAGCTTCCCTCTGCATTTGGGATTCCTCCAACTGTAAACCCAATGTGTGATGCTTATGAGAAGCAGGGAAGCCCAAATGAACAATGCCCACATCACAGTAACACAATTTAAGAGTATATATATATATATATGATGGAACTACAAATGAAACTCTCTTTTTTTGTCTTCTCTGACTTCTTCTTCTTCTTCTTCTTCTTCTTCTTCTTCTTCTTCTTCTTCTTCTTCTTCTTCTTCTTCTTCTTCTTCTTCTTCTTCTTGGGTTTGTGTTCTTTAGACAGAAAATGAAAACGTGAAGAGGAAAGAGACAAAGAGAATAATAAGAAGAAAGAGGAGTTGATCAGTGCTGGCGCATCTTCGTCAACCATTATGATGAGTGCTTAAATAGGCAAGGCAAGTCTCCACACATTATTATTAGATAATAATAAATAATGTTCTTAAACAGTAGTTGCAGAATGAAAATGGTTTAATCATTAAAAAAAAAAAAAACTTAAATCATAATTCATTATCCGTGTGAAAGGGCAGCTTTTTGTTTTGTTTTCAAGTATTAAAAAAATCAGGAATCATGAAGTGAAGGTTCCTCTTTCCTCCTAGTTTATTGTGTCTCATATGGCATTAAACCACCTCTCTGAACATTAGGCAAGTTTACAGCTTCATTTGTGGGCTCTTCCTCTCCATTAGATTTGACAATAAACTAATAATAACAAATTGATTCTGTAACTTCAAATTTGAGACTCGTATGGGAAAAAGGAGTTTCCAGCTTTACATTATTGACTTCATTATTGTTTCTCCAATTCTATCATTATCATATCTATGCTAATACAATCTTTGACACCAGGGTAGCAAAATAAACTAACACATATATATTAGTTTGTTCTCATTCATGCTCAGGATCTCCTCTTTAGATCCGCTTGTCATATGTTTTTAATCATTGTCATAATTATATGCTTTTAAAAATTCCCACTCGTCAAACCCAAGATCAATCTTATTGCAAATTAATGTATACATCAGCTTTTAGATCTTGTTATCAACCACTGCATCTGCTAATTCTCTGATTCTAATTAACCTGAGAGTTGAATCGTATTATCGTTATCATTTTTCGCTTTAGGTTAAACCAATCACAGGACAGTATGGGGTTTTAGCCATTGAGCCACGGGCTCAGGATTTATGCAACAAACCATGCAATTCTACTTCCCACCCACCAACTATATAGGTAGGTTACTGTGAAATACCCTACATTATTGTTCATTTTTTCTGTCATTTCATTAGATAATACAATTTGAGTGTTACATAATTGGTGACAAAAAGTGCTTTCTTCATCAGTAATCCTGGGTCAAAAAAAGACAACTTTAAGTTTAGACCTTGAAACTACTACTATACACAGTGTAATTAAGACAAAGCGTAAGAGTACTCTAGAATCTGCTTTTATAGGGAAAGAAAGAAACAAGAAGATATTAACATTATCGTCATTGATTTGCTTGAAGTTTGTCTTCAAGCAAAACCCAACATTGTGTTTAGGATTAGGGTTGATATGTGTGTATATGTTTGTCAGTCTGTGTGTAGTTTTCATATTGGTGGAGAAAATCCAAAATAGTAACCGCCATTAGGGTTTTAGTGAAATTAATAAACAAATAAGAAAAATAATAATAGTCATTAAGAGTATTGGGATGTGATTGTTAGGGGGATGTACCAAGATAGAGACAACTCAATAATCTATTCTTTTTTTTTTAATCTTCTTGTTCTGTGCTTAATAGTAACAACAGTGACAAATTCATCAACCCAATAATAGTTTTGAAAATATCTTCATTTGGATGTAGATAGTCATATCTAAGATTTGTGTAGTTGCACAAAAATATTGATATTATCTAGTAGCTCAAACTGATTCAAATTAGATTGGTTTGCAATCTATTTGCATTTTTTTCTCTAAATTATGGTTTAAAATATTCGAAATTGGTGGCAGGAAATTTTGATCGTTGAGTTTATAAAATACTTGCAATTATGATTTTTATTTTTTTACAATTAAAAATAAAATAAAGAATAATTATTGGACGTTGCTCTTTAAGTTGAATCGTAAGCATTTTATTTTATTTTGCTCTTTATATATATATATATATATATATATTTTTTTTATAGAATTGCTCTTTATAAATTATTTGCGTACCTAACTAATAAAGTGAGATAATATATATTTACTTGCGCGCCACTTATAGCAACAAAAAAAAAACTTGCCAACAAAAAAAAAGAGAAAAAACGCTAAGCGATGACGACAAAAAAATGAGAAGGAATATAGAAACGTATTAATAGAATTGCGACTTTATAATCAAATATTTTTGAAGCTATACACAACACGAACACGAGGATTCGAGAGAATTGTGGAGAAAGTACGTTAATGTTGTCTGTTCCGTACGCATGCGGCAAGCCACTTATATATATATTTTCTTTAGTTAAACAAAAAAAAAAATACATATAAAAGGAAATAAAGAAAGAACAAAAATCAAATTATTGATGCTTATTTTGACTCGGATATAAATGAAATGCGTAGGACGAAAATTATATATGTAGAAAACTGATATGAACCAATAAAGTTTTTTTTTTAAAAAAAACTAATAATGTTGGACATTAACATTCCTTACTATGAATGTAACAAAACAAAAGCCTTTAACTATTTTATATTGATAATATTTGAAAAAAGAAAAAAAACCCATTAGAATCATGGATCAAATTCGATCCATCCATGACCTATTTTGACATCGTTAAACATTATCAACGAAACTAAAAATTATTCTGCTTGAAACGACTAGTTCACTCAACAGGTAATAGTAATCTTAATGTGTCTTGATGATTCTAATAGGAAAAAAGGCACCTTCCTTGGAAAAAAAACAAAATATATTTCAAGACAATTAGAGGTGGTTATATTTAGAGGTGTGAAAATGGATGGGCCGCCTATGGGCTGTCCGTGTCCAAAATATTATGGACCGAACATAGACAAGTCTATATGCGAAGCGGGTTAAATGGGTTTGGTCCAATTGTATCTACGGACAAAATGGGTTTGGTCCAATTTTGTCCACGGACAAAACGGGCTTGGACATTGTGGACACGGTCTGTCCAAAATACTTTCAAAATTATGTCAAAATCGATTTGGAGCATAAAAACTGAAAAATAAAAAATAAAAAATAATAAATAAATAATAATAAATAATAAATAAAAATAATAAATAATAAATAATAAATAATAAATAATAAATAATAAATAATAAATAATAAATAATAAATAATAAATAATAAATAATAAATAATAAATAATAAATAATAAATAATAAATAATAAATAATAAATAATAAATAATAAATAATAAATAATAAATAATAAATAATAAATAATAAATAATAAATAATAAATAATAAATAATAAATAATAAATAATAAATAATAAATAATAAATAATAAATAATAAATAATAAATAATAAATAATAAATAATAAATAATAAATAATAAATAATAAATAATAAATAATAAATAATAAATAATAAATAATAAATAATAAATAATAAATAATAAATAATAAATAATAAATAATAAATAATAAATAATAAATAATAAATAATAAATAATAAATAATAAATAATAAATAATAAATAATAAATAATAAATAATAAATAATAAATAATAAATAATAAATAATAAATAATAAATAATAAATAATAAATAATAAATAATAAATAATAAATAATAAATAATAAATAATAAATAATAAATAATAAATAATAAATAATAAATAATAAATAATAAATAATAAATAATAAATAATAAATAATAAATAATAAATAATAAATAATAAATAATAAATAATAAATAATAAATAATAAATAATAAATAATAAATAATAAATAATAAATAATAAATAATAAATAATAAATAATAAATAATAAATAATAAATAATAAATAATAAATAATAAATAATAAATAATAAATAATAAATAATAAATAATAAATAATAAATAATAAATAATAAATAATAAATAATAAATAATAAATAATAAATAATAAATAATAAATAATAAATAATAAATAATAAATAATAAATAATAAATAATAAATAATAAATAATAAATAATAAATAATAAATAATAAATAATAAATAATAAATAATAAATAATAAATAATCTAATATTAAAAATCAGTATAATCTGGTTATGGTGAAAAAAATAAGACGTCTATAAACATCAATAAGCTAATATTAAAAAAAGCATATACAAAGCAAATATATATACAAAATATACAAAGCAAATATATATACAAAATATACAAAGCAAATATCAACATTTTAGATTTTTTCACTTTTAAAATAATTTGTTATATTCAAACCAATGGACACTAATGGACAGCCCATTTGGACATGGTTGTTAATGGGCATGTCGTTAATGGACATAGACGTTAATGGACATGGACACAATTTGTTCACAATTAAAATGGACATTATTAGACGGATCTAAATAGACGTGGACAGCCCATTTTGACAGCCCATTTTGACAGCCCTAGTTATATTAATCAGCGAGGTAATTAAAATGAAGGGCCAAATATATATGTTTTCTGAATTTGAAACTGACAAAATCATTAAGGTTATAAAATATAATGAAAGGACAGATTTTGGTCGTACGCCTGTTTGTCCCCATGGCCCATGGGGTTTGACCTTCACAAAAGTAAAACGCAAGTCGTGGGGGAGGAGTCACATATCGAACCATATGTGGTTTACTTCTAATTTTTAGTTTTCTTCTCACGTTGTATGATTACCCTTTAATCTTTTGATGTATTTAAACATTGCCATGTTACTTAACAGTTAACACGAGTGGTCAAGTGGATTTGTCGGGTTTCGCCGAAACCGCTTCGGATAATTTAATCAGATTTTTTTTCTAGCCATACAATTAAAAAATAATAATTTACACTGACGATGCATATTAATTAAGCTAATGGATATGAAAATATATAATAAATTTGATTGTTCTTTCTAGTTCGTTTTGGATCAATATTTTCAATGCGGTTTTGCCGTCTGTATGGGTAGCCTTTACTAGATTTTTTGTTGTTGTTGTTGGGTCTCAAATGAAAGTTTAAAGTACTATGATACCACTTTACTAGATTTTGTTGAATTCAAGTTTATAAAACGTCTGATTGTTGAGCCAGAAAATGACAAAGGCATAATAGACTATTGGGCTACTTTTATAAGCATGGGCCATAGTGTATGTTAGCCCATAACTTCTAGTAAAATATAACCATGGGCTCGTTCGTAAATTGCTTTCAAACTTTTATTTAGTTTGATTGATTGTGTGTTATGTTGTTGTTTTTTTTAGATTAATTGATGGTTATAATAAAATAATATATTTTTGTTTGGAGTTTATATCAAACAGTTTGATTCAAACTCAATGAATTATAGTTGTTTGGAGTTTACAGCACGTGTCCTAACTTTTTTGTTTTAAGGAAAAGTAATCAGAGTTTTTTTTTTTTTTTGAACATTTAGAATCAAATAATGTTGCTCTTGTATTAATGGATGACGGTTTAAAGTAATCAGAGTTGTTATCACATAAGAAAATAAGAAAAAACAAAAGTATGTCATTATCAAAACAAAAATATCACGTACTTCATGTCTCTCCGGTAAATTGTCCTTATCACTCTAGACATCTCGTTTTATTTCTAAAAACAATCAATTGAACATCTCCTGCTTTAAAAAAATATATTTATTTATTTATTTCTAATTTTCCAGTTGTTTAGATATTTATTACTATATTTATAGCTAGTGGGTTATCCGCGTTTCGCGCGATATATTATATATTTATTTATTAATGTATTTTAAAAATATATGGTAATAACAAAACTTTTAATTAAACTTAATATTTTGCAAAAAGAATTTATAATAATAATTTAGTATATCTAGTATTTGATGGGTTTAAAACATATAATAAATATAATTTAAAACCTGCGTTAAAAAATAATTGTTATATATACTTTTTCTTTTGAAATATGGATCAAATTTCCATTCATCTACATCAATCTCATTCTGAAATCATCTAACATATTATTAAGATGCACTCGTGATAGTGAACTTTTTACGGTTCGCACAATTAACCCATTGTGCACAATACCACAATCTAATGGTATGTCATTGTAGCACTTAGGGATCGAATCCACAAGGAGGCACGAGAACAACACACAGAGAATACGAGACACTTCTTAATCTAAGCTAATCAAATAAAGGTTTTCTAATGATCCTAATCAATTTAAAGACAAGATAATAAATAACCAAGCATATAACAAAGGTAATTAAAAGACTAACAAGTTTTGAACTAAAACGTAACGAAAACGATTTAAACAAGAATAAGCAAACGAACTTCGGGTAATGGTAATCGACTTGGACATTCTCTAGCTAAACCATGATACTCAAACAATGCTAATCCTTAGGCCTTAGATCACTAATTTAGACTAATCCACTTCCATGAAAATAATCACTTCACTAATCACTTAATTGAGAACAAACTTCCATTTGCAATTAAATGATCAACAAGCATTAATCTCAAGTCTAAATAACCATTAAACACCCTAGACATCCATTTCCATAGGCTAGGAATGTAAAACACTTGCTAAGTTTGGTTGAGGAATTTCATCGAACACCTTCCGGGCATGAAATTCCTTAAGTTCTAAATCAACTTTGTCAAGGCTAATCTAGCATTAATCACACCTAACAAGTAAGGATTCTTCATAAACTAAGTCCTAAGCATCATGATTTAGCAAGAAAACATCTTAATCTACCATACCCAAAGTTCTAAAGAAACTACTCACAAACCATGATAATCTCAACAAATCCTATGTAGGAGGTGTTTAGATTCATGGTTAGATGATTAGAAATAGATAGATAGATGAAAAGAAACAAGAACTTTCATAAAAACACCAAGAATCTCTTAAAAACTCCAAACTCTCTCTAAGAAGAGTGTTTTTGAGAAGTTAAAATGAGATATTTTCAAACAACAAGGTTTTTGGCCTAAATATCAAAGCAGGTCGTAGGTTGCAGCGGTCTACAGTTGCCCGGTGCAGCTGGCCGCTGTGGATTTCCGGTTTTGCTCCGTTTGCAGGCCAGGCGGACATACGCTTACTAAAGTTGTCGTATCTCTCTAACCCCAGATCGGAATGACTTGAAACCGGTTCCATTGGAAGGCTAACTCACATAGCTACAACTTTCATGAAGACCGCCGAAGCTAAATCCGAATGGAAACTGTTCATATGAGTCGATCTTTGAAGCACTTCGGACGGTTTCTACATTTTTGCTCTGGAGGGTCCCACAGCGGTGTGGAGTTGACCGCTGCATGCCCGCTGTGAATCTCGGTTTTTTTTCGTCGGGAGGATCCGCAGCGGTCACTGTAGACCGCTGCGGTACGCCGCTGTGAGCTCCATGTAGCTCATTCGCGCGCCAGACGGACGTATGCTCAGTGAAATGGTGATAACTTCCGCAATACATCTCAGAACTTGATGAAACAACGTCCGTTGGAAAGATGACTCAATTACCTACAAACTTTATCAAGTGTTCCAAAGCTTAATCTGAGCGCAAGAGCTTCTTATGACCCAATCTTTAGAGCACATCGGATGGCTTCTGCATTTTTCTTGATTGTTTGGGTTTATTTTGCCCCATGATCTTGCTCTAAGCTCCAAAATGATTCCATAAGCTCCAAATGGTTCCTAAAAGACTCCATAGCACACAAACATATGCAAAAACTAACCTAAGACTCACTAACTCTAAAATAGATGCAAACTAGACCAAAAACAATGAAATGAATGCAAAAAGTCACAAAATGCTAACTAAAATGTATACTAAAATTGACTAAATTATGAAACTATCAACTCCCCCGAACTTGCCTTTTGCTTGTCCGCAAGCAAACAAACAAGAACAAGTCGAAGAAGAGGTTGGAATGCGAGAGATCATATCCGAGAATATTAACAAAAGAATTTAATTCAATGCCCTTGAGAGTAGTTATGTGATGCACAAACAACCTCTAATTCAAAAGATTTAGCCATACTCGTCGCTATACGAATTGGTCTAAGCCTTAGCATCTACAAGTAATCATATCCTCTAACTCTTTAACATTCATTAAGTACAATGGTGAATCATGCTTAATAAAAATCAAGTGAACTCATTTGGCTTAGGGAAAAGGTTTTGAGATAAAAATGATCTCAATCATGTGGGTATTCCAATGCAATGGGATCTCTCACGAAAGAATGAACTTTGGCAAAATGCTAAGAGTAAAGAACAATTGATGCGTACAAGGATGACATCCGTCTACCCAATGCCCCAATATGAACTCCACTCCTGTTTCTAAACCCATCAAGATCCATTCCTAAACTACCCATATCACAAGGCATTTTGCCTTCTTAGACCACATTTCTTTTCTTCTTCTCTTTCAACAAATGGATTGACTCTTCATCTTTTTCTTTTAGCTCTTTTTCATTTTCATAACTAGTCTCTCAATCATCATTTAGATGCATTAGCCATATATATTTTTTTTTCTTTTTGGCTCTTTCTTTCTTTTACACACATAGAGACTTATACTTTCAACACCTAGAGCTATTTCACATTTTCATGCCAACCAATCCAAACTTTTTACTTTCCCCGATCCTTTTTCTCAATCTTTTCCTTTCTCCACACTTTCTTTTCTTTACATCAACACCCAAATCACCAACCTATCTATCAACTCCTTGTCGTTCCAAACTCAACACTTTTTGCTAAGTTCATTCAAAATTAGGCCTCACGACACACACAAGAGATGAAGGCTTGAAGGAAAGGCTTAGTTAAGGGTGTGGTTAACCGTTCCAAATATGGGAATCAGCTATTTGAGCTAACAAGAGAGTGGTAAAAAGGGGTAAGATAGCTCAAATATGTATATGACATCCATGAGTTCAACTTTTCAATGTACAAGCATGATAATTTCAAGTCAAGATTAAAGTTCATGTAGATAGAGTTAGATTCAATTCAAAGCATGCTTCAACCAAGACAAAAACATTCAAACCGCAAGATCAAAGCATGGATCATCCTTAACTTCGTGATCGCTCAAATGCATCAAAGAACTCCTAACGAGGGCATTAATTCAAGCTCTTAAGTTTATATTCTACATGGATAATTCTCTCAATGCAAGTGAATGCACACCTATATGCATCTAGACTCAATCTTAAACGTGCAAAATGCAACTAAATATATATATTTTTTTTTTTTTAATGGTTTTTATATGCACTTATATGAATGAATGAGACTCAAATATGCAAAAAGAAAAATAAGATCACAAAACACAATATCAAAAGACACAAATCCTTCCCCCGAACTTGAATTGCAACGTCTCGGTGCAACACAAATCAAAGAGAAGGTAAAAATATGCAAAAATATGTACAATGAAATGGAGTTTGGATCATACCTTTGGATTGGAGAGGAGTGTGACGTGCTGTAGCTCTACCCATTCATGCATTAAGCACCACGACCTTGGACCCAAGAAAACTATAAACATCAAACAAAAACATCAAAAGGAACAAGAAAGAACGAAAATATATACAAAGATAGTCATGGGAATGCCTCCCAAGAGCGCTTGTTTTACGTCGCTACGCTTGACGTTTCAAACCGTTTTAGGCTTGGAGAGAAGGAGTAGTGGAACTCCATGGCGGGTCTTCGAGCTTGAGTGTGAGAACCTTGCTCATGATCTCTTGAATTCCCGTTGGACCTTTTTCTTTAAGTTCGGGTGTGATGATTGCTCTAACCATGGCAAAAGGTTTTGACCTTCCCTTACACTTGATCTTGTACTCAACCACACCATCTTCATATCTCCACGGTGTCAATGTCATAGTGGCGAGTTTGGGAAAAAATGATCTAACCTCATTAGGCTTGCTCGTCATGCCTTTGACAAGAGTGGGAGGGTGGGTATCATTGGGTTTCTTCTTTTTGGTCTTAGTGTCCTTACCCTTCTTTTGAACATTTATACTCTCAACCTCATTTTCCATAGCGGTATGGAAAAGATATTCCAAGCAAACACCATCCAGCGCTAAGGCTTCTTCAACATTACCATAACCCAAAGCTTTCCCTTCATGAGAATCTTTCTTCTTTTTACAAGCTTTTGGGGGTGAAACCAAATTCATCTTCTCACAACTTCCCACATACTCAACCTTTTTAACTTCCACTTCATCATCCTTACAAACAATGGTGCCACAAAGTTTTGTGGAAGAGGGCTTCATGGAATAGAAGACTTTGTCATTCACGTTCTTGAGAACGACCTTCTTGTTTTGGAAGTCCATGCTTGCACCGGTGGTATTGAGGAATGGAGTTCCAAGGAGGAGCGGGAGTTTGCTGGTTTGCTTAATCTTCATAACTATGAAGTCGGTTGGAATGAGACAATTTCCGATCTTGAGAGGATAATCTTCAACAATGCCAAGTGGTTGCTTAGAAGAAGAATCTCCAAAAGTGATGTGTGATGGGTGGTGCTTCATGCTCTTGATTTCAAGACTCTTCACCAATTCAAGTGACATCACATTCACGCTTGATCCCGAATCACACATGGCGTCATCAACATTCAAATCACCAAGGGAGCAAGAGATGACAAATTTACCCGGATTTCCAAGCTTGGGAATCGATTTAGGCTCACGTTGAGGAGGTTCAATGCAAGAAGTCTCTTTCCTCACAATTGTCTTGGCCTCCACATCTCTTTTCTCAACTACTTTGTTGCTAGAAACCACTACGACTTCGTCTTTGGATTCATGGAGAACTCTCTTGATCTCTCGTATAGCTTCTTCAATCTCGTCACTTGAGAGGATAACATTGCAATACTCCATTGGGTTTGCATCGATTTTGCCCTTTAGTTTCTCCATGGGTCTACTAGAATCGGAATCTCCTTGAGTGCGTTGTTGATCCAAGTGTTTGATTCTAGAGGATAGATCTTCAAATTTTGCGTTGAGATCGTTGTATGAGCAATCCACCTTAGTGTGAATCTCGGCCATCTTCTTATTCAACTCATTTGCTCCATGAGCTTGGCCCGTCAAGAGTTGTTGAAGCATACCCTTCATTTCGACATCTTGTTGTGTCGAGTTGCTTATTTGCCCTTGTTGCGGTTGCGGTGCAAAAGATGGTTTGCTTGGGTAACCGCCTTGGTTTCCCACAAAGTGAACTTCCTCTTGGTAACCTTTGCAATCCCCTACATAGTTCACTCGCCTTTGTGTGGCTTCCAAGACCTTGTCTAACTTCTCATTTAGGGCTTTCATCTCCCTTCTTGTTCGGTCCTCATATTCTCCACTTCCTCTCAAAGCTATATCATAATCCTCACCATAATTCCCATTGCTTTGGGCAAGATTCTCAACGAGCTCCATCCCATCATCAACTTCTTTTCCCAAGAAGTTGCCATTGCTTGCGGTATCAAGAAGCATCCTAAACTTGGGCAAAACTCCTCGGTATAGAGTGCTTAAGAGCGATTCTTCGGAGAAGCCATGGTGTGGGCATTGCATTGTGTAGCCTTTGAATCGTTCCCACGCTTCACAAAAGCTCTCATTCCCTTTTTGAGTGAAGCTCGAGATCTCGTTTCTCAACCTTGACGTTCTTGTAGTAGAGAAGAACTTGGCAAGAAAGGCTTTCTTACATTGATCCCAAGAAGTGATGGATCTTTGAGGTAGGTTCTTCTCCCATTGGTGGGCTTTGTCTCCAAGAGAGAATGGAAATAATCGAAGCTTGAAACCATCTTCCGAGACTCCATTGATCTTGACCATTCCACAAATTCGATCGAATTGATCCAAGTGGTCTAAGGGATCCTCCACCGGTAAACCGTGGAACTTGTTTCCTTGCACCATGGAAATGAGACTCGCCTTGATCTCAAAATTATTACTCTCCACCGGTGGTGGATGTATACCGGCGCGATTTCCATGGGCGTTGGGAGCATCACCCGCTCCAATCAACCTCGGTGCTCTAATCCTTTGAGCAACCTCTTCTCGGTTCTCATTTGCATCTCTAACCGGTGGTGCTAGATTCATATTCATACCTCGCCTTTGAAAGTTCATGCACCTATAGAGAGAAGAGCAAACAAGGTGGAAAGATTAGTAAACAAAGAAAAATAAAACTTAGTCTCAAAAAGAGTCCTAATCCCTATGGCTATTGCTAAACCTCCCCGGCAACGGCGCCAAACTGATTGTGCGAGTTTTTTAGGCTCGGCACGTCAATTACCCTCAACGTGCACAACACCGCAATCATGACGGTATGTCGTTTGTAGCACTTTAAGGTATCGATCCACGGGGAATAGAGACTACGGCACCGAAGATGCGAGAAACGAACTAGTCTAGAGCCAAACTCTTTTGAAGTTTGTATTTCCAAAAATTTGATTATTTTATCACAATGATATTACATGGTTTATATAAACATAAAACTAACTTAACTCTACTTAAAACTTAACTATGGTAGAGTAAACATACTCCCTAAATTAAGGTGGAAACATACTCCCTAAATTAAGGTGGAAATTAAGGAAAATAAACAACTTGCAAATCACAATTAAACCCACTAAAAATACAACTTGCGTATGCTACAGTGAATGGTGGCTGGAAGCACATTTTGCTTGATCCAATTGTTTTGCTCGGAATAGTATTCTGATCAGCTCGGACCGACTTCACGAAATCGGGCATAACTGTCGATCGCGCCGTTGGATTGGCCTCAAACAACTTCTCAATTAAAGCTAAGTCATTTCTCTAGCTTGTCTCCAAATTTCAGATTAATCCAACGGTGGGAAGTCTGTCATCGATCTCCGAACTTCAGACGTTTCTTCTTTTGCTTCGATCCAAGCAACTCCCAAATACATAAAATTACACAAAATATTACAAAATACCACAAAGACTCTCTAGGACTTCTAAAATACAAATGAATAATTATGAGACATAAAATGCACTAAAACACACTAAAAAGACTCAAAGACAAAATAAAACTAACAAAAATAAATACTTTAAAACGGTAAAATATGCGCTTATCAACTCGTACTCTTTTTCTAATTTTATCTAACTCTTTATCTTTTTTTTTTTTTATATATTTTATTTATTTATAAGAATTTCACTCTCTATCTCTCGCTTATGAACGCGATAAAACTGCATACCACATTTTAGTATGATTAACCCAATAATTTTCATTCATCTACATCAATCTCATTCTGAAATCATCTAACATGTTTCCAAGATACACTCATAATCTCTCTCTCACTTTATCTCACTCTCTATCTTTTTTTTTTTATAAGAATCATACTCTCCATCTCTCACTTATCATCGCGATAAATTGAACTACATACCACATTTTGGTACGTTTTAACCTAACTTTCACTGTTTTCTTTATATTTTTGATTTTTTGGCAAATTTTGGTGTCTACTTCCTGACTTCAGTGTTGGAGAGTTTTGGGAAGACTTCACCCATTCGTCCTCTCAATGATTGGTTTGAACACGTGATCATTTTGGGATACTACAATTTGCCTCTCATAACATGCATTCTTGCATACCCATCAAAAGATTGGAGTTGCAATTCGAGCTTTTGGAAGCTCTTGCGAGTATCTTTTGTTGAACGAATCCTTGTTCGCATGCTTAAACAATGATTTCTAACCATCAAAACGCATTATTTTTTCTCCTATAACCTACTTGAAATTAAATAACAAATTCCAAAAGTTTGTCCAAAACAACGACTACACAACATTCTTGATTTTATTTAGAAAACAAATAAATACATAAATTATAAACACTAAATTCTACAATTAGAGTCTTGTCCGATAAGACTAAGAAGCCATGAGAAACCAGTTAAATGTTTTTATATCCAAATAAAATTATAAAATAATATTAAGTGTATATAATATTTATGTTAAATTTTATTTTATGATTTAATGTTTTCAAAATTTTAGAATTTATATTATTATAATATTTTTGCTTTTTAATGGATTTAGATATTTGCGGGTATTAGAAAATCCCGACTCTGAATTTTTTTTTTGGATTTAGGAAAATTATATATGAATCCGGTTATCCAACCCGTTTCTATCTAATCTTATATCTTATTATAATTATACATTATTTTATCAATTTATATAAGCTATTTATCATAGAATCATAACTTTTTACTTTATATGAAGCTAAGTTTATAATGTAGTGAAATTATTATTAATATTTTCATGTATTCATCTAAAAGTAAATATTTTTCTAAACTCTATTAATAAATCTCATAGAACTAAAATTCATCAATTGAAATTTTTTTAGATCAATAATATATGAGATATCTTGTATAACAAAATGTCTTTTCATATTATAAGGAAAACTATTATATTACTGAATGAATGTATGATAACACAATTATTATGAGAATTATAGAATTAAGTGATTATGTGATTAGGGGATGTAATAGAGAATAAGTGAATGCTGAGGTGTCAATATTATAGAGCATGTGAGAATGACAATTATTATGAGAATGAATGTATAATAACACAATTATTATGAGAATGAATGGAATTAAGTGATTATGTGATTAGGGGATGTAATAGAGAATAAGTGAATGCTGATGTGTCAATATTATAGAGTATCTGAGAATGAGGTGGCAGCCTAAGAAGAGAAGGAATTCTCTTTTATATATATAGATTTTCAGTTGTTTAGATATTTATTACTCTATTCGTTTAGTATCATTTTGACACATATTAAGAAAACTATTAAAAATTTAATATTATTTTTTATTAATATATTAAACAGATTTTTCTCTAATTAATATACTAAAATAATAAACTAAATTTTTGTTCAAAATTATGTATTGAAAATATAAAACAATATTTTTTATAAAACAAAATAAAACTTTAAAATAATATTATTTGTGAAATGGAGGGAATAGTAGATTATCCTTATCACTTGGACATCTCGTTTTATTTCTAAAAACAATCAATTGAACATCTCATGCTTAATATATATATATATATATATATTTACTTCTAATTTTCCAGTTGTTTAGATATTTATTAGATATTATCTCCTTCGTCCTTTTTGCATCGTAGTTTCCGACTATTTTCATTATAATTTACACTTAGAATAAATGCCGACAAAACTAAATTAAATAAACAAATTACATCTCAAGGACTTCCTAGATGCTCTCCAACTGCTATCAAGGTGTTTTTTTTTGTTGTTGCTAGAATGACTACGTGTATTTTGGTGGAGCATTAGTTTGATATTTTTTGTGTGTGGATTTAGTTAGGTTCTGTGTTTTTATAGATTCATAAGATTTAATGGGCTTTTCCATATAACTAATTTTTAATTATTACAGTAGAGATTTTAGTTGTAAATTTTATAGTGGTGATTAGTGTATGTAAATCCCTCCTTTGCCCACAGAATCAAATGTTATTTTTTTTCTGACACGAAACAGACATTGATTTGATTGGAGTGAAAAATATCGATTTTTTTGTTTGGACAAATATCTAAGGTCTTTAAGCAATGATGTTAGATATTTTCGAGTTCGTATTTGCATGAGGGGTAACCAAATATGAAATACTTTTTTTGGGGTAAAAAAATATGAAATACTTAATTTAGAGTGTTGAACAAAAGACAACAATTCTTTAGCAAAAAAAAAACAAAAACAAAGACGACAATTAGATATAGTCGAAATATCTCAGTTTATGTATTGACTATTGAGTTATTAAAAACATATTTAACAAAAAAAATTTATAAAAAACATGCAGTTAAAGTTGTCAAAATACCTCAGCATATATACTCGACAGTTCCTTCTTCTTAAATTTTGTCACGAGACTCACGATAACTCAGATCCAACAAATAATATAATTGTATAACGAAGGTTTTTTTTTGTTGTGTTATGTTAAAGTGCAACAAAAACTAATTACCAAATAGACTTATCCATATATTACAATTATATATCCACAACGTTCTTGTATATCGGGGAAACAATATTAAAATCACATGTTCATAGAAATATAAACAGATTGTCGTTGACATTTTGGATATGGTGTAACATAAAATAAAACGGAAAACTCAAATGGCTAAGGATATGGATATATTTATTTATTAATATTGTTTTGTAATACCTCTTATTCTTTAATATTGTTCTTCTTACAACTCATGAATGGGATTTGCAAAAACAAAATTAGGAATTAACGGACAAAAAAAACAAAATGCAACATCCAACAGCATTTAATTTAAATTAATTTTGTGGTTCAAACTAATTAATTTTTATGATATTAACATAATATCTTATCTCGGAATCTAAAGATATAGAGATATGTTTATTACACGATCCACATGCCTTTTGCGTCATTGTCCAATATCCTAAAACATACATACACACACACACACCACCAAAACCTCTTTATTATATTGCTCTGTTCTGTTCTTGAGTAAACGTTTGATTTTCGCGTGCGAAGAAACCCCACGACGAAAGTTTGTTTGTTTGTTTTTTTATGAAGAGTTAAGAAGATCCATTTTCTTAAAATCATTCACTTGAGAATTTTTTGGATCCTCGTGCTCTGATGGGTGCGAGTCACTCTGGTTATCTGTCTTCGTCGTCTTGTTTTGGGGATCGGAATCTGCCAAATCTCGGTTTAGGGGATTTGCCAGAGGCTTGCGTGGCTCTGATTGTTGAGAAATTGGATCCCGTCGAGATCTGTGGATTCTCGAAGCTCAATGGAGCTTTTCGCGGCGCTTCCTGGGCTGATTTCGTGTGGGAATCGAAGCTTCCTCCGAATTACAGGGTTTTTCTCGAGAAAATCCTTGGTGGGTTCCCGGAGAATCTGCAGAAAAGAGACATCTACGCTTGTCTCTCCAGGATTACCTCATTCGATCAAGGCACCAAGGTTCGTCTCTTCACACCCTCTCCGTATTTTAGGGTATTTTTTTCCTTTCTTTCTAAAATTGGAAACTTGTTCAAATCAAATCTCGGTCCTGAAAGTTGTGTATTTTACTTACGCAGAAGGTGTGGATAGATAAACGAAGCGGTGGTGTTTGTCTAACCATTTCAGCTAAAGGATTATCCGTCACAGGCATTGATGATCGTAGATATTGGAGTCATATTCCTACAGATGAATCTCGGTGAGATTTTCTCTCACTATTCGTTTGCTTTCTTTCTTTTTCATTGAGTTCCATCCAAATAGACCAATCGTTTCTTCTCATTCACAGTTGTTTTGTCTTTAGATCGAATGATGACCACTTGCTTTATTTGATTGCCTAACACTCACTCAGTTCTTCAAAAGTATGCTTCTTTTTCCCCTAATTTGTGTGTTGGGTAATGTGCTTGGTTTGATTACCTAACATAAGCTCTTTAAAAGTATACCTGAATCTGTGTGTTGAGTTATCATGTGGTTTTATATACAAACTTGTCGTAATTTCTCTTTGAAATTTGTTTTTTTTTTCCGGTGATCTGAGTTCAATCACCATGTTTCTTTTTGGTTAAACTCCTTTGTACAATTAGAGATCCGTCGTTTTCTGATCAAAGTTTGTAATATATATGGGAATGGATTCATTATAATACATGTTTTCTGATCGTTTTCTGATACATGTAATATATATGGGAATGGATTCATTACGATACATATATGGTCTAACATTCATCATTTTCAGTAAAAGTTAACATTTTTTGGGTCAATCGAGTCTCATTTTCACCTTGTATCGGTGGAAATTTTCCAAGACGGCAAGATCGATTCATTGTGATTGGTAAATGAGTATTGAAGTACATTTATCTTGTGTTGCTATCATCTGTGTGCTTTCTGCGATTTTAAAGTAAACCATTTTTCATTTATTCTTGCAGGTTTTCGTCTGTAGCTTATCTTCAACAAACCTGGTGGTTTGAAGTTGATGGTGAAATTGATTTCCCTTTCCCGGTTGGAACCTACAGCATCTTTTTCAGGCTTCAGTTAGGTCAGTCCGGCAAGTGGTTTGGTCGACGGGTCTGTAATACCGAACAAGTCCATGGTTGGGACATTAAACCGGTTCGGTTTCAACTCTGGACCGAAGATGGTCAATATTCCTCGTCTCAATGCATGTTAACCGAGCGGGGAAACTGGAATCACTACCACGCTGGAGACTTTATAGTCAGGGAATCGAAAAGGTCATCGACAAAGATAAAGTTTTCGATGACTCAGATCGATTGTACTCATACCAAAGGCGGGTTATCACTAGACGCTGTAATTGTATACCCGAGCTCGTGTAAAGACCGGTTGAAGCGGTTTTAAAATTTCAACCAGAGTCGGTTTTGTGAGAGGTTAAAGAGGGGGTTTTATGCAGTTCTTTAGCCTTTTCTAGATGTAGTTATAAAGCTGAGTAAAACTTTTGTTTTGTTAACTTAACTGAGTTTTGAAGTTGCAAACTGCAAGAATATTGAGTGGTATGAAACTAAATAATCTGTTGTAAGTTACATTGACAACAGCGAGGTTGTTCCCGAGGTTCTCGATGTAACCGTGACATCTTCATTGGCCTTTATGAGCAATGGCGAATGCCCCATCATCCTGCGTTTTCAAATTTTGATTGCTGTTGCTTAAGAGACTACTTTCAAGATTTTCCAACATTTGAAGCTTCCTGCAAAACTCATGAAATCTGTGTTTCATCGACAAAAGAAAAAACCATTGGATTCCACAAAACAGAGGCTCGTTGAGGCATTCAGTCGAACAAGTTGTGGGTGATACTGTGCAGAAGCTCTACTGTAATAGTGTAATCTGACTGAAACGTAAATGAACCGGTATTAGAAATATGATAATCGAACCGGGTTTTTACTTTATTTGTTTTCTGGAGCTCACTCAGAGACGAGAAAGCCCGATTGATCTGAAGCAGGGATGATGTTGAGGATACAGAGATGGAGGAGTGCTAAAGCTTTGAGATTGGTTCATCCCCGTTTGCCTCAGAAAGGTACTCTGATAAATGCTCTATTCCGTAGCCCTTACGAGCTCTTGTATATCTGCAAACGAGACTTTTCTGGTCTCAGCAGCGATAGGAATCTCTCTTCTTATAGAGAGAGGTTGAGAAGTGGGATTGTCGATATCAAGAAAGATGATGCTGTTGATCTCTTCCAGTCCATGATTCGGTCTCGTCCCCTCCCTACGGTCGTAGATTTCAATAGATTGTTTAGTTTAGTTGCTAAAGCGAAACAGTATGATCTCGTGTTAGGTCTCTGCATTCAGATGGAATTGCAGGGGGTTGCGTATGACCTCTACACCCTGACTATTATGATCAATTGCTTCTGCCGGCGCCGTAATTTGGGTTTTGCTTCTTCTGTTTTGGGAAAGATCTTGAAACTTGGGTTTGAGCCTAACACAATCACATTCTCAACTTTGATAAACGGATTCTGTCTCCAAGGTAGAGTCTTTGAAGCTGTAGCGCTAGTTGATCGCATGGTAGAAACCAAACATATGCCCGATCTCATTACGCTTAACACTCTTGTCAATGGACTTTGTGTCAAAGGTAAATTCTCTGAAGCCATGGATTTAATCGATCGAATGGTTGAAAATGGATGCCAACCTGATGCTGTTACCTACGGACCGATTTTAAACAGAATATGTAAGTCCGGGGACACTGCCTTGGCCTTGGATTTGTTAAAAAAGATGGAAGGAAGAAATATCAAACTCAGTGCAGCCAATTACAATATCATCATTGATAGTCTTTGCAAAGATGGGAGCTTCGACGATGCGCTCAACCTTTTCAATGAAATGGAAATGAAAGGGATCAAGGCAGATGTTATTACCTACAACTCTCTCATAGGAGGCTTTTGTAATGCCGGTAGATGGGATGATGGTGCACAGTTGTTGAGGGATATGATCAGTAGGAGAATCATCCCCGACGTCGTCACTTTCAATGCGCTGATTGATAGTTTTGTGAAAGAAGGAAAACTTGTCAAAGCTAAAGAATTGTACAAGGAGATGAATCGACGAGGTACATCTCCTGATACTATTACTTATACTTCTTTGATATATGGGTTGTGCATGGAAAACCGCCTAGATGAGGCCAACCAGATGGTGGATCTGATGGTTAGCAAGGGATGCGATCCTAATACTGTGACTTATAACACCCTTATAAATGGATATTGTAAGGCTAAGCGGGTTGACGATGGTCTTAAACTCTTCCGCAAAATTTCTCTGAGAGGAGTGGTTGCGGATACAGTCGCTTATAGCACTCTCATTCAAGGATTTTGCCAATCAAGAAAACTTAATGTTGCCAAAGAACTCTTCCAAGAGATGGTCTCCCTTGGTGTTCGTCCTGATGTTGTTACTTACAGTATTTTGTTGAATGGTTTGTGTAACAATGGAGAAGTAGAAAAGGCATTGGAAATACTTGGAAAAATGCAGAAGAGTAAAATGGATCTTGGTATTGGTATCTATAATATCATCATTCAAGGGATGTGCAATGCAAGTAAGGTCGATGATGCTTGGGGTTTATTCTGTAGCCTCCCTCTCAAAGGAGTGAAGCCTAATGTCAAAACATACACCATAATGATTGGAGGGCTATGTAAGAAATGCTCGTTGTGTGAAGCGGACTTGTTGTTTAGAAAAATGGGAGAGGATGGGATTGCGCCAGATGATTGTACGTACAACACACTAATCCGAGCACATCTCCGAGGTAGCAGCTTAACCACTTCAGTTGAACTCATAGAAGAGATGAAGAGGTGTGGGTTCGCTGCAGATGCTTCCACCATAAAGATTGTTATGGATATGCTCTCGAGTGGTAGATTGGACCAAAAAATTCTAGATATGCTTTCTTGAATAAGTTGGCTTTATCTGCAAGAGATAAAGCCAACTTATTCTGTTTCTGTTTTGTCTCTGATTCACTGCTGATGTATAGTTTTGTTCAGGCGTGTAAATAAAGAGAATTTCTTAATTATGGCTTACTTTCTCTTCTCACGTGGTCTCAGGTCTTCTATCAAAATCAATTCTTTGTATTCTCCATTCTCTTTATTTTATTTTTCATTTGACAGTACATTCTCCAATTGAAGCAGAACATTTTGTTTATTGATCCTTTGTGATAACAGAGTTTACCAGATTTATGTCCATAGAGATTGAAGTACCTCAGCAGAATAATTCTTAATTTCGATTCTGCTCTGTGTATATTCTTCAAGAAAGAGCCTACACAAATATAATGGACTTTTAAGATCACAGGTAGAATTAACAACAGATGCAGTGATCTCTTGGCTGAACATATCTATGCATATAAATTAGGAAATAGACAAAGAAAAAGGAAATAGTTTCTGAAGTCGAAGGCGTCTATATACTATTTTCCTTTTTGTTTTATAACCCTAGCAATAATATTCTATATAATAACATTAATTCAAAGTGAATTAGGAAATAGAAAGCATAGAGAAAAAAGGAAATCGTGTCTCTTACAAGTTATAAACACAAACACTACGTAGTAAAAGCTTTTCGTTTATCGCTCTATCTCTCTAAGAGATTGATTATCTTTAGTTGCTCCCGTTCCATTGTGTTGATTTCTGAGAGTTTAAGATCTTTATTCGAGCTATGACGTCTCCGGAAAAATCAACCACTAGGACGTTTTATGATCATACGAATGATCCGTGGTTCAAGAACCAATTCATCGAATCCTCTGTTGTCACCGTAGAAACAGTACCTGGTTACTTGAAGCAGAGGCAAGGTGAGTTTGGAGATATCGATGGTGTTGCGTTCCCTGACTCAAACTACGTTAAGTATAATAAGCCATCATCATAGCAGAAACCTGCAGCGTGTGGTAAACGGATGAACAAAGGGATATTGGAGATGTCTTTAGATCCACTTGATCCTTCAAACTCGTTGAAGCACAAGCGAGGCCCAAAGGCTTTTGGTTCTCTGCCTGTTCCTGTCGTATATTTGCCTCCTAGGCCTGGTGTTACTGTCAAGAACCAACAACAAGACTGGACAATCCCTCCTTGTATCTCGAATTGGGAAAACCCGAAAGGTTATGGATTTTCTCATGACCTTGAGATCAGTGAGAACTTTGCCACGGTATCAAAAGTGCTCCGTGTAGCTGAGCAGAGAGCTAGAGAGGCTATTTCGATGCGGTCGGAGGTGCAAAGGGAGATGAACAAGGAAAAAAAAGAACAGGAGTTGAGGGAGGCTCTTGCCCAAAAGCCTGCTCTGTGTGACACTACTAGGGTTGCAAGAGGGGATCATGGGTGTGACGGTGATGCGGACACGGAACCGACCGGTCAAACCGAGACGTGATGATCTGACCGACGCAAGAAACCAAACCAAGTCTAAGTTGCTCTCATTGTTTTTTATTTTTATTTTGCAAATAAGTCACCGCTCCTCTGTTTCCTTAAGGAGCATCAAAACGTTTCCCTTATCCTCAATTATGCTTTGTGTTTCCAAGTTTGTAGGAGTTGAATCCCCATCTTCATTATAAACTGAAAAACAAAACAAAAAAGAAAGGCAGATAAATTTGCCTAAAAAAGTATTGTATTGTGTTCTTATTGTTGGAACTAACTTGACGGCTTGATAAAATTGTGTTAGTGTGAAAAGAAATGAGTTAAGCTCATTCAAATGAAATGTTTTCATTGGCTATAACTTTTTGTGGGAAGAACAAAAATCCCACTGTGATAGTTGAGAAATGTTTTCTCTTGTATATATATTTGAAATAGTTGTATCATTGATTAAAATGACGAACAACAAGAGAGAAGAAAAGACCACACGCGCGCATACAATTTGGGCTCGTGGGCTTTTGTAGTCATCGATCGATACCCCTTTGTATCGATCGATACTCGACGAGCCGACTTAAAAAATCGCAGCCTTGAGGAATATTCTACACTGGTCTGGGAAAAACCCTAGCCTCTCTCCTATATTTACTGGCCAATTTTCACCTTAAAATTCATCCTCTGAAACACAAAAAACACATCCTAAAAGTTCTAGCAAAAGTTCATTCAATTCCCTACTGCTTAGAGTAAGTCTTTATTCGAGAGTATCGTAGTTATAATGTTCGACATATCTGTTATCGAGTGTCTGCGATAACAGATTCCTTTGGTTGTATCCTGGGACTCATGGATCTATTATAAACCGTCGCACTACGGAAGATTCTTTGAGTTAAGGAAAGAGATTCATCTCGCCTCTAATGATTTATTTATGTTTCATCGCTTTATAAATCTCATGTTTCCTTAACGTTTATTTATGTATTCGTGATTAAATTCAATCCTGTCTATTGTGCGAATTTTTGGTCCTACACTTATTGCTTTGGGACTTTCATCACTGGTATTAAGAGCACGATTTGTTATTGATCCGGACTGTGGTATCAAAACCATATATGTCTGTCCTCTTTTGTTTTTGTTCCGGGACATTTTGTGGTATCAAAAGCACCATCATTCATCTTCTATTGTCTGTTTGATCCGGACCACGAATGTTCGTATCAAACCGTGCTTATGTTACATTTAGGTTTTGATCTGGATCACATTTTGTGATATTGAAATCTTTTCCTCTACCAAAAGAAAAAATATATATAAAAACACAAAAACTAGGGGATTCAGAGGGAGAAGATTCGAGAAGAGCGTCGTAGGGAAAGGGGGAGAGGGATTGAAGCTAAGTATGCTGTCATGGGTAAAAAGAGTAAAGAAGATCACAAGGGACAAAGGCCAATGATATCAACGAGAAGGTTGCTCTTGGAATGGCATCTACTAGAGGTAGAGAGATTGTGAAGTTATGTATGATCAACGGCTGTGTAACCAGCTGGAGCAGGGGATAATGTAATATGACAAAGGATCATATATAAGTATCTATGATTAAAATGTAATCCACATGAAAAATCATTTATAAACCTAATAACTTTCTTTGCATAAATTTTTGTTTGTTTAATAACAAAAAGAGATAATGTCACCTTCTTGGTTCATGAATACTTTGATGTCAATTGCGTTCACTTTTATTATATTTAAAAAAAAAAAGAAAAAAAGGATGTGAATTGAAAAACATCAACTGTCGTTAGCTTAGCTCAAATGAAAAAGTACTTTAGACAAAACCTAAAGATCACAAAATCGAGTGACGCTTAAGACGGAACTAATATTACATGTTGTGGTTCTGGTTTATAAAATTACAGCGCTTCGGCCCAGAACCTCTTGGGAAAGTATTTTTGACGTGTATAATATAAAGTGTCGTCTATATTCTATATGACATCCTTTTTTGGGTCATGAGAGCCTTGAATAAAGACTTTTATGTAATCTTACTTGTCTTTTGTCTGCCTATTTGGAATGTCATGGTAGATTTTTTTTCCATTTCAATTATTCTCCTTTATTTTATTTTTTTTATTCATAGTGTCATCTAATTCAATTTGATATATTTTTCTAAAATGATTATTTGATATATTGAAAAGAGACGCTATCGAAAAACTCATCAAGGAAAGAAAAGAAAGCCTCTCTCATATCAAGTCGAGAAGTTTTGGTTTAAGATCATAAACCGGTTTTCTCGCGACCGATATTGTGCCGGTCTAGTGCTATATATACATATAAATCACACAATATCGTTATATCTTCTTAACTACGAAGATCTGCAGCATGGTTCAGGCTTAGCTTTTTTTTTTTCCCCAAATATCGCTTCGTCGAGATTGCTAGGGTTTCTCTCGCTTCGATCTTCGCTGCTGTTTACAATCTCGGGTTTCGATTCTGTGCCAGTCCCTGATTTATCGGCAATTTCGCCTCGATTCGCTCCATTGAGTCCCATCAGTCTTTCTGATCGGCGAAGGACGATTTGGTGATTCTCGAGGTTCGTTTTCTTCCCTAATTTCTGAGCTTGATCCTCTTTCTGTACTCTGATCAAGGGGTTGAGTATAGGTTTTTGCTGTTTCGATCTACCATTCTGCTTCTTTATTCCGGGAAAGTTATGGCTTTCGCGGGAAAAAAAAACTGTGTTGAAGCTGCGCGTCTTTTCCTCTTTCACTATTCTCTAGATTGTACTTGCAAAGTTATGTACACATCTGTGCATTGGGTTGGGTAAATTTTTGATTTTACTCTTTTGTATGTATTGAAAATGTGGCTTTTCGATTACATTTGTTTGTGGACTATCCTTTTGATTGGCTCTATGGCGTTGTCTTTCTGCAGTTGCTTTGATGACTAATTGGTTTGTTCTAATTTTGTAGGAGAAAGACTCATCCTTTTCTCTTATGTAAGTGATTCTGATGCTCGTTTTCTGTGGTGAGATTGGTTGCTGGCTGATTTGATGAGGAAGAAGCGGAAAGGTAGCGAAACTGAGTGTTCGGAGAACTTACCGGAGGATATATTATGTACAACTGCATCACGATCATCCAACTTCAGGTCACACTTTTCGCTAGAGGGTTATGCTAGACTGAAGAAGCGGTGCAAGGAGAATGATGATGTCGAGTCTGTTGGTTCCTTTAAGAGACGGCTTGCTGGCGTTGCTACTGCACCTCCTTGTGGTGCATCTTCTTTGGTTTCATCAGGAAGAGGTTTGAAGAGGAAGATAGGGTGCATAGATGTTTCCACACAAACTGGTAGGAAGAATAAGATACATGATGACTATGTTTTTGGTCCAAATATTGGGAAAGGGAAATTCGGGTCAGTAAGGATATGTAGGTCGAAGAATAATGGGATCGACTTTGCTTGTAAAACTCTGAAGAAGGGGGAGGAGACTGTTCACAGGGAAGTTGAGATTATGCAACATTTATCTGGTCATCCTCGGGTTGTCACACTGCATGCTGTATATGAAGAGTCAGATTGTTTCCATCTTGTGATGGAGCTGTGTTCGGGGGGACGTTTGATTGATCAGATGGTCAAGGAGGGGAAGTATTCTGAGCAGCGAGCAGCTAATATATTCAAGGACCTCATGCTAGTCATCAATTATTGCCACGAGATGGGAGTTGTGCACAGAGATATAAAACCTGAGAATATTCTCCTAACAGCTGCTGGGAAGATACAGCTGGCTGATTTTGGCCTCGCCATGAGAATTGCAAAAGGTAATTGTATTCAGGCGTTAAGGATTTCTAAGTCATTTGTGTATGAAATTTCAATGATTTGTAGTGTCTTTATTAAATTGTCAAGTGCAATGACTTTCATAAACACATTGTTTAGGGAACAATCATAGCGGCTTGATCCTGTCAAGTTAGAAAGTTGGCATCGCATCAGTGTCTAATAATACTGGTGAAAAAGCTTATGAGACCCCTAAATGTGATATTTGTGTATGAAATTAGCTGTCCTGTGCTTGTCTTCTCCTCTGGAGGTTTAACTTGGATTTCCCTGGGTAATGAGTGTTTTTTCTTGTTAATTAAAATAGATGAAAAAGGCTAGTCTTCTATGACTAAAGTAGATAGTTGTTTTACATGCTTTAGTTATTGTGATTAAAGTATCGGTTATGTTGATATTACTTGACAAGTTATGGTTCATCTTCTTTAACGAGAGTTAAGCGTTTGACATATTCTACTTGAGATCAGATTTTGACTGTTTCTCTGTAGCGTTATTGAGCTGTCAAATTTGTACTTATCTATTTGTTCATTGGTTTTTACAGGTCAAACATTGTCTGGATTGGCAGGAAGTCCTGCTTATGTTTCACCTGAAGTTCTTTCTGAAAATTATTCAGAGAAAGTCGACATTTGGAGTGCAGGAGTCCTCTTATACGCTCTCTTGTCTGGTGTACTCCCGTTTAAGGGAGACTCTTTGGATGCCATTTTCGAAGCAATAAAAAAAGTGAAACTTGATTTCAACTCGGGAGTGTGGGAGTCCGTGTCCAAACCAGCCCGTGATCTCTTGGCAAGAATGCTAACAAGGGAAGAATCTGCCAGAATCACAGCGGATGAAGTGCTAAGTAAGCCTTTTATTCTAATCTCTTCCAGCTCCTAAATTGCAGCATTGACTTCTATATCCATTTAGCTTGCAGGGTCGCTGGATCTTTTGTTTGTGGTTGTTTAATGCTTACCATATCTCCCTTCACTTGTGTGTTTCAGGGCATCCATGGATACTATTTTACACAGACCGGACACTCAAGACGATGTGTATCAAGTCGAAGCACAAGAGTCAAGCAGGACCTCCTCCATGCCTCCAGATTCGCAGCAGTCCGATAGAGAAAACTGACATAAAAAGAGCTAACAGAGAGAAGAAGACAACATCTGATTCACCGACTGATTCATTCTCCAACACAGAGGAGGAAGAAGATGAGAGCGGTGTGGTCGATGTGCTTGTGGTTGCAATCTCCAACGTGAGGATCTCAGAACCAAAGAGAAGCAGAGTCTGTAGTCCCACGAACAGCCCCATTGAACAGCAACACTCCTCTAACTTGACCACGACTAATACACTCTGTCGAGCCTTCTGACAAAACCAGCTTCACACACACACACACGGGCTTCGTCCAAGTCATACCCATGATATGGATCTTAGTGACTCTCTTTATTATGTCATAATAGCTCTCTAATAGTTGGATTTGTTCTGATTCTGGTTTTTTCTTCAACATTTCTGACGATGTTGTACAGATCGTGTAAATAGAAGAATATGCTGCTAAAATGTTTGATCCGAATTTGTGTCAGAGTTATCTGGTCATTTCGTAAACTGTGGAGGAAAAAACCTCTACTTATGGCAATTGCCAAATCGTTACAACAATCACAATTAATACAATGTAGGAAAATATTAAACGAAACAGAAAAAAAAAGAAAAAAGAGAATGATATTTTCACAATAATTTTAAACCTCCTCTCTTTTTATTATTGGGATTATTTTGCTCTCTCTCTTTTTTTTTATTTGGTCGAACAGTTTCATCAAATTGATTTGCTTCTAACACAAATATTTTAAATCAGGAAATAAATATTCGTTTGGATTGAATATCGTGATGATACAACCCTATCTTTCAATATTTAAACATCGATTTTTTTTATTATTATAATAAGAACTTAATATCGCTTTTAGTTCTTGGTGGAGCACCTGTCCGAGCATGAATCCACACAGTCCATAACTTTGTCTACATCTGCTCATGCCACAAACAACAACAAAAAACCCATTAATTCAAGAATCTTCATTTTAAATCCATAATATTTGATATTATGTGTTGACAAAACATAAGATACTAGCTACTTCTATATATACATATGGTTTTCGATTAATAAGATAGTCATATTATCAAGAAGTAAAGTGCGTTTTTGTTGATCCCACTAAAAAAACACACCTATATATATGGTTATCGGTTAGTAAAAAAAAAAAAAAAAAACACTTACTCGGATTTTGGAGAGAAGAAAGGGGAAGACATTGATGAGCAGCACACCCGAGTTTGCAGAAATAATCAAGATGATCGATTTCATTGGCCAAAACCATTTGAGAAGAAGGAGAAGGTGGTGGAGGAGTAAGACAAGTCCTGATACAAGTGAATGGACAAATAAACGCATGTGGAAACTTCTTCTCAATGGCACAAGTCACAATACAACCTGGGTAACAACTTCTAAAATGAGAAGTTTGAGCTTCTGTCTGAATCATGAGGTTTCCCATCACCATCACTACCATCATTGTCACCAACATCACAACTCTTTTGCTCTCCATTTTTTTTTTCTTAAAAAGAATATTATAAAAGTTGAGGCAAGTTGTTTGTTAGTTGTGAATGTTGTTAATTTGTGTCGTTATTGTTTGTTTATATAGGCATTGTGGAATTTTCTGTAGTAGTTGTTGACAAAAAAGATGGAATGAATTTTCTGTATTAGTTAACATATCTACAGTCAACAACAGTATAAGGTGTAATTAGGGAGCCGCTAATACGATAATGGACAATTCTCTAATTTCATATATTTATGATTTGCTGCTTATATAATTTCCCGTTTATGATATAAAATTTTGCATTAACGTAAATATATACAAGCTGTTATTAGATATATTTACTTAGATACATCATACATGAATCTGATTTTTTCTTGTGTTGGCTCTTGGCTGGCGTCTCATATATATATATATTTCGATAAATCTATATAAAAAAAACTTCCGTTGATGACTTCACGTATTATATCGTATTTATTCATTCGTTTAGTGACACGATAGTAACGTAACACGAGTGCAACCTAATACTAGTACATAAGCCCTGATCTGACCTTTTTATGTGTACTTTCTTCATGGAATTTTACTGTTTCTATCTGTGCTAATAATTGTCTAAATGTTTTACTAGAAAAAGTAGAAATATTTTGTATCAATTTTGTATACAACCTCCGGTCAAATGAATCATGTTTACGGGCATTGCATGCATTGACATATTATGCCATAGTAATTTTTAATTAACACTTGTAACTTGTAATAATAAAAATAAAATATATGTATTTGAATTTTGAGATTTAAAATCATCAAACTTTCTTGAAATTTATATAGTCCGGCTGTTACATGCTTAATAGTTGATACAAGTTTTAAAAATCTATAGATATGTCATGTACCTACGAGCTAACTTTTTTTTACGCTTAAAATACATATATACATATAAATTTTGAGTTTTATAATCATTGTTTTCTGAAACTAATTTAGTTCGGATCGAGGTTACATGATATATAAATATACTAATTCGGATCAATTATGAGGTTTAGACCACTATGCATGTACTAAATGGTCATAGATAACGATCAATTGTTACAACTGAATATTTTTTTGGTAAAATATGTTTTATTGACTAATTTGCTTGTAACAAAAATAAAATAAAATAAAATATATATATATATATCTCAATGAATAATTATTCCTTGATCTGAAAAAAGGAAAAGGAAAAAGGAAAACATTCATTTGGATTAAATATCGCATAAATACTAATGAATATTTCACATATGAAATATCTTCGTTTTTTTTTTCTCTGAAAATTCATTAACGTAAGAATAAAGGTTCGGTACAATAAGATGTAAACAAAAATATCTTCGTTAAAATGCGAATTTTGTAAAACAAAAATAATATCACTGTTTCTTCTCCTTAGAGCACTTGTCCGAGCATGAATCCACACAGCTTGCAACTTTCTCCACATCTGTCCGTAACACAAACAACAAAAACCATATATACAACAGCTTTTAATAAAATACATATAAATACACAGTTTTTACATGCGAGATTTATCACCATTCTTCCAATTTGCACATACACATGACTAAAATGTTCACTTTACGAAAAATGTTTATGAGAAAAATGAAAACATACTCGAATTTTGGAGAGAAGAATGAGAAACACAATGATGAGTAGCACAGCCAAGTTTGCAGAAGTAATCAGTATCGTCGATTTTTTTTGTTAGATCCGTATCAGAAGAAGGAGAAGGAGGTGGTAGAGTAGGAAGGCACAAAAGAGATTTTGGAAATGCCGTATGAGATTTACATACTACAAGACAATCTGAGTAACAACCTTTAAAATGGCTAGACCGAGCTTCTGCCTGAACCATAAGGTTTCCCATTACCATCACTATCATCATTGTCATGATTAGCATCACCATTTTTGTGTCCTCCATTTTAATTTGTAAACAAATATTATAAAGTTGATAAATTATTTATTATTGCGAATGTTGTTTGTGGTAATGATCGTTTATAAAGGGATTGCGAAATTTTCTGTATTAGTTAACATTTTCATAGTCAACAAGTAATCAAGGTATAATATCAACGTGGTGATACGATAATGATTAATGAATGGATAATAGTTTTTTTTCCATTTATATCAAGGTATAATTGATTTTGAGATTACATCCAGCTAATATTAATCAAGGTATGATGATTTTGAGATTACATCCAGGTATATTAATCAAGGTATAATGATTTTGAGATTACATCCTTTTTTTTGGGTAAATATAGACGTATCCCGATATCACAAAATTCCGACTAATTTTGAAGTGAGCATATCTCACAATTAGGAGATGCAGGTAAAACATACTCAGATGATAGACATGCATGATTAAATGTTTAACGGATTAGTCTTACGAAAACGTGTATGCAAGAGAAACTTACTCAGATTTTGGAGGAAGAAAATGAAACATAACGACCGAGTTAAAAATTCCATCAATTGTCGAAATTGAATTGGACTCATCATATATATTATATAAGCAAATCGCTGGTGGTTTAGCTGTTTAGGGGTGTTGGTTCGGTCTTTCAAAAAAAAAAATGAAATCTTGCATTCCTAGTTTATTCCATTCAAGAAAGATGATTTTTTTTCTTAAAAATGTTTTTTTTTATCAAAGGTTGGTTCGGTTCCAAGATTTAAGAATCGAAAAATATCCAAATTTTTTTGGATCTTAATCGATTTCGGGTATTTATTATCCGAATTGCCTAAAATATACCCGAAATTTTGAAAATATATCCGAAAATATACCCGAAACCCCAGAAAAAACTAAGGAAAATATACCAACAATATACCCGTAAATCCGAAATTATATCCGAAATCCAAAAATATATATGAAACCCCAAAAAAAACTAAAGAAAATATACTCATAATACCGAAAATATACCCAAAAACCTGATATATATTTAATATTTTTGGGTATATAATTATAATTCGGGTATCCAAAATATTTTTGGTTCAGTTCTAGGTATTATCTGATATCTACGAGTATCAATGAGTATGATCCAATAGGTATTTTAGCCATAACCGATACTAAACCGAACCAATAATTTTGGGTCGATTCCGGTTAATTTAGATATTTTGGTTCCGATTTTTATGCCGATGCCTGATAAAATGCATGATATCGAATATCTATTGCAACGCAATTAGATGGAAACGTGAAACGCGATGGTCGATCTAAAAATTTAATAAAAATTGATTTTATTTGAATTTTATAATATGTATAACTCATATGATTATAGATAGAGTTGTCAAACGGAATAATTTATTTATTTAATTTGTTTTGCAATGGAATAAAATATTATTCGGATTAACCCGCAAAACATATAATTTTGAAAATAACTCTAATATGCACCGTTTAATGACTTTAGTTTTGTGGTTAGTTCACGAACTCGTAAAAAAATTAATTTTCTCGTGTCTAATTTTTTATAAAGTTACTAAAATATTTTTCAATTTTTGTTTTTATATATATTCAAATAAAATATAATAATTTATAGTGAAAATATAGTAAAATTTAGAATAATTTTTTTTTGAATATGTATGGATTAATTGTTATTTAAAAATATATAATATTAAAAATAATTAAGAAAATAAATAATAAATAACTTTTTTAATAATAAAAAATATTTTCCATATTCTTATCATTAATTTTAAATAATAATTATATATTTTAATTTTTTAATTTTTTTTCTTATTTATAATGACATAATATGTAATAATTTATAAAACAAATTTTATTTTCAAAAATATATTTTTAAATAATATTATAGAGATTAGTTTGAACTTTTTTATTAAAAAAAAAATCAACGTTTTGGTAACAAAATGACAAAAGGACTTTTATTATTATCCCAACTCCTAACAATCGAAAAGGACACATCATGCACTCTGATGACACAAGTCCAGTTGTTTGGGGAGAACGGCGTCGTTTACTGGTCGCTAGATATTTTCGGATGGGCAAGCTTAAAAGCCTCTCACGTCTTTCCCGGAAAAGTCTCTTTTTTTTTCTCTCCGAGAAAGTGACGGAAAACGAAGCCAAACGGGATAAACCTAAAACCTAAAACCTAATCAGTATTTTTGTTGCTCCGACTTCTGGAGATTCAGATTGGGTTTCATCGTATGGAAAGACCCATGTCACTGCTTCCGATCTTAACCTCGTTTCTCTTCCTCTTCTGCGTTGCTCCGCCGTTTATCGCCGCCGATACAGATGACGATTTGCCGACGGCGTACTCTCTGCTCCAGAGCTACAATTTCCCCGTGGGGATCCTTCCTAAAGGGGTCGTATCATATGATCTGGATGAATCGACGGGGAAATTCCACGCGTATTTCAACAAATCGTGCAGTTTCGCTCTTCAAGGCTCTTACCAATTGGATTACAAATGGACAATCTCCGGCTACATATCGGAGAACAAGCTCACGAAGCTAACCGGGGTGAAGGTGAAAGTTCTCTTCTTGTGGCTCAACATCGTGGAGGTCATCAGGAGCGGAGACGAACTCGAATTCTCCGTCGGGATCACATCGGCGAATTTCGCGATCGAAGAGTTTTACGAGTCGCCGCAGTGTGGATGCGGATTTGATTGCAATGGATTGAAATCGAAAACGGATAAACTGGGGAGAAACCCTTTTGTTTCTTCGGTTTGAAGGTACTTCTTCACTTGTAATTTATGCGAATGAGGGGACTTTCTTACTGAATCTCTACTCTTCTCTTGGGATGCTTTTTTTTTTCTTTATCCAATCATTTGACATTATTAATTTTCGGTGCTTCTTTGTTTCAACCATTTGCTTTAATTTGTATCTGTTCTTAGGATCGTTCGAGTAATCAACCGATGTATTGTATTTAGGAATCTACAAGCAATAAAACGGTGGAAGAAATAACTATTCCCATGTCTAATGATAAAAATGGGATATATTTTTATTGAGGAATTTGATTTTCGTTTTGGGCTGAGCAACGGTTTTGTGTGTCTTTTCTTAACTTAAATTGTTTATTGTCACTGTCCATGAGAAATGTTAATCTTTTCTTTCTTTTTGATTTATTATGAGCTTCTTTAGTAGTATATAATTAGTGTGGACTGTAAGTATAGACCTTTGGTATGTTAGACTTCAGGTAAGTGAGACAGTTTTCTGGTGGAATGAACCAAGATGGAATGAATTTTCTGGTGGAAAAGATTATATACAGTCCACACTAATTATATACTACTAAAGAAGCTCATAATAAATCAAAAAGAAAGAAAAGATTAACATTTCTCATGGACAGTGACAATATACTACTAAAGAAGCTCATAATTAGTGTGGACTGTAAGTATAGAAATTTGGTATGTTACACTTCAGGTAAGTGAGACAGTTTGATGAGTTTCTCTGGTTTAAGATGAACCAAGATGGGATTTTTTCAGAGATCAGTGAGTTCTTTGAGTAATGGTCGAGATTCTCTATCACTGACATGATCGCATCTTCTTCATCAGAGACTTACTTCGATATGGATAATATCCTCCATAGAAGGTATTATGAATCAAACTTGAACATGAACACGAGTTTGAATGTGGTTTTGAACTTGCCGTGATTGGGAATTCTTGTGTAAGAATAGTTTTTAAAATGAAGAAGTAGCTGAAAAAAAAAGAAACGTTTTGAATTAACTGTTTCATAGTAAAAAGATAATACATGTTATGGATTATTTCTCAAGATACCGAGAACTACAATACATTATGGTTTTTGGTCCAAAACTCCAAATATTTCATTTAGTATAGATTCTCCCCAAAAAAAAAAAAAAAACAAAAGCATAAAATTTGAAATAAAAAGTAGGGTCCACCTGCCTATAGGACGTTAGGACGACGTTAGACAGTGGCGGATCTAGAATCTATTTTTATCCGGGGGCAATGGTACATAAAATAATATATCAAGAGGGGCATTATGAAAAATCTTTAAGCAATTACGCTAATTTTTAGAAAATCGTAGGGGGCAGCTGCCCCTCCTAAAACCTATCTACATCCGCCCCTGACGTTAGAGGTTATTGGTCGATATTGCCCCTACTACCTTCACCATTTACCAACGGATCTTTCTCCATTCTCGCAGAGACTCTCACCATTTTCCATTTCATTTTTTTTTTTGTTTTTGGAACTTTCTCTTCTCTCTCTCTTTTTCCCTGAGATTACTGCGACAAGGAATCACGTTCATCGTTTCATACCTCTGCAAAACTGGTGAGCAGAAGACGCCGATCATCAATTTCTCCTCTCCGCCTTCTTCTCTTAGCCCGGGGAGCTTTTGCTCCGTTCCAGTTCTCGAAATCTGATTTAGTGTTGTTTTTGTTGTTTCTCTTCTCCTTTGGGTAAGGGAGATAAGCTGATCCTATCAAAGAATGGGATATTTTTGGAAAAGGGTTTTGTTTGTGATTGGTTGTTTAAGATGTATGTTGAGGCAGTACTTTGTAATGATGATGTAATCGAGGCTAGCACCTCGAAAAATCTTAAGATGAATGATAAGAAACCAATTACTTATTTCGTGGAGTCTTTTAATACTTGGCACGAACATTTAGGACATGTTAATTTCAAGTCTATGAGTAGATTGATGAACATGAATCTGATTCCTAAATGCAAAATAAGTAAAGACAAATGTGAAATTTGTGTCCAAACCAAACTCACTAAAACGCTATCACCTAGCGTTCGAAGAACAAACGAGCCTCTAGGTTTAATTCACACGGACTTATGTGATTTAAAATACATTCAAACTAGAGGTGGAAAGAAATACTTCGTGACCTTCATAGACGATTGCACAAGATACTGCTACATCTATCTAGTGCGCAGTAAAGATGAAGCCTTGGAGAAATTCAAAGAATACAAACTGGAAGTCGAAAACCAACTTGATAAGACTATCAAAATGGTTAGAAGTGACAGAGGAGGAGAATATAATGAACCATTCGATGCGTTCTGCAGAGCACACGATATTATTCATCAAACGACCGCTCCTTACTCACCGGAATCCAACGGAGTTGCTGAACGAAAGAATAGAACTCTCAAAGAAATGATGAATGCAATGTTGCAGGAATTTGGGTTAGCCCACAACATGTGGGGGGAAGCGCTGCTTACCTCAAATTATATCCTGAATAAAATACCGCACAAAGTCACTGGAAAAACTCCTTAAGAACTTTGGAAAGGTAACGTACCTTCGTATAAATACCTGAAAGTGTGGGGGTGCCTGGCAAAAGTTGAAGTTCCACTTCCGAAAAATCTCACCATCGAACCTAAGACGGTAGACTGTATTTTCATCGGATATACGCATAATAGTAGTGCATATCGATTTCTGGTACATAAGTCAGATATACCAGACATTCATGTAAACACGATAATGGAGTCAAGGAATGCTTCCTTCTTCGAGAATGTATTTCCGTGTAAGGATAGAGGAAATCCTAAACGAACTCGTGATGAACGAGATGCTGGCAATGAGGCAAGCACTTCAGGTACTTCTATAAACGAAGAAGAAGAAGAAGCTCTGAGTTCGTAAGGAAAAGTCATTCGGCTCTGAGTTCATAATAGCGTTTCTCACAGAAAGTGGTCCAAGAACTTTCATGGAAGCGATGTCTACACCTGATGCACCTTCCTGGAAGGAGGCTTCTAATAGTGAAATCAACTCCATTATGCAAAATCATACTTATGAGTTGTTAGATCTACCGCAAGGTTGTAAACCTCTTGGGTGCAAATGGGTCTTCACTACAAAGTTAAAAATAGATGGTTCTATAGACAAGTATAAGGCGAGACTTGTGGTGCAAGGATTTCGTCAAAAGGAATGACTAGATTTCTTTGACACTTATTCTCCAGTGACGAGAATAACTTCGATTCGCATGCTGATTGGGATTGTAGCATTAAGAGACTTTGAAATCCATCAAATGGATGTCAAGACGGCTTTCCTAAATGGAGATCTAGAGGAAGAAATATATATGAATCAACCCGAGGGTTATGTCGCTCCTGGACAAGAGAAGAAAGTGTGTAGACTTGTGAAGTCATTATACGGACTTAAAAAAGCTCTGAAACAATGGCATGAAAAATTTGACAAGGTAATGATGTCAAATGGCTTCCACATTAATGAATGCGATAAATGCATCTACATCAAAAGTACTCCGCATGGATACGTGTTGTTGTGTTTATATGTTGATGACATGCTCATCATGGGAAGCAACAAAGACATAATCAATCAAACGAAGAATATGCATAGTGGAAAGTTTGATATGAAAGACATGAGATTAGCGGATGTAATTCTAGGGATTAAGATTATTAGAAATTCAAAAGGAATAATTCTTTCTCAAGACCATTACGTTAAAAAAATCCTAGAGCGGTTTAAGACCTATTCAAATGGGACTGCAAAACTTCCGCTTGACCCTCAACTTCATTTGACAAAGAATTCAAGTGAAGTCGTGTCACAAGTGGAGTATGCAAGAGTCATCGGAAGTCTTATGTACTTGACCAATTGTACAAGACCCGATTTAGCGCACTCAGTAAATGTATTAAGTCGCTACACGAGTAATCAATGTCATACTTGTTGGAAGGCCATAACTAGAGTAATGAATTATCTACGATACACTAAAAGTTACGGGCTGCACTTTGGTAAAGAACCAACCTTATTGGAAGGGTATAGTGATGCCAACTGGATATCAGACTCGAGAAACTCCAAATCCACGAGTGGATATATCTTTACTTTTGCTGGTGCAGTAGTATTCTGGAAATCTTCCAAACAAACATTCCTGACCATATCAATCATAAAGTCAGAATTTATAGCTTTAGATAAAATTGCAGAGGAAGCAGAAGCTGAATTTATAACTTTCTGGAAAATATAACTCAGAAGCTGAAGGAAGCTGAGATTACCGAACAGGACTCGCTCCTTCTGTTAAACAAAACGCCTTCGTTTTTTGTTTTTTTATGGATGAGTGAAATTTCTCGTTCCTTCCTAGTGGTTTTCTTAGATATCGATCTGGGTTTTTTTTAACGTATATCATCTAGAGATGGATTTCGTCTCTTGATTCTGCTTTCCGTCAGTTTTGTTGCTTAATTTTGAAAACTCGTGATATTGTATCTTGATTTCGGTCTTCGTTTTGTTGAAATAGACAAGGAATTTGCTCCGTATTGCTATCTTCAACATCAGTTACATCAGCGGCCTCTTCTCTGAGAAGTATGTCAATGACAAATCGGTTCCTGCTTTAGGTAAGACGCTTAATCTGGAAGTTTCGCAGCCGTATTTGTCATTCTCCGTCACTGATCCTGTGTAATCAGGCGGTGGCGAGGGAGGGTGTTGTAGCTGACACCTTAGGAATTTCCCGACTGAATATTTATCCCGGAATTTCTTTTCTAGCGATGTCTCCTTCTCTCAGATTATAAAAACACCAAAAGCATAAGCTTATAACCCAAACTTTCTCGCCAATCGCTTCTTTTTCTACCGGAACAAGAGTTTACTCTTTACCCAAAAGCGAAACTTCGAAATTTTATGATAATTTGGTTGTTCTGGGCATTGAAACGAGCTGCGGCGACACTGTCCTGCTGTCGTAAGTCCATTTAATCAATATATGGTCTATTTGTCTCAGTTTTTGTTCACTTATGGGAACTTATTAGTTCACTGATATTAGAATTTGTGGTTTTCAGGTGAGAGGCAATGGTGAAATTCTTAGTCAAGTCATTTCTTCTCAGGTAAAGATCGTGCATTTGATGTTTTACAAGACTCCACTAATGTTCGAAAACATGTTTTTTTTGTCTGAGAGCCTTCACTTTTTTTTTTGGAACTCTCCTTGGAATTTTGGATTCACTACTCTTAAATTTTCTTTTCCCTTATATAATTCGTCAAGTTTTCACCTGTTCTGATCTCGAAATTGGCGACATCAAGGCATAACTGCTTTCTCAATATGGAGACGTCGCTCCTAAAGAGGCTGAAGAAGCACAGTCTCGGGTTATCGATAAGGTAATATAGACTCTTTCTCTTTACAAAGCATTGCAAGCCTAGACATGGTCCATCTACTTCCTTTTGCCTCGAGATATGCATAGCTTTAGGCCTTGGGATTTTTATGCTGATGCAGGCAAAAATGTGTATTCATCGGTTTCAGGTTGTGCAAGACGCACTTGACAATGCCAATTTAACCGAGAAGGATCTCTCTGCTGTTGTTGTTACCATTGGACTTGGTTTGAGCCTCTGTCTACGCGGTAAGTTGGAGAAAAAAGTCTTCACTCTTGTGTTATGGAATAGTTAGTGTCGTTAGAGAACTAAGATAGAAGAGTTTCTTTTCGAGTCATACAGTTGATGTGCAGAAGGCTCGAAGAGTTTCTGGTAGTTTTAATCTCCCGATTGCCGGGTGCATCACATGGAGGCTCATGCTCTTGTAGCGAGGTATTGCTTAATGTGCTCACTTTATGTGTTTACTTCTAATTTGATATTTTTGAATTGCTCATCAGCTTTTGATTTGTCTTTGTAGGTTACTTGAACAGTTTTCCTTTCATGGCATTGCTTATATCAGGTATTACCTGAATGGTTTCTAGTAGCAGAATAGAAATATCGAAAGGGGGTTTAGTTATCTATATATAAAAACAATTCCTGTTTAGGTGGGCACAATCTTCTAGTTATTGCTCATAAGCTTAGTCAGTACACACAACTTGGGACTACGATAGATGATGCTAAAGGCGAAGCATTTGACAAGACAGCAAAATGGCTCGGCCTTGATATGCGAAGGAGTGGTGGACCAGCTGTTGAAGAACTTGCTCTGGAGGGTGATGCAAAATCTGTTAAGTTTAATGTAAGTGAAACTGGTTTGCTCGCTGTTTAGATTATTTTTTCTTTTCTTGTTCCACTCATTGTGTGCATCATTTATGTTATGTTGTTGCCTTGTTTTATCATGTTCCGATGAAAATCATAAAGATTGCAACTTTTCTTATGCTGGCTTGAAGACACAAGTGAGGGTAGCCATGAAGCCAAATAAATGTAACGTTTATATTAATCAAGATTTTAAAATCAGCTTCGGTTATTCTGAGTAACGTCACATATGAGGAAGCTTTGTGTTAAAAAAAACAATGGTCTTTTGGATGTGCAGCGATACTAAATGTCCACTCTCTTTTGCAACAAACAAAGACAGAAGAAACCATGCTGATATCGCGGCTTCTTTCCAGGTAGAAATCAATCTATGGTTTAATGTTCTTGTGAAATGCTTATTTCTAAACATGTTTGGTTAATACATACATACATGATTACCCTTTTACCATCATCTTCTTCTAGCATCATAATTGATAAAACCAGGCTTGATTCGTCTTCATTCTGTTTTTCGGATATATGTACATGGTGTTCTTCGTCAAAACTGATCCAAGATATATTTTGGCAAATCTGTAGGTTTCAGAGCATTATTATGATGAAGTTTTGCCGCATCTTCTCACCAAACTCGGAAAGAGGTAGATTTTTTATTGTTTCATGTAATGGATTATGTGGTAGATTTTGGGGAAAATGTTTTGACTCGTGTCTTGTCCTTCCTCTTGGCAACTCTTTTGATGACTTATGCCGACTCTCACAATTCTCTACTTTCTTCAGAATTAGTCTTACGATTTGTTTGTCTTTGTTAACAAGTTATGACAAAAAGTGACAAGGACGTCACTGAAGCTCTCGGTTATGTTTGAACCCGACCACATAAAGGAAAAAAGAGTGGAGGAGAGGCTCATGAAGGTAAAGTTTGTTTTTGTTAAAGTTCATGTTCTAAATCGAAATTATTTAGGGGAATATTTTATGTTGGATTAATAAAAGAATTTTTGTGTTTTAGCTGTATAATTGTGAAACCAAGTCAGACATGGACATCCTGTCTTCTAGATCGTTAGAGGTGTCACAAGTTTCATTTGTCTTTTCACTTTTATGCTAGTTTTAACACTCAAATTTTCGATTAATTTGACAATTAGAATATTTTCCTATCTTTGAAGTTTTGGTTTACTAAAAAGCGGAAGTTTGAGAGATTTTGACTATGTAATTTTTTGTTTATGTCCGGAGATTGTTTTTGGACATGTTGCTTGTGGTTGAACTGAACCAGGAGAAGAAGCTCGTGATGAAGATAATATTGGTCTTGTGTACTCATATTACTATCTTGTTACATTTAATGTTCAAAATCAAAACTATTTAGGAGAATATTTTATATTGTTGGATTAGTCAAATAATTTTTGTGTTTTAGCTGTACAATTGTGAAATCAAATCAGACATAGACATCCTGTCTTTTAGATCGTTAGAGGTGTCACAAGTTTCATTTGTTTTTTCACTTTTATGCTAGTTTTAACACCTAAATTTTTGATTAATTTGACAATTAAAATATTCTGCCAACTCTGAAGTTTTATAGTTTACTAAAAATCGGAAATATTATGTTTGAGAGAATTGATTATGTGTTTTTTTCTGTTTTGAGTTTGTTTTTGGACATGTTTCTTGTGGCTGAACTGAGTCTGGAGGAGAGGCTCATGAATGTAAAGTTGCTCTTGTCTTCTCATATTATTATCTTGTTATATAGTTAACTAGAATTTAACTCGCGCTAATTATTGCGCGGATTAATTTTTTTGAAAACAATTGTTTTAACTTTTTATAAAATTAGTAAAATAATGTTTAACTTTTGTTTAGATATATTCAAATAAAATATAATAAGTTATATTGAAAAATATAGCAAGATTTTGAATAGATTTTTTTTGAATATATATGAATTAATTATTATTTAAAAATATATAGTATTAAAAATAATTAAGAAATTAAATATTAAATAACTTTTTAATGCAAAATATATACTTTCCATATTCTAATCAATAATTTTAAAAAATTATTATATCTTTTCCTATTTCAATTATTCTTTGTTATTTATAATAGCATTTTATGTAATAACTTACAAAATAAAGTTCATTTTTTTAAATGTCTTCTTAAATAATATTATAGAGATGCTCTAAATTGAAACCATTTAGGAGAATATTTTATGTTGTTGGATTAATTAAAGAATTTTGGGAAAATTCCATAAAAATACCTCAACTAAATTACAATAAATTTTTTAATACCCCAACTATTTATGTACCCAGAAAATATTCTAACTATTTCATTTGCCCATTTTAAATCTCTAAGTGTGAACCGTATGTTTATTTTACAACATCTCGTTAACAGATATATACGGAACTATAAACAATCTTCTCATCTCTGCAACTTCCAGGGCCGGCCTTGGGTCAAGTCCATTGAAACATTTGCCTTGACCCTCATTTTTTTTTTTCATTTTTTGCCCCCCAAATTTTGTTTTTCTTCATTTTTTAACCCCAAAAAATAAAAAAATTAAAATTGGTTTTTGGCCCTCAAAATTTCAGGGCCGGCTCTGGCAACTTCAGCAATTTTTCACGGTTATTGACAATTAGATCCAAACATTTCCATGAAAGAATACTATGACACAGTGACATATACAATCAAATTACAAAGCAAATTTTTGGTTACATACCTCTTTGAATTTGTTAACTGTATAAGCGTAGTATAGCAAGCACGAACAACTATTATAAAAAGATTTTATGTCTCGTGTATCGGTATGTATATAATTCATCCGCTAGAAAGCAACAATCAAATATGCAGAACAGTAAAAAAACACTGAGCAATATTGAACCATGCGATGTTTGATTAATATATAGACATAATTGAGCCATGACTCTTGAAATACATTTAACTTTTTGTGAGTTGAAAAATATTAATGGATTTAATACAGTCAAAATCAGTGATTAGAATTAAAACCATAATTAGAATTTGAAACGTTTTGTCATGAACCGAGTCAGTTTTGGAGTTGAATTTGTTGCCGAGTGATGTGGCTTGCTTTGAATGATCTGTTTTTGTTGATGTGAAGAGGCTCAAAAAAATAAAAAAAAACAGGAGAGAGATGATGAAAATGAGAATCGGGTATCTCGTTTAACATACTCTACAAAAAAAAACGAGAGACTGTCGTACACGTGGCTAACATTTATTGGTGAAAACGTTTTTTTTAAATTGAAATTTAATTATTTAATTAAAATATATAAAAAGTATTATTATTTTATTTTTAAGAATCTGTGCTGAGATACTCTACCGTTGGGGATGCGAGGTGTCAAAAGAATGGGTGCTTAGGTGTTATAAACGCTAGTGAGATTTTAGCATCTCCAACGGGAGATTTTTAACTTTTTTGATGGATTATTAACCAAAAAAAAAAATATGAACAGTATAAAAATTGGTTATTAAAACTGTTTAAGAATCGGTTTTAAGGGGGATTTTACACTATTCTTAGCCACGTGCCAATTTTTAATTCGTCGGATTTTTTTTTTGCCAGATTTTTTTTTTACTTTTTCTTAATTTTAATTTATTTTTAACTTTAAAAAAAAAAAAAAAAATTCATAACTTCAACTTTAAAATTCTAAACTTTTTTTTACATATTAATGAATTGAAATTTTTCCATATTAAATTTTTTTTTTAAGATTCTAAAATTCTAAATTTTTTCTTTCTTAATCTTCGGCAATATTTTGTATATTTTAAAATTCATGAAATACAATATAATTTTGATTTTATAAAATATAGTATGTTTATAATTTTTTACAAAAGAAATTAAAATTAAGAAAATGAATAATAAAAATTTAATTTTTTTTTAAGAACCCCTAATGAGGTTCACCATTGAAGGTGAAAAAATTTAAGAAATTCTAAATTTTTAAATAATCAAAATGTATCATTAAAAAATTGGTAAAAACTCCATTGGAGATGGTCTTAGTGAGTCATTATAGTATAGATATTATTCATCTTTTTATCATTTTAGAGTACTCTTTTCTTTTATTTTTTTCTTTCTCTGTCAAAAGGTACATGCATTGTTTGAAAATTACAGGTTGAGAGAGGTTACAAAGAGATAGAGAAAGGGTTTAAAGAGCTTTCAGTTTTCTTTTTTTTTTTAAATATTGACTTGCTTGTAACACAAAATATATCAAATCCAGAAATTAATTCTTATTTGGATTAAATGTTTGACAATACAAACTAGTGAACTACTGATTTAGATATTAATTCTCATAGAACAAATTAAATCAATCAATGTAGGTTTTAGTTCTTCTCATCGGAGCACATATCTGAGCATGAATCCACACATACTGAAACTTTCTCTGCATGATCTGCACATACAATGAAAAAACCACAAGAAAGTTAATTAGTATATATCCACGCGATAAAATTAATTCAGTGACAAAAAAACTTCGTCAAAAATTCTTAATTACTTTTCGGACATTTACTTAATATCCTTAGACCCACATGCATGATCAGGCTGTAGAGTTATATATTAAGATAACTATTTTATATAAGACCTGACGAAAAACTTAAATATTACCCTTATCTTCGATTGGGGAGGATGAAACACAACGATCGGTAGCACATCCAAGTTTGCAGAAATAATCAGTCTCGTCATTTTCCTTTAGATTTACTTCAGTAGAAAGTTTAGGATGTAGACAGGTCTTGATACACGTGAAAGGACATAATAACTTTGTGACTGAGTACTTAAATGTAACACACACCCCAACACAGCCGATGTAACATTCTTTGAAAGGTATAGCTTCTGTCTCAATCAGAAGGTTCCCCATCACCAACATCATCATCACTAGCATCGCCATTCTTTTGCTCTCCATATTTTCTCTTGAGTGTGTGAAGAGAATAATATAAAAGTTGATTGAAAGTGTTTGTTGGTTATGAATGTTGGTTTGTGTTACAAGGGGTTCTTTATATCAGAATTGTGTAACTTTGTGTTAAAGTTGACATTTTCATAATCAGTAACAAATTCGTTGTGATTTTGATGTGATATTGACATAGTTGGTAAATATATCTATCTAATTCCATTCATATATACTGAGATTTTTTTCCTTATATCTAGATTCTATATACTGTTATACTATATGTTTATGACACAAAATTATGCATTAACCTAATTAAGCTTTACTTCTGTGTGATGATAACATAGTGGGAAATTATCTATAGATTCCTTTTGTTTAGGATATGGAGATCTTTTATAGTCTAATTATGATAATAAAATGTGCGTTAACGTATATGTACATATGCACAGACTGTTTAGTATATACATTTGCTTACAACAAAATGATTGATGCGATACAAACTGTACAAATGAACGAATTAACTAATGTTAGATTTGTATTAAAACTATGAAATACGAATCCGGATATCCAATTTTTAAAGTCAGTAGTATACATAGATATGGATCCTTTGTCAAGAACTCTAGATCCATGTAGTTGAACTATTTCCTAGGTTCAAAAATCTAGAAATTTAGAACAATATTTTTCAGATTGTATTTCGGATTCCATAAATTTTATTCATTCTTACTTAATTACAACATTAAACAATTACAAATACCGTAATATAAAATCACAAAACGAAAAAGTAAAGTAGATTTGAAATTTCTAGTCTCTCTCGTGTCTTTGACAGAACCATTATCAAAAAACTAAGCAGCTGATTAAAGGCTTTCAATTACGCAACAACAACAACAACAAAAAGGTAAAGCTGCATTCTGCTTTCAATTCTCGGCATAAATTTAGCACTACATCACAGAGACTGCCATAAAGCCCTTCATGGACCGATGTACATGATCGGCCTGAAAGCAGAATTGTCTCTCTCTATTACTCTGAGGCATCGGCTCGACGATAGGGCATGTACCTGTGATCCTTTGTTGCATTCTTCTTCCTACGTTTGTCAAGAAACGATGCAAGCTTCCCAGATTCCTGGATTGTACAAGAAGAAGAAAAAAGAAGCGATTTTCAGTGATTCCGCTTTTATACAAAAGTCTTAAACTTTGGAGTCAAAACTGATTTACATACCTTGAGACTGTTGTACTTTTCGATGAGTGTTTGCTTTCGAATTTCGGCTGCATAAGAAGAGAAAACGATTTAGCAAATTGTTGGCAAATAAAAACTTGAAACTGCTATGTTCAACGCATACTCGGGACTTTTGAGTTAAAAAAACTAAGAACATACATTTTTTTAGATAGTAAGGCTTTTTCCCCTCCTTTGCGGCTTCTCGTTCTTTCTTTTTGTGTTCTGTTAATATTGCTTTTCCTTTGTTATATGTTGATGGCTCATATTTCAACCATTTCTCCTGAGGTATTATATAACAGAGGCAAATGCAAAGGCAAAGAAACAGATTATCAAAGAGTTTTAGCAGAAGCCAGTGAAACAGCAACTAGACAACACGAGAGCAAAAAAAAAGGACCACTTACAACATAACTTAACCGGTTCTTCAGTTCGTCGACCTCTTTTGGATTCTTTGTTTTCTTTAGCTGCTTTTTGAGTTCCTGTTTTAAGAACCCCCGAAAAACTAAAATAAAAAAGCTATGCAGGAAATTGGAAACTTGCAAGGAATTTTTATCAGCATTTAGCATCAATCAATACCTCTCTTTCTACAGGAAGTTTTTCCTCGAAGAAGAAATTATATCGCTTCCTAAACCTACAAAAGATACAAAACTTGCTTTCACTCAAACAAAAACAATGAGGAAACTTATAACTACACTCATGTTCACAAGAGAGAGATATAGATACCCCTCAGTGTCAACATTTCCAATCAATGAGTCAAAACGAGGATCGCGAACGACCTGAATGCAAAACAAACAAACTCTTAAACAAAAACTCGACAATTATACACCCCCAAGATCAAAACACTTGGGGGGGAAGAAATAAGAGAAACAGAGAATTAAAATTTTCTCAATGCTCAAACTTATATTACCTTCTTTGGAACTTGAACTACCTCTCTATATCGACTCACGGGTCTTTTAGAGCTTAACTCCATTGGTCTTTATCATCACAAACAACCAACAACGAAGAATATCAAACAACTGCAAGAAAAAACAATATGACAAAAGAAAACAATCAGTACCTGTTTTTGTTAGCACGGCTCGTCTTCTTCACTTGATTTGATTTCAAGGGAACTGCACGAGACCCATCGGCCCGCAATTTATGTATTTCCTCCAATGTTAACTCTTTTCTTGTTTCTTCTTCCTAATTTCCCAATTAAAAAACAGATTTTTTTTTTTTTTTCAAATCAAAGAGATTAAGTTTCATGCAAAACAAGAATGTCTCGAGTTTCATGAAATATTCTAACCTCATCAGAAGAAGAAGACACAGACGAACACGAGAGCGCTTCTTCATCTTCTTCACTGTCCTCGAAAACTATCTTACTCGAACTCGGTTCAAACTTACCAGCTCCCTTCATTGTCAACACGTGAAACCTAAACGATATATTAGCACAGAAACATATTCAGCTTCTAGTGCCCTTAATCATGGAATGTAATCGAAAATTTAACTATGGCATAATCGAAACCAAATCCTAGAAGAGTGAGTAACAATACCAAAACTTCAAAAAGCTTACTTGGTAAAGAGAACGATGAATTGTTGGAGAACGGCGCGAGAAGACGACAAGTATTGGAATGGGAACTGAGAAAATAGGAAATTAGGGTTTTTATTTGATTCAATTTCGGATTCGGTTTTTTCTAAACCGAACCGAATTCGATTGGTTTGAGAGAGTGTACCGATCGGTTTATTACAGGTAAAAAATTTGATGCTTTCATGAACAAAGAAGCCAACAACCACACGACACGATCCATCATCATAGTCTGCGAAGAAGCTTCCCTTCCGCGACTCGGTCGTGACTCAGTCCGAGTTAAAACCGGGTTTCAATTCGTCGTTTCAACAGCATGGAGATGAATTCCATGGCTGCCTCGATCGGCGTTTCGGTCGCCGTCCTCCGTTTCCTCTTCTGCTTCGTCGCCACGATCCCCGTCTCTTTCGCTTGGCGAATCGTCCCGAGTCGACTTGGTAAACACGTCTATTCCGCTGCTTCTGGTGCTTTCCTCTCTTACCTATCCTTTGGCTTCTCCTCCAATCTCCACTTCCTCGTTCCGATGACGATCGGCTATGCTTCCATGGCGATTTATCGACCCAAGTGCGGAATCATCACTTTCTTCCTGGGTTTCGCTTATCTCATTGGCTGGTACTAAAAAAACGATATTTGCCTTTAAAAAAAAAAAAAAAACAAAAGGAACGAGATTTTGAACAAAATCTCGTTCCTTTTGCATGACCCTGATTTAATTATTATGTTGCGATTTCGAGATTTTTGTAGCCATGTGTTTTACATGAGTGGAGACGCGTGGAAAGAAGGAGGAATCGACTCTACGGGTAACTCTTAATTTCCCTTGTTACATTCTCGTAATGGGTTGAAATGAGTTTATGAATCTTGAAACAAAACAAGAAAAAAGATCCTACCTTTGCTTTGTATGTATGCTCTTGTTCTTGTGAGCTTGTGATGAAAAGTAGTGATTGTGATTTCCTTCTTTGATGTATTAGGAGCGTTAATGGTGTTAACACTGAAAGTTATATCGTGTGCGGTAAATTACAATGATGGGATGTTGAAGGAGGAAGGTCTACGTGAAGCTCAGAAGCAAAACCGATTGATTGGGATGCCGTCTCTGATCGAGTACTTTGGTTACTGCCTCTGTTGTGGTAGCCATTTTGCTGGTCCTGTTTATGAAATGAAAGATTATCTCGAATGGACCGAAGGGAAAGGAGTAAGCTTCTTCTTCTTCTTCTTGCCTACTCTCTGCCTGCCCTTAAACACACAAAATCTTTGTAGGCTAGTTTGTAAACTTTTGTGCTTTCCAGATCTGGGATACTTCCGAGAAAAGAAAGCGGCCATCGCCTTATGGAGCTACAATCCGAGCTATACTGCAAGCTACGATTTGTATGGCTCTGTATCTCTATTTAGTGCCGCAATACCCGTTAACTCGATTTACTGAACCCGTGTACCAAGAATGGGGATTTTGGAGGAAGTTTGGGTACCAATACATGGCGGGCTTAACGGCTCGTTGGAAGTATTACTTTATCTGGTCAATTTCAGAGGCTTCTATTATTATCTCTGGTTTGGGTTTCAGTGGTTGGACCGATGAAACATCGTCAAAGGCTAAATGGGACCGTGCCAAGAACGTAGACATACTTGGTGTCGAACTTGCTAAGAGCGCAGTTCAGATTCCGCTTGTATGGAACATACAAGTCAGCACGTGGCTCCGTCACTGTAAGTATATATTAAAGGAGGCTTATGATACTTGAACGATTCATCACAATCAGAACTTTCTGTGAATTCTGTCATCGTGAGAGATTATCCACTTATACGCATTGTTTGAAATACAGATGTGTATGAGAGACTTGTGAAGAACGGGAAGAAAGCGGGTTTCTTCCAGTTACTAGCTACACAAACCGTCAGTGCGGTTTGGCATGTGAGTTTTTTCTTCATCTATTCCCTTAACCTGGAAAATCTTGCAAATCTCGTAATCCGACTGATTTCATTTGCTTCCAATGATGGAAGAACATACATTTGTATATAAAAATCTGATCTTCTTCCCCACGGGAAACTATCTAATTTGATTTGCAGGGACTGTATCCTGGTTACATGATGTTCTTTGTTCAGTCAGCTTTGATGATCGCTGGCTCACGGGGTAAATACAATTTACCCGCTTTCACTCTTTTGCTAATGGCATCTCTCTTCTTCTTGATCTAAATCTGTTTTCTTTGCAGTTATTTACCGGTGGCAACAAGCGATCACTCCGAAGCTAGCAATGCTGAGAAAAATCATGGTGTTTATCAACTTCCTTTACACCGTTTTGGTTCTCAACTACTCAGCCGTTGGTTTCATGGTAATAACTACCTGTTTTCCTCTCCCGTCACACTGATCAATCACTCTTAACGCCTTTTTTGAATCTCTCAGGTGTTAAGCTTGCACGAAACACTCACTGCCTATGGGAGCGTATATTACATTGGAACAATCATACCTGTTGTATTGATTCTCCTCAGTTACGTTGTTCCTACAAAACCCTCCAGACCAAAACCGCGTAAAGATGAATAAACAGCTTCTCTTCTTCTCTTCAGTGTTAAGGATTCTTTAACGGTAAATTCCCACTTATTTCTGTGCAACATCGGAAACAAACCAAACCGGTACAGATTTTTTTCGTTTTTTTTTTTTTTTGTATTTGTGTTGCTTATAAATCTGATTTTTTCTTAGTTTTTTATTGATTTTTTTCTTAGTATTTTTTTTATCAATAAGTATAAATATGTTAATTGCAAATGTGAAAAAGTAGTATTGTTTGTTTGTGTTTAATTTTTTATTTTTTCTCTTTTAAGTTGTAGGAGTATTACGTTTTCATCATTTACCCCACTAACAAATCCAATAGTTCGTTAAATATTTTTTTCTCAATTGACGGCAGAATTTTTCCAAAACGACAAAAAACAAAAAGCTAAAAAAAATGATACACATTTAAAATATGTTTGATGTTTTATCTTTGTTTTCGCTTAAATTTTACAAAGAATGTTTTAAGGTAAAATCAAACACCGTCGTGAACGACAATCACTTTAAAAGATGTCCACTAGGCACTAGTAGCACTAGCACCAAAAAAGTTACCGAGATAATCATATCGGAACATAAAATTACATGTTTATAAAATAAAAAAAAAAAAAAAAATTGCATGTTTATTGTTGTTTTTTTTTAATATGACTGAATGATAGGAAAAAGAAAATATATATCTACAGACACACTAGTTCAAGCAAGTAGACTTCTTTGATTTTACGAAAATAAAATATATATATCTACAGATGGGGCTATTTTTTTGGCCTTTTAAGAGCAAATTCTATTTATACTTTCAGAATTTAGTTTAATTTAGTTTAATTATAGCAAATTCTGTTGACAAAAAAGTGTAATTAATATATTTGATTTAAATTAGTGAAAGAGACTTGATATAGATCCAAACTCCATGTTACTAATGTAGTTTATGCATTTCTACTTTGTCGGCTATATGTATTTCTAATTTGTTTTTGAACAAGTAGTCAATAAGGATTATTAAACTAATATTTTGGGTAAAGATCTATAAATTAATAATGGAATTGCCAAAATATTGTTTTTACTTTGATCAATAGTATTATATATAACTTTGTAAAGCTTTTTTACTAGATACATGTAAAAAAAATGCAAATTTTATTGCAATACAATAAAATATGTAAATCTTATGACATTGTTTATCTTTATATCAAACTTCTAGAAATTATGTTATATTGTCATTTCAAATATATTAATCTCAACTATTTTTATATTGGGTAAAAAAAGATAAATAAAACTGTTACTAATACTATTAAAATGAAATTTCCATGCGCATAATGCGGGGAAAAAAATACTTAATTAGATAGTGTAACCATGTCGGATTTAAAAAATATTGTGAATAAATTTTTATTGGTTAATTATGCTATTCAAAAGTTTATTGCATTGTAAATATTTTATATCATTTACAATTTCGTATCTTTTAAAGCTATTTCTATGAAATTAGATAGTACTACTAATTAATATCAATAGAAAATGATTTTTTTTTTAAACTAAAATATGATTAGAAGCCCATGATTAACCAAGCTTTGTAGAATGTACTTTCCTAATATTTAATATTAATAGTGTTACAGATATGGATTTGATTAACAAAAAAAATATATATCATCACGGGAGACTTTAGTCCAATGTTCTTCACATGGATTAGCTGTCCAGTTACTCTTAGGTTCCATTCAGGCTCTACTCATTGTAAGTTTTAAGAAGTTAGTGAAGGCCATGACGGTAAAATAAGTCCAAAAGTTTTAATAAAAGGAAAAATACAAAGATGGCATCTTAACGGAAACAAAATCGCAAGTATCACTCCAAGTCTCCAATGATAGGAATAAGTGAATTCTATTAATGGGGATAAATGGTTGTTAATCCCGGGGATCACTAAGTGTGTTTAAAGAATGATTAGGAGATGGGAGGTGAGATTTTCGTTAATAGAGCAATTTAACCACATTTAAGACAGGTCGGGAGAAATATGAGTAGGCCGGGGGCCGTGTTTCGTTTTATTGATGAGAGAGAAGTAAACGCTTTAGAATTACGAACTGGTTCCGAAGGACGTCCAGTTCGGCGTTCTAAAGTGTTGTCTTGTTACAAAGAGAGAGAGGTCGGGTAACTTGTGGTAGGTGAGAGAGTAAAAATCAGAGTCCTTTCGCGGTCGGGGGTCCCAGTCCAGATATCTCCAAGTGAATGCGTGAAGGGGTATATATAGCAAGAACCGCGTAGACAGCTCTCCGCAATTCGGGGATGTCGTGATGTTGACAAGACACGTCGTGAACAGTGCAAGTGAACAGTGTAAGGCACGTCGTGAACAGTGTCCATGAGCAGTGCCCAGTGAACAGTGCAAGGCATGTCGTGAACAGTGAACAGTGAACAGTGCAATGCATGTCGTGAACAGTGCCCAGTGAACAGTGCAAGGCATGTCGTGATCAGTGCGAAGTATGTCGTGAACAACGCATCTTCGCGTGGCGTCAACGTCAGCTCGGGGTGCGAGCTCGGGACGGGAGCTCGGGGTGCGAGCTCGGGATGGAAGCTCGGGGTGCGGGCTCAGGATGGAAGCTCGGGGTGCGGGCTCGGGATGGAAACTCGGGGTGCGAGCTCGAGATAGAAGCTCGGGGTGCGAGCTCGGGATGGGAGCTCGGGGGGCGAGCTCGGGATGGAAGCTCGGGATAGAAGCTCGGGGTGCGAGCTCGGGATAAAAGCTCGGGATCAAGCTCGGTGCCGTCCTTGGTCGAACGCCGACTTCTGGCTGATTTCGACCAGGCGGACCTTATTTGCTGAGATGAGCCTAGCTAATTGGGGGTGCTAAACCCACCTCCAACAATAGGCCCTCCCCCAGTTCGGTGCCATGAGGTGTAGCGAATGCATCGAAGTTGATCTTTGTTAGCTCGGCGCATCTCAGGTCGGTCTCCAAGATCTTAGGATTGACTGCTGGGTCTCGTTAGGCGGGCGCGATAGACGGACGTGTGTGAATTCCTAGACCGCGAAGTCAGCGAGTCGCACGGTCGGAGAACTGCGATCATGAGCTTGGCGAGTAGGAGGTCGGCGAGCTATTGAGGTCGTTAGTTAGGCGGAGCTGTTGAGGTCGGCGAACTGCGACTGCGCGATGAGCGAGCTGTGACCGAGCTACCTAACTGTTAGACCGACGAGCTGCGACTCCGAACTGCCTCAGTGTCAGATCTACGAGCTACGACCTGCAAAAAAAATGGCTAAAGATACGAGATTGCGCTTGAGGCTGAGCTCGGCGTTTGTTAGTTAGGCGCGAGGCCGGCGAGATATGATTCCGAGTCGTTTAATTTCTAAAATCGGTTAGTTACTTAGCGTACCACAAGGTCAGCGAGTCGCGCGGTCGGAGAACTGCGATCATGAGCTTGGCGAGTAGGAGGTCGGCGAGCTGTTGAGGTCGTTAGTTAGGCGGAGCTGTTGAGGTCGGCGAACTGCGACTGCGCGATGAGCGAGCTGCGACCGAGCTACCTAACTGTTAGACCGACGAGCTGCGACCCCGAACTGCCTCACTGTCAGATCGACGAACTACGACCACGCACTGCTTTTCTTGGAGTTCGGCTTAGAGAGACGGATCTCTGTTATTGAATTTGAATTTGAACCTCGGGATCAATAAATTTTTGATAAGGGGTACCTTAAATTTTGGGAGCTCGGTGTATGAACTGTGACCGGTGAGTGACGAGTTGGAATGAGATGGGATGTTTTTTTTTTTTTTTTTTTTTTTTTTTTTTTGGAATGAGGCCCGAATTCTTTTTTCTTCCTCTTCCTTTTCGTTTTTGGAAAGAGAACGCAGCTTGGTTTTGGACATTGGTGTGAGGAGCTCGGTTGATGATGATTGGGCCAGGATCTGGGCCTCAAAATTATGGTGTTAAATGGGCCAACTATTACGCAAGCCCAAAGGAAGAAGATCTCATCTTCTTCTCTCGTTGCAGGTCGGCGTTAATGGCGGCGGTGATGGCAGGTCTCCGGCAAGCTCGAGTGGTGGGGATTGCTGACGTGTGATGAGGAGTGAGGTCAAGATAAGAGCAAGGGACAGATCCAAGATGGTGGTCGGCGAAGGATGTCGCGGACGGAGGTGGTGCTGCGTTGTTTGCGGCGATGGAATTTTGATGACGGTGGCTCGTCTCTGATGATGAACGACGGTGAGGTGGTGTCAAACGGAAGTGGTGGTGCTCGTTGCTTCTCTCCCCGCTCATGTGCGGCGTTTACGGTGAAGGAGATGGAGATCGGCGATGAGATCGACGGAGGAGAAGGTGAGCGGCGTCGTCTTTCGCTGGATTATTATACTTCTTCTCCGGAGATCGGCAACAGAACCTTCTGATCTTTCGGCAAAGGACTCCATGGAACGTGGTCATGTGGTTTGATCGGAGGATTCCGAGCGTGAAGAGGATTGGAAAAAAAAATTTTGTTGAAGCCGTGAGATGGGATCTGGCCTCGATCTTTTTTTTTTTTTTTTTTTTTTTTTTAGGTCGGAGAGTCCCGGTCCAGATATCTCCAAGTGAATGCGTGAAGGGGTATATATAGCAAGAACCGCGTAGACAGCTCTCCGCAATTCGGGGATGTCGTGATGTTGACAAGACACGTCGTGAACAGTGCAAGTGAACAGTGTAAGGCACGTCGTGAACAGTGTCCGTGAACAGTGCCCAGTGAACAGTGCAAGGCATGTCGTGATCAGTGCGAAGTATGTCGTGAACAACGCATCTTCGCGTGGCGTCAACGTCAGCTCGGGGTGCGAGCTCGGGACGGGAGCTCGGGGTGCGAGCTCGGGATGGAAGCTCGGGGTGCGGGCTCAGGATGGAAGCTCGGGGTGCGGGCTCGGGATGGAAGCTCGGGGTGCGAGCTCGAGATAGAAGCTCGGGGTGCGAGCTCGGGATGGGAGCTCGGGGGGCGAGCTCGGGATGGAAGCTCGGGATAGAAGCTCGGGGTGCGAGCTCGGGATAAAAGCTCGGGATGCAAGCTCGGTGCCGTCCTTGGTCGAACGCCGACTTCTGGCTGATTTCGACCAGGCGGACCTTATTCGCTGAGATGAGCCTAGCTAATTGGGGGTGCTAAACCCACCTCCAACAGTGGTCAGGAACAAGTGGACTAAAAATCAATGTGACTATAGATAATCATCAAAATTCGATCCTTTACCAACCAAAATTCAGGTGAATTAGGCTGAATCTCGTCTCTTGCAATCTTTTTTAATCTAGTTAAGCTACAAGAAAAAAAAAATTCGCTGGAGAAAATCGTGTCTCTATCTTAGCCCTAATTAAACAATCTTAGAATACTCGACACCTCTTACAATAAACTTGCTGAAATCTTAAACAAATTCTTAGCCAAACTCCATAACCTTGTCTCCCTCAACATCTCGTCACAATCAAGGTTGTAGAACAGAGCATCATGACGAGGTTGGAGAAGGGTGTTTTCGGATAGAAGATGAATTAAAGAAGACTATTTTAGGTTAGGGTTTAGGGTTTTTTTTTTTGGGTTTCGTTTACAATTAGGGTTATAATTTGGTAAAGTTTTAAAAGGTAATTGTTTTAATATAACGGAGCACTGAATTTAGACGATATTTGGATAATTTGTGAAGTTTTTGTGTTATATGTTAGCTAGTTAGTGTAGTTAGACAAAAAGCTCAAAAATGTATAGGTGGTTTTATCTCTGATGTTGAAATGTTGTGTGGTTGAAAACGTTCTCTCTTTTAAATATACCTTGTAGGAAAGCACTTATTCTTAGGGTTATGTTTCTTTATAACATCTATTTTCAGAGTTTTAGTAGAATATATATAATTGAATTAAAAAAACAAACTATAACTCTAAGAAATGAATTTTTATTCACATACATTCTATTTAATATTAGGGAAAAAAGAACTACAACACTATTAAAAAGGGGATTAAACATGGGATATTTTGATAATATTAATAGATCATAGGTTTTATTTTTATTAAAACTTTCATCAAATGATGGTTGAGATAATTTTAGAGAGTTTTGCATAAATTGTCACTTTAAGTTTTTTTTAGTTTTTTTGTCACTTTTGTGGTATTTTTTGTATTTGTTCATTCACATTTTATTCCTACACAATACGACGTATGCGTATGTGTATGGTACAAAAACATGGGGCATAATCATTATTTCATTCAAAAAATGATAAAAATTTTAAAACTAACATAAACTGAAAAAGTAATAATTTTCCAAATAAATCATAATTTTATAGAAAGTTCACATCTAATTGATTTTTTTCTGTTGTACTAATAGTACAAAACACGTTCAATTAATAATCAAATCCAGTTATCAAATTTCTATTAAAAACAAAAAAAGTATTCATGCTAAAGAGTGTCTGTTGTATAATCGTAACAAACAGCCATTAATGGGTGTTAATTAAGATTAAAAGAATGATTAACCATTGTGTGAGTGTGAGTAAACATGCCAAAAGGGGAAGGGTATCATTAAAAACAACACGTAGGGAGACAAATCTGCAGTGGACCACTATCACATCAAATCAATTATAAATATTTGTTCGAAACCAATCTTGAGTACTATATAAATCAACAGCTGGAGATGTCACCAAAAAAAAAAGTGTTTTGCAAAGATTTACAATTTTTTACCTTTACATAGTTTTTTAACATTCAATTTACCGTTTATAGTTTTTTAGTATTTTATTACTATTTGTGACAATTTAGATAAATAGAGATAAGAGTATTTTTTGCCATTTACAAGTTAAAAGACAAAAAAAAAATGCTAAAATTGTAAAAACAATTTAAATAAGTGTTAATCTATGCAAATATGTCAAAAAAAATAAACAGCTGGGTGTAAATTAAACAAACATCAGCTAATGAATTTCGAAACAAACATTTTGTGGTAATTTGTAATATCATTTTCAAAATTTAAGCACTTACCTCGTGTTTACCTATACAGTTCAGTTCAACCGATTCGCATCCATAACATGTCAGTGATGTTGAGACTTAAAAGTTGTGAGGACTGAAGATTCACATTGATGGTTATTACATTTCTTTATTTTTTTTCGTAAATGAATAGTTTTGGTGAGGAATATTTAATTAAAGATCTAATAATTGCCAAAATATCGTAATTAATACTTTTTCAATAAAGTTTTTGGAAGTTCTCTGTCTTTTTGGCCATAATCTTTTATAATGTCTACATCTATAGTTGATAATATCATATTTAATGCGTAAATTAATAGAGGTATAATTAGCCCTGAGACGGAGCCGGATATCCGGCCAAAATGAGGGTATCCGCATCCGCCTCCACTTCCGGCCGGATGTGCAACTATGCTATCTGCCTCCGCCTCCGGAAACCTGGATATCCGAATATCCGGATATCCGGATAATCCGGTTTTTTTTTTCCACTGAAAAAAAAAAAAAAAATTCTCGATTCATGCTCTACGAACCCGCGGTTCTAAAACTTTCGGTTCTAACCCGCAAACCCGCGGTTCTAAAACTTTCAACCCGCAAACCCGTGGTTCTAAAACTTTCGACCCGCACCGACCCGCATTGTAAAACCCTCGACCCGCACCTGCCCCGCTTAAAAAAAAAACTCGACCCGCACCCGACCCGAATTTTTTATTTCTTCTCTTCTCGATTCTTTTCTTCTTCCTCCTCGTTTTTTCTGTTTCTCATCTCCTTTCTTCTGATTTTTTTACCTCTTTCTTAAGACAAATAAGATCTACACCAGATCTTATCACGGGATAACCTTGACGGGTCGGACCAGAAGGCTTGGCGGAAGAAGACGAACCGTTTTTTTTTTTTTTTTTTTTTTTAAAGCCGGATGTGCGGAGCTCCGGCAGTGACTTATTTTACCATCCGCCTCCGCCTCCGGCTCCGGCCGGATCCGTAAAATCATTATCCGCCTCCGCCCATACCGGATATCCTATTTTCCGGAGCGGATGCCGGAGCGGATGCCGAATCCCGGATATGAAGTCTCAGGGCTAGGTATAATCACTCCTCTTAAGGAATTAGTGACTTTAAATAATTATGGATGTTATTTTAATTAAAGAGATACTTATTATAACATAAAAACAGTGTTAGCATTTGAGTAAATTAGATGGGTCATTGATCATCCATTTATCAATTTGACCCATGTAATTAGATGGTCATGGATGACCCATTAACATTCAACCCATTAACATTCAGCCCATTAGAGTCATGGGTCATGGATAATCCATTTGACCCATTTTGAAATCCCTATACAAAATACATAATTTATAATACGTTACAAGATATCATGCGGAATTACCAACACAATTTTTTGACCACGTGAGATATAATTGGGCGGCTTCACGCTTCTCATAAGATTAGTCTGGACCCGTTAGGGTTTGAGATTATTCCAGAATCATATAAAAAAAAAATCATGATAATAGACTAATACTTTAATATTACGTTTACTTCATGATATATATCTATGAGATTTTTTTTTTTTGTGTGATATCGGTGTCTTGAGATCGTCCGTATATATGATATCTCGTATAACGCTCCGACCACCTCTACACGTGGGCCCCACGTCCTCTCTCGGCATGTGGACCCCACCCTCGTCCGACCGCCGGTGCGCTAGTCTGGGAGGCTCGTAAGACTTGTTTACTGACCCTGCAATCACCACATGATCTTTGGAGTTCTCTCTGGACAAGTGACCGAAAAGATAAGTGCACTTTGGTGACATAGGTAGCCAAATCAATTCTTATAAACATGTTCGCATTATGGCCAAAGCCCGAGGGCTGGCCCGGCCCGGCCCTGAAAAATAGCGGGCTCGGACCTAGAAATAAAAGCCCAAAAAAAATCGGGCCTTTCGGACTAGTGTGTTTTCAGGCTTAGCCCGATCGGACTCGGGCTAGCCCGAAAAGCCTGGAATGATTACGTGTGTTTTATTAAATTTGGGTTCACTTATCATATGATTTCAAAGCGTATGAACAAACGTACCATTATATAAGAATCAAAGTCTAAATTGACTCTATACTTAGAAGACGATATGTTAGAACTGATTTTTTATGAAGACATTGATGTTTTAGAATGGTGGAAGAGTCATTCACAACGTTATGGTGAGTTAGCTCGTATGACATGTGATGTTTTAAGCATTCTGATAACTACAATGGCATCAGAGTCTACATTTAGTATTTGTGTGTATGTATTGGAAATTGTCTTTTACCAAGAAACGTTGAAGCACTGATTTGTACACGCACTTGGTTTTATAGGTTTACATTTCGTGATCCATGTACCATTATCATTCATCCATATTTACTTTATATTTTTAAAATCTTTATCTATAGATTTTCAATGACATTTCTATATGATTTATACCTTAATATTATTTTCTTTTTTCTTTTTATCTATACCTTTTGATGGTGATGAAGATTTAGAAGACGATGAAAGAGATTATAATCTAAACTCTACTACCTAGATTTGAATTGTTTTGATTTTATGTTTTATTTGGTAATACATTTTATTTGAATTTTATTTGTTTTTTTGTCAAACTTTTGCTTTTAAATTTAATTGGATTTGATATAATACATTTCAATTTAGATTTATTTTGATAAATATTTTGTTTTAATTATTTTTTATTTGAAAATTGTGACTTTTTGTGTTTGTAAATAAAAACCCGAAAAAGCCCAAAAAGCCCAAAAAGCCCTAAAGCCCTGTCCGGGCCGGGTTTTAAAATATAGGCCCGATATTTTTTCGGACCGGTCTCAAATATATGCGGACTTTACGGGTTTCGGGCCGGGCCGGACCAGCCCGATTGACATCCCTATTCGCATATACCAGAAACCGGGATGCATCTCGTTTCCGGATATAATAGGGATCTAAGGGATGCATATGATATAATTTTCATTACCATACGAATGGAGAAATATAGTAATTGTACCAGTCGATAAATCTTATAAACTCTTCAATATATAACGAACCAATTGTCGGACAAATATGGAATCACAATTTGGTAGTGGGTTAATATAATAAACAACTAACACAAGCAGTGGAACGTTACGTCCTGAAATATCATCTTCTACGCCGTTAATTACCAACACGGTCGTCGAACCATGTGAAAATCTGAATCCAGGTCGTAGCTGTTTTTACTATGATAGAACCACAGCTTAGTTAAATTTATGGGTTTTAGTTATCTCGTTTATGACATTTGTAGATTGCAGAACTTTGTAGATATTTGTAGATCTTTGTGACTATAAAATATTTGTAGATATTTCTGCTTCTTTTTTTTTATCTTAGTAGATGTTTTTGTATGGTATTTAAAATACTGATCACATATATTTTATGGAGGGGTCAAACATTTTTAAAAAAACATAAAAGACAGTTTAGGATTTATTATGTTATAAAAAAGGGATTTAGGTTAAGAGAACCGAGGAGATAGTGACGCGTGGCAAAGAGTTGCCTTAATATGAAAAAGAAGAAAAAAAACAGTGCAAATGTTTAGTCGGAAGAGACCAGTCGATGTTAATTTTTGTAATCAATTCCTAAATTTATTTTAAAACTAGAAAGATGAAAATGTTTTCTTTATTAATGATTATTTTCAAAACAAAAGGCAAATTTCTTCGGACTGACCCAGACCTTTACCATTTATAAAGACCAGAAACCCATTAAAATTGTCATAATAATATATTGTATGATTTTATATTAGTATATTTAAAAGTTGTAAAGCTGCTCTATAGAACGTAGTGACGGATATAATTAAAGAAAAGCCACATGGTCACCTCTCTCTTTATTTGTCCGTTTCAGGTAAAATTATTGGTAATTTCGTGTGTGTGTTAAACCCTTTTAATTATGAATTAGCATTTTTATTAGTAGTACTACTAATTCGTGTTGTCAATCAGATTTAATATTGATCGATAGACTGTATAGAAGCTTATAATTAAATTTGAATATGATAAATGATATTCCCTCTATTTTAAATTAAATATCGTTTTACTACTGTTTTGTGTTTCACAATAAGTATTGTTTTGAATTTTTAAATATTAAGAGAAAATATAAAATAGAACATAATTACAAGGGTCATTTTTAATAGAAATATAATGAAATTTTTCAATAAGTTTCTTAATTTGTGTGAAGTATATTAAAATGATACTAATTATTTTAAAACGAATGAAGTATGTATTATTGCAGTTTAAGATTTAAATTTAAATTTAACTCAAATATCAAAAAAAAAAAATTTGAAAACCTTTATTAAAAAAGATTTTTTTTAAAAACTAAAGGAAACACGAAAGAAAACGACAAAGGACCAAGAAAGAAAACGACGAAAAAGGACCAAGTAAGAAAACGACAAAAAAGGACCAAGTAAGAAAACACTACTCATGGCCATACATATATGGCACAACCTTTATAACAAAAAAAAAACGTATCCAAAAAAGGAAACTCGGGACATCGAAACTTTTTAAAAGGAACACTAGACGAATATAATATGTATATATCGTTGTCTAAATTAACAAGCATCAATCAATCAATTGATACATATGATGATATGAAAACATATCACTACAAGACGAATTCAGTGGAATATAGATCGCTGGATCGATTTCCGAATATATATATATATATATCTTAGATAGATATGTTTTGTATGTTAAAAACAATGCTTTATAAATAGTTATTCATAACAATTAATTATGCATCTCATCAAGATTGAAGAAAAAAATATAAAATTCAACAAAGATCATATTACTCAACACGATTGGATCGATAACTGACAAACATGAATGTAAAATTAAAATGCAGCGTTAAATTTGGGGAGAATCTCATATGTTATTTACACACCGTTTTATGTTTTACCTGAAGATATATATATTGCGACAGGATTTTAATTCCCTACCAAAAATAACCAAAATTTTGGTATTTCTGTTCAAATTCGATTAAAATCGGGTAAATTCGGCTTTTCGGTTCAAAATTTCTGAATATATTTTGTAAAGTTCGATATAATTCAGTACATTCGGCTAGGAAAATTAGAAAGACAAAAAAAAAACCGAAGAATCTATTGGTTCGGAAGTGCTGAACCAAACCAAAAACCAAAAATATTTTATAATGTTGCCGATCAGTTTTATTGCTTTAACATAATAAAAACCGAAAATCAAAAAGTTCGGTTCTGTCAGTTCGGGTTTATTCGGTTAAATAGTCGCATGCTTAGATATTTGTGTCAAAGACTAGGACTTTCGTGGTTTAACAAGAAGAAGCATGTACAACGAGTGGCTATTATTCACATCTTAATGTTGAACAAAAACAAACTAAGAACATGATAATTAAGTTGTTCTTAATACATAAAGAGTAATATACAAAAGGCTGTCAACGGAAAAAACAAAAAAAAAGACCAATAATATAAATCAATACATGAAGTCGCGAAATTAAAGGGAAATCACTAGAAGGCTAGTTAAGCGCTAATTAATTAAGCACCCTAAAAATCCAAGAAAACCAAAACCCTGATTCCACAATACAAGAACACCCTTAATTAAACATATCATTTGATGTATCACATAAGTGACATAATTAAAACACACACAAAAAAAAAAAAAAGAACAAGATCGATGATATATTGCATATACGTGGACAACACAAACCCGATCAATAGCCCCACAAGTCCTCGTCATTGGAATTCTCGGGAGAGTCATCCGGCGGCCGAGAACCCATCCACGACGGCGGTGCAACCATCATCCCTTCCGCCATATTAGCCAGCAAATTAGGCATATTCAAGAGCTCTTCTTCGTCCATAAACTCTGTCCCACACCACGAGGAAGATGCCATGTCATCAACTACGTGGCAATCACGCGATCTTGACTTCGAAAAACTACTACTCTTCTTTTTTGCCTTTTCCTCTTCCTCCTCTTCCTCGCACCCCTTCATCGCAGCAGCCGCGGCCGCAGCGGTTCGAATATCCGCTGCGGATGTTGATACGGGAACCGGGTATGACGGGGCGGATCCCGGGAAGTTCAAGACGGCTTCTCTGCCTTTAAGAGCCATAGCAGCCACATCGTAGGCAGCGGCTGCCATCTCTGCCGTTGGGTAAGTTCCAAGCCATATTCTAGTGGTTTTCTTCGGCTCACGGATCTCAGAGACCCATTTCCCGCTCCGGCACCGGATTCCTCGGTATACCGGCTCCTTTTTCCGGCCAGCTAAGCCGGCAGTAGCCATTGAATTATTAGTACTATAGTACGTAGTATAGTGAGTAGCAAGAGGGAGAAGGGTTTTTTCACACGTGGCCAAGCAGAGGGATTTATGTTCACACGTGTGAAGTGGCAAATTAATTAAAGAAGATGAAGAAGTTTTGGGTTAAGAGGGCCATTTGGTAGGATTTGTATGGTGACCATCAGCCATATATATATAGATGATAAATAACACTATATATTTGTGTGTGTTTGTTATGTATTTAAAGCTGGATTATAAATTGAAAAAGTTATGGTTTAGTGAGAGAGTAATGTTTAAACATGAAAGGGTTATCTCGCTAATCTTTTGTCAACTTGTTATTATTCTGTTGAACTTTCTCACTAGATGTTGTCGAAAGTGAGTTGGCTTAAGTTGGGGTTATCTCTATATTATTATTTAAGAAATTATTTAAGAAAATGAATTTCATTTTAATAATTATTTAAGAAATTATTTAAGAAAATGTCATTACAAATAATAATAAAATAATTGGAATAGGAAATAATATAATTATTTTTTAAAATTATTGAAAAGAATATGGAAAGTATTTATTGCTATTAGAGAGGTTATTTATTATAGATGATAAATTGATAAAGTTATGGTTTAGTGAGAGAGTAATGTTTAAACATGAAAGGAATTATCTCGCTAATCTTTTGTCAACTTGTTATTATTCTGTTGAACTTTCTCACTAGATGTTGTCGAAAGTGAGTTGGCTTTTGTTGGGGTTATCTCTATATTATTCTCTCTATTCTAATATAAATGATGTTTAAGGTTTTTGCACACCAATTAAAGATTCATTTAATTTTAATTTTTTCCATACAAAAAACATCATTTATTAACTACTCTCTCCGTTTCATAAAGAGTGTCGTTTTAGGGTTTTATTTTTGTTTCACAAAGAGTGTCGTTTTATATTTTCAATACAAAATTTTAATAAAATTACAGTTTTAACCTTGTTGTTTTAATGTATTAAATGGAGAGAGAAAAATTGTTTAGTGTATTAATAAAGGGTAATATAGAAATTTTAATAGTTTTTCTTAATATGTGTGAAATATGTCAAAATGACACTCTTTGTGAAACAGAGGGAGTATTTAAACACAATTCAACCAACAAGAAAGCAATCTACAGAATATAAATGGTCAAAAACAATAAAAAAATATTTAATTTTGTATTGAAAACTGAAAACATCACTTATTTAAAAACAAAAAAAAACCTTAAAACATCACTTATATAAGAACGGAGGGAGTATTATTTAAGAAAATGAATTTTATTTTATAAATTATTATATATTATGCCATTACAGATAATAATAAAATAATTGGAATAAGAAATAATATAATTATCTTTTAAAATTATTGAAAAGAATATGAGAAGTATTTATTGCCATTAGAGAGGTTATTTATTATTTAACTTCTTAATTATTTTTAATACTATATATTTAAAAATAATAATCAATCTATATATTTTAAAAGAAAAAAATCCTTTCGAAATTCTGCTATATTTTTCACTATAATTTATTTGAATATATATCAAAAGAAAAGTTGAAAAATATTTTACTAATTTTATAAAAAATTAGACACAGTTTTGTTTGTTTAAAGTTCGTGTACTAACCATAAAAACCAGAGTCATTAAACGATGCATATTAGAGTTATGTTTTCAAGATTATAGGCTTTTGCGGGTTAATCCGAATAATATTTTAGTCCACTGTAAAACGGGTTAAATAGACAAATTAATTATGAATTGACAGCTTTATCTACAATCATTAGTTAGTCATATTGTAAAATTCAGATAAAAACAATTGTTTCTTAAATTTCAAAACAATTTATTTAAAAAAAATTACCGCATAGTATAATTAACGCAGATTAAATCATAATTCTTATAATAATTGAGAAAAATGTATAACTATGGTTATAGCTTGTCGTGTTTAGTTACTAGTTGATATCTTCAAGCTGTATAATCCATATGAAGCAAAAATATGTAAACTCCGTAAATTTTGATTCACGAGAAGGGCGTTGTGAATGTATAGAAATACTGATGAATAGTTTTTTTTTAAACTGTGGGATCCCAAAAACTGTCTAGGCCCAAAGATTAATTCTCTATCCGAATACGCGTTTAGAAATATTCCAAATTTATAACGCGGCTAGGTGGCCGACAAGTGTCGAACCCAGATGGAGAAGAGCACGTACCCATTCTTTACCAACTGGACCAACGGAAATTGGTTTACTGATGAATCGCTTATATAGTTCACTTTGATGTGCATATTAAATGAATGAAGGTTCACATTGTTTTGGTGTTGATCATCACTTAGATTCATAAGAAAATAAAATTTAATAGGTTGATGAAGACGCGAGAAAAGATTGATGAGATAGACGTATCCAATATAAGAGATTGATCGATATATATTAAATCATAGCTTAGAAAAAAGAATACTAAACTCTAGATTTTTTAAACTAAATCTTTAATCATAAACCCTAACTTCTAAAACCTCTAATTTCATTGTTTCCTTTATATTATAACAAATTGGTTTTTGGTGTCAACAAAAAAAAGTCAACATTTATATTGCATGTTAGGAATCAGCAACACCCCAATCGAAACCGAAAAACACAAGGCTATTTGAGATATAAAAAATCGAAACCTACTCATTGGATTTGGAAGGTTTCTAGTTTTCACTTTCGCTGCAGAGAGAAGACTACATTTTTCAAGAATTACCAAGGTAATCGTTGATGGTTTTTTGCTTTTTGTTGGTTTTGTTGAAAATTTCGAATCAAAAGTTATAATAGCTTAAATCTTTTAGCTGTGTGTGAAATTGGTGTAATGTGCAGACTTTAGTGTCAGTGAAAGCGTGAAAGGCGAACAATCAAAGCTTTCAAATTCTTCATTTTGGGTCATGCGGTGATTGGTTCATACACGTCTTCTCGAGACAGGTACTCTGAGAAATGCTCTACTCTTGTCTGAACGAGCCTTTTCTAGTCTCAGTAAAGGAAAACTCTCTTATAGAGAGAGGTTGAAGATTGGGATTAGTGATATCAAGGCGGATGATGCTGTTGATCTCTTTCAGTCCATGATTCGGTCTCGTCCTCTTCCTACTGTCATAGATTTCAGCAGATTGTTTAGTGGCATTGCCAAAACGAAACAGTATACCCTCGTGTTAGCTCTCTCCAAGCAAATGGAATTGAATGGGATTACACATGACATCTACACCCTGAGTATTTTGATCAATTGCTTCTGCCGAAGTCATAAAATCGCTGCTGCTTTTTCTGTTCTTGGGAAAGTTATGAAACTTGGGTATAAGCCTGACACAGTCACATTTAACACCCTCCTCAATGGATTCTGCCTCGAGGGCAGAGTCTTTGAAGCTGTGGAATTAGTTGATCGTATGGTCGAAATGGAACATATGCCTGATCTCATAACGCTTAACACTCTGATAAATGGACTTTGTCTCAAAGGTAAAGTGTCTGAAGCCATGGATTTAATCAATCGAATGGTTGAAATTGGATGCCAACCTGATGCAGTTACCTACGGACCGATTTTAAACAGAATATGCAAGTCCAGGAACACTGCCTTGGCCTTGGATTTGTTAAAAAAGATGGAAGGAAGAAAGATCAAACTCGATGCAGTCCAATACAGTATCGTCATTGATAGTCTTTGTAAAGATGGGAGCTTCGACAATGCACTCAACCTTTTCAATGAAATGGAAATGAAAGGGATCAAGGCAGATGTTATTACTTACAGCTCTCTCATAGGAGGATTTTGTAAAGCTGGTAGATGGGATGATGGTGCACAGTTGCTGAGGGATATGATCACAAGGAAAATCACCCCCGACGTCTTCACATTCAATACATTGATTGATAGTTTTGTGAAAGAGGGAAAACTTGTCGAAGCTAAAGAATTGTACAAGGAGATGAATCGACGAGGTACATCTCCTGATACTATTACATATAATTGTTTGTTAGATGGGTTGTGCACGGAGAACCGTCTAGATGAGGCCAACCAGATGCTGGATCTGATGGTTAGCAAGGGATGCGATCCTAATACCGTGACTTATAACACCCTTATAAATGGATATTGTAAGGCTAAGCGGGTTGATGATGGTCTTAAACTCTTCCACAAAATGTCTTCGAGAGGAGTAGTTTCTGATACAGTTACTTATAGCACTCTCATCCAAGGGTTTTGTCAATCTGGAAAACTTAAGGTTGCCCAAGAACTCTTCCAGGATATGGTTTCTAGCAGTGTGCCACCCAGTGTTGTTACTTACCGTATTTTGTTTGATGGTTTGTGTGACAATGGAGAACTAAAAAAAGCATAGGAAATATTTGAAAAAATGCAGAAGAGTAATCTGGATCTTGATATTGCTATCTATAGTACCATCATTCACGGGATGTGCAATGCTAGTGAGGTCGATGATGCATGGGATTTATTCTGTATCCCATAATGTCAAATGTCAAATGTCAAAACATACACCATAATGATAGGAGGACTATGTAAGAAATGCTTATTGTCTGAAGCTGACCTGTTGTTTAGAAAAATGGGAGAGGATGGGATTGCGCCAAGTGATTGTACGTACAACACACTAATCCGAGCACATCTCCGAGGTAGCAGCTTAACCACTGCAGTTGAACTCATCGAAGAAATGAAGAGTTGTGGGTTCTGTGCAGATGCTTCCACCATTAAGATGGTTATGGATATGCTATCGAGTGGTAGATTGGACAAAAAAAATCTAGGTATGCTTTCTTGAATGTATGGTCTAATCTACGAGAAAGCATTGGTTAGTGTTATTGAGGTACTTGGGCTGCTTAGTTGAAGCCAACTTTGTTTGTTCACAGCTATACAGAGCATGACGTCTTCTCCTTTATATGGATTCCTTTCTTCCTGTTTTCGTTTCTGATTGAAGCTGATGTATTGACGAGTTCTGAAACTTGGAAGTGCAATAATACTTTTGCCTTATTGTTGGATTTTTTTGTTTGGCGATATTCCTCCAATTTTGATATATTAATGATTCATTCCTTCTACAAGACTACAAGAGATACAATATGGAAGATAGAAGACATATTCAAAACTGTATTAACATGTCAATTTTTTTTATGGTTTTCGTTAGACTTTTCATTTTGTGCTAATGAATTAACAATTTACAATGGTGGACGACCAAAAAAGAAAGAAAGAAATAAATGTTTTAAAATGTTGTTTTCCTTCATGTAATCAAGTCATTTATAAATGTTTGTAAAATCATTATGTACCCACAAAATTATTTTCAACTATTTATAGTGTATTTAACGTTTATCGAACAGTTGTAAACGATCAAGACTGCTTGATTACATTACTGATACAACATTTACCGCTTGATCTCAATTCCGTTTGATATCAACAAGTATAAGTTAGTTTGATTGAAAAAATATCGAAAATAAAATCTATAAATTGTATAATTGAGTGATAATTTGGGAGGAGACCATATGCTTTGATCTTTGAAATGGAAATGTCCATAACCTCTTAATAAACAAAACCCAACCAAAAAAATGCTTAATTAGTAGTAGTAGTATGTTATGCAAACTGATAATACACGGGATATACAAATAATTAATTGGCTATAATTGCACATTAAAAGCGTTCACCTAAAATATAGTAAGACAAATCGTTGGAGAGAGAGACAGAGACAGAGAGAGAGGATAAATAAAAGATGAATGAAAGACACACACGCGCATGTGACACTCACGAGACAGCATGAAGCCTTAATTCTTTATGGCCGACGTGTCTTATCGTCCGGAAGGCTTACACTTATGTCTATTGTTTATATATATTTATTTCAACATTTCTTTCAATTTTTTAACGATCAAACTCAGGTAAGTATTCACATATCCTGCAAGTGTTTTTAGTGATAAAAAACAAAGGGTAAAAATAGAATCAATTGGCAATTGGCACATGTTATGCGCAATTACTAACATAGTACTAAGAAACAGTTCCCACGTGTTACTCACAGCTAGTTTACTTAATATGGAAAAGAGTCACGTGTTGCATCTCCACAAAACAAATACTAGCCCTATAGAAGCTGGACCCAACTTCCAGATTTTAATAATAATCTTATCTATTAAGTTAATATAAAGCGAAAAGGTTCTGTTTGACCAAAGTTTCCAATAAAGCGAAATGGTTCTGTTGGGACTCTATTTTAAAAACCACTATAAACTCCAATCAAAGGGTAGCCGTATCTAATTTTAGCACATATAGTTTATGTATTATGGATTTTGATGAAAACAAAATATGCTATATTGCTATATCGTCTTTGTGGCGAAAGCAGTTTTTTTGTATTAAATGTGAAACATCATAAATAAACTACCCGATTTAATTTCTATTGATTTTCTCATAAAATGATAGAGCTAAAAAAAGAATCAATTAGACATTTTTTATTACTGGAGTATTAATTATACTTGGATTATATTGAATGGGTTCAAACTCACTAACAGCTAATAAAACAATAGCTAGCCTTTTTAATGCATACGTGGCACGGTGTGTTACGCGCGTTCATTTCGCATCACCGTAGCCTATATATATCCCCTCTTTTTCACTTCTCTGCTTCATAACTCCCAACAAAACAAGAGCATAAGTCAGAGAAATATTAATCTTTTTGTACTTAATCCTTACAAGAAATCGAATTTACTTCTCTTTTAAGATACCCAGTTAGATAATTCGATTGAAAACCCCGTCTTTTAACAGTCATTTCACTTTACGAGTTTTTTTTTTTTTTTTTTTTTAAAAATTATTTTTCCGGCGAATACTTGTTCTTCAGTAATAATGGATAATAACAATGAGATTGTTCTGGCGGAGATGAGGCCTAAGAAGCGAGCGGGACGGAGAGTGTTCAAGGAGACACGTCACCCAGTTTACAGAGGAATACGGCGGAGGAACGGCGACAAATGGGTCTGCGAAGTCCGGGAGCCTATGCACCAGCGCCGCATTTGGCTCGGGACTTATCCCACGGCTGAGATGGCGGCACGTGCTCACGACGTGGCTGCGTTTTCTCTGCGCGGGAGATCAGCGTGTTTGAATTTCGCCGACTCTGCTTGGCGGCTTCCGGCCCCGGAGTCAACCGATCCGGACGACATAAGGCGAGTCGCGGCGGAAGCGGCCGAGATGTTCAGGCCGGCTGAGTTCGGGAGCGGAATTACGGTTTTGCCATCTTACGGCGATGAGGTGGATTTGGGGTCTGGTTCTGGTTCGGGATCGGAGGAGAGGAATGAGTATGGATATGTGGAAGAAGATGAAGTTTCGACGACGATGATGAGACTCGCGACGGAGCCGTTAATGTCGCCGCCGCGATCGTATATGGACATGAGTCACATGACTGATCATGTTTACATGGAAGAAGAGATGAGCTATGAAGATATGTCACTCTGGAGTTACAGTTATTAAGCGGGACCCACCTTTTTTTCCGACGAAGCGGGACCCACATTTATAATATAGTAAATGTGTGTATATCGTGGAATAGAGTGTGTGAGTTGTATGATTTCCGTCTTGAGGTTTTTTAGATCCTCTTATTGAGTTAGAAGGTTCCGCGTGGAATCATTTTGTATTGTTCTTATAAGATTTTTATAAAACAATTGGGTTTTACGAATCTGTGTTTCAAGCAGAGGCCCAATTCATAAATTAAGCCGATAGCTGTAGAAATGCTTAAGGCATTATATCCCTCAAAGTGCAATCTACTTGTAATTAAATTTATTCAATCTTTTCTAAATTGATTAGCATTTAGTCGTCTACTCGAATCTTGACTATTATTAGAGATCGGCCATTGAATCAGAATTTGTTGACTTAGGAATATATCTATTTTTCCGACGATCTGGGACTGGGATTATATAATTAATTAAGATTACAACTGATAAATTTAAGAGGTGTATTCGATCTAATATTTGAGAGGATTTGAACAGATTTAAGTTTTAATTAGTTTTTAGATGATTTAAATGAATTTGGTAATTTGTTATGATTTGTTTTTAAAATTTTATGATTTCTCACCTAAAATTATAAGTTTTAGACTTTTATATTTGTAACTAAGAAACTCCAACAAAACATATTTAAAACACTAAAAATCACATAAAATTCATTATTTAAAATATTTCAATAATAGTGGATTAGAAGATTTACTTACAAATCATTATTAGTTCAATAGCATAAATTTTTTATTTATTTAAAAAATTCATATTTAAAATAACATAAAATTTGTGATTTTAATACAAATTTCTCAAAATACTAGATTGATTTAATATTAGTGAAATTCATGGTACGTCTTTTACATAAATAACGTTTTGATGTGTAGTTTGATCTAAGCTATTAATTTATTCTGATTATATATGCTTTTGGAGAACCGATGACCCTAGTTTAGGGTGGACACGGAGCAAATATCATGGATTTTTTTGGTATTTGTGATCCGCTCCGCTCCGTCCGGATATTTGAGTTTTTGATTCGCTTCGATCCGAATTTTTTGGATATCCGTAAATACGGATATCCGGAATTTTAATATATATCCGAGGATATCCGATCCGTTAAAAATATTTAAAAAAAAAATTAAAAACATAAATTTCAGAAATTTAGATAAAAAGAAAAATTGTTTCAACGAAGGAAGAGACTAGATCTCAAGCGCTCCACATTTTTTGCTTCTCCGGTTGCCGGCGTTCGTTGACGGTGCCGCGAGGAGCCCTCCTTTTCGTTGTAGCTGCTCTCCATGATAGCGGTGGTTGCAACGAGTAATCGAAGTAACAGCTTTCTTCTCTCCGGTGGTGTTGTGGTGTGGTTCAACCGGCGTGGCGAGGCGGATACAAACGGCGACTCGTTTCATTACTTTTCAGTAGCTCGGGAGCTGCTAGAAGCCAGCGGCGAAGGAGATCGGAGAAAAAGTTACAATGGCAGCTGGAGTAGAAGTTGTGGCGCGGTGGCGGAATCGTGGCGGCGGCTAGGTGGGTGGCACTAGGTGAAGCTTTAATTTAAATCCATTTTGACGGGGTGAAGCTTTAATTTAAATCCATTTTGATTTTTGGCTGAAAATTAATGAAATTAGATACGGCCCATTATTATTTTATGGTAATAATAAAAAATTTAATAATATCATATGTATATACATAATTATATATATAAATATATAATTATAAGTTTACGGAGCAGAGCGGATATCCGGCTTTAAAAAAAAAAAATTTGCAATTTGCTTTATTTTTTACAGATACTATATTTTACTATTTGTTTTGCTCCAAACATTTACGGATATCCAGATTTTTCGAATCGAATCAAGACGAATACCGGATCGAAACGGATATAACGGATATTTTGCCTAGTCTTACCCTAAACTCTTTTAAGTCTGACGTCGACAAAAAAAAAACTAAACTGAATATGTGCTTTGCCAGCTCATCATTCGCTCACAAGATCTCTCAAGTCACACAAGTCCCAATATAGGGAGCCTCACTAAACGCTGTTTTCGAGCAAGTGACTATGATCATCGTAATTATGATATCGCGTGATTATATTTGCAATTAAATACAAATCTGATAGAGATAAAAACATAATTTTTTTTTTAATATATAAATAGATACAAACGTAAACGAAAAATAGAGACAATTAGATGATTAGGGATGTATTCAATTTAGCATTTGGAATTATTTATATTAAAACATAAATATTATATTATTTAAATATGAATTTTTAAATTTTTTTAAAATTTCATGTTATTGAATTAGTGATTTCTAAATAAATATTTTCAAATTCAGTGTTATTAGAAATATTTTAATTAGTGCGTTTTAAAAACACTTTTAAATATTTAAAAATGGTTTGTTAGAATTTTTTAGTTAAAAATATAAAAATCTAAATTTCATGATTCTATTTATTTAAAAACAAATCATAATAACAATGTTAATTCACTCAAATAATATAAAAATTCACTAAAACTCAAAAAAAATTCAAATTCTCCTAAATATGGTGTATATTGAATACATCCCCTTAATCTCTGTTCTCGATGGTGAAATTTAATGCAATAAACACTGTTGACAAAAAAAAACAAAATAAAGAGAAATAGTCTTCTTAAAAAGTCACAAAGTTCGTGAGCGTTAAGTTAGAGAGCGCAGCAGAACAAAAAAATATATATATCCAAAAGGAGAATTAATTTGTTCTTTCTTGAATTGATTTATATACCTTTCTTCCTCTACTTGTCAATATCACTGACTCGTCCACTTTTAAAGATCCCAAATTTTCATAGAGAACGGAAAGAAATCAAATTTCTTTAATTATTTCTGTTTGTAAACTTTCCTGTGTTCTCAAGATCATGAAGAACAGCGAAGAGCAAATGAGGTCACTATTTGGAATTAGTCTTTCTGATAAACCCAGATGGCAACAATTTCTCATCTGTTCTTCTGGTTTCTTCTTCGGTTATCTCGTTAATGGCGTCTGTGAGGTTTGATTTCGCATTTTTTCCTTCTTCTTCTTCTTCTTTTTAATTTTTTTCTGGAAAAAATATTGTTTTGCATGCGGTGTTTCTATGCCTTTCTTTCCCGAGAAAATCCATGAAAATTTCGGATATATTCCAAGGTTTAGAGAAGAATTCGGTGTTTTTCTAAAAATATTTCATTAGAACAACCCGGAAACAAAGGCATGCAATTTGTTTTTGTTAATTCCGATATTCATACAATTAATTTCCCCAGAATTTGCGTTTATTTTCCCTCTTGAGATTATGTATTTGCTTAATCCCTAAGTTAATAAATTATAATTAGCTGCCAATTTATAAAAGTATAATCCTTTATTTGACTGAAATTTCGGATTTTTTTATATACTCTGTTTTTTTTCTTCTTCTTCTCAAATTTGCAGGAATATGTGTACAACCGGCTCAAATTCAGGTATTTTCAAAGACAAATTTTACAAAAATAAATAAATATAAATCCGAATAATAGAATTATAATATGTGTGTGTTGCAGTTATGGATGGTATTTCACGTTTGTGCAAGGACTCGTGTACATTGTAATGATTTACCTAAATGGCTTCACGACGAAGCAAATGGTGAATCCATGGAAGACTTACGTGAAACTATCTGGTGTTCTAATGGGATCTCATGGTCTCACCAAAGGCTCCTTGGCTTATCTCAATTACCCTGCTCAAATCATGTTCAAATCCACCAAGGTATATATTTCACTTAACAACCAAGTTATGGCATTGTCCAATAGTGTCATTCATTAGTTGAGCCGGGGGTCGAAGTTTGGACTAATCTCTGAGATCAAAGCATTGTTACTTGTTAGTGTATTCTCGGATTTATATATAACATTAATTAGAATGTCATTGCATTGGTTTATCTCGGCTTAGGAATAAGTTCGGCTTTCTTTATGGTCCTAGACTCCTAACATCATATAAGGTATGATAAAAGAAAGAAAAACTCACTTTCTTGATACATCTTGGGTTACGGGATAGCAAGATAGGTAATAAACATTTCATGGGTGGATCATTGCACTTCATAGGTAATAATATTTCAAACTTTGATTTCTTCATCTTCTCTAGGTTTTGCCGGTTATGGTAATGGGAGCATTTATACCCGGGTTGAGAAGAAAATACCCGGTCCACGAGTACATATCGGCTATGCTACTAGTAATTGGTCTAATCTTATTCACATTAGCCGACGCCCATACCTCCCCAAACTTCAGCATAATTGGGGTTATGATGATCTTGGGCGCTCTCATCATGGACGCCTTTCTCGGTAACTTGCAAGAAGCAATCTTCACGTTGAATCCCGACACAACACAAGTAAAAAATTCACAGTTTCTCCAAATTTTAATAATACCCTATATCTCGAATAAATTTTAACGTTTTTATTTTTCTCTTCAATTGTAGATGGAGATGTTGTTCTGCTCGACAGTTGTTGGTTTACCGTTCTTGCTTGCACCGATGATTTTTACCGGAGAGCTTTTCAGAGCTTGGACTTCATGTGCTCAAGTAAGCTTATCTTCTTATTATATAATTTTGAATGTTTCAAAGTTGCTAACTCATATGATCGCCACACGTGTTAGAATCTAATCGTTAACACGTGTAAAAAAAGTTTCCAATTTTTTAAAAATAAATTTATAATTGTTTCTTAATTCTAAAAGGTAAAATTACTAAATAAAAAGGAAAAATAGAAAATGTAAATCAATTTGGTAGTATGTCAATTACATACCAACAAATCAAAGTCCAATCATCGTTTTCAAAGCTATTTATTGCATCTGCTCCACCAAAATCTTCTTTCAAGGTATATATGTGCGGTTTTTTAATTTGTATATTATATATTTTCACGGTTGATTTAGTTTTTTTTCACGAGTTATAAAATATTAAATTAAAAACTCGCATATATGCGAGTCCTAATCTAGTCTATTATATGATATATTATGAAATCAAAATTTATGTGTGTGTTTAACTGTTTATAGACCTTAATCAAATCCCAAGTAACTTTGTATAATATAACACGATTTATGAACCACTTTAACTACTTTAAATCTTATTTACCACTTAACGTAAATGACAAGAGACTATATACGAATTATTTATATAATGGCCATTGACTAATGTAAGTTTTTTTTAAGTAACTAATGTAATTGATTAACTAAGTTTTCTTAATTGACTTTTTGGTAGCATCCATATGTGTATGGAGTGTTGGTGTTCGAAGCCATGGCTACATTTGTCGGCCAAGTCTCGGTTCTATCCCTCATTGCGCTCTTTGGCGCAGCCACAACAGCTATGGTAAACTAACTACTCTCATCCTTATTTTTTCTATTGCATTTCGGTTAAGGCTGTTGGTCTAGTGGTTTTGGACTCTGGTCTGGTCCGTGGGTGCTAAACCGGTTTTCTCTTAGATTTGTTCGGTTTTGGGTGAATGTATAAACCAAAGTAGGATTATAAAAACTATAATAGGTATAAATTGAATGCAACGTATTAATTTGTAGAAATGATGTAAGTTTGATGCTATTCTTGTTTGTGGGAACAGATAACGACGGCGAGAAAAGCGGTTACGCTATTACTATCTTACTTGATATTCACAAAGCCTTTAACGGAACAGCACGGCACGGGATTGTTACTCATCTCAATGGGCATTGTTCTCAAGATGGTTCCGGATCCGAATCCAAACCCGAAACAGAAACTTTTGGGTTCGGGTCAAATGCCCGGTAAGTTGGAGCGGGTTAAGTTTGACAAGGAAGGCGATGAAGAGAGTCGTCCTTTGGTCTAATAATCAAACGATCGACGAGAGAAGAATTTAATATAAATATCAATTCTTGGTTCGTGTCTCGATTTATTTATTTTATCTTTAATATATTTGTGTTGTTAGCAAGTGGATTTTCTTACTTACTTTGTAGCTTAGATCGAAAGGCCTTTTTTTGGATACATTATCACTAAATGCAAATGCATAGAACATGTTTGGTTTTGTCATTAATTTCATTGGGTTCTTTTATTTTGTTCGCAGTCTCTTCTCTTGGAGAATTTGAATATATATACTTCTCTAATAATATTTGTGACAACTAAGTTTTTCTGCTTTAACATCTATATCTATTAAGTATCCGATAGTTTTATATCTTGGAATGTTGTTGACACAAACATAAAATATAAAGGAAATGGGGTTGATAAGTAAGCAAATAGTAATATGTAAATAAAACTATAAATTAAATATTATAAATCCATAAATCGATCAGCGTCTGTAGTCCAACGGTTAGGATAATTGCCTTCCAAGCAATAGACCCGGGTTCGACTCCCGGCAGACGCATTTTTTTTTTAATTTGATCATAATCAGACCAATAACTTTTCTAAAGAAATCAAAATCACACACTATTTCCGAGACATCATCGGTTGTCTTTACAGTTGAGGTCAGTTTCCATGGAAAGGTTTTACTACAAAACAAAGACAATACAAGACCAAAATCAGATGTGTAGATACAATAATTATACTCATAAGAGTCTTCTTCTTCGTCTTCTTCGGTTTGTTCTAGCAGACGAGAGACAATCTGAGGGATGGAGCGGTGGGAATATGCGTGCAAGATGCCCATCTGATTATCGACTCCGTGACTGCAACATCCACAACTAACTGGTCTAGCTCGCCTAGTCCTATGGTCCGGTTCCTTTTGCTGTGCAGACCTGATATTCTTGACCAGTTTCCTCTTTCCCTTCTCGTCTCTGACTTTCCTGCTGCTTCTGTTTGATTCTCCCCTGCTTCCTCGCGCCTCTCAAGTTGTGAAGAAGAATCCAGTGAAGGCAGTAACCTCTTTGGGCTTGCGTCTGTAAACAATAGGATAAGATTATCTAATCAGCTCTTTTCACATAATAGATTTTTTTTTATGGTGATAAAGAAGATGATACTAATGCAAACTCTGTCCAATGGAACTATGACCCAGAAAGTATATCCCAACAAACTAAGCCAAGGAAAGAGCGAAAGAGGTACCTCGACGTTTTCCATCTGTTTCAGTAATGTCAATGTTCTGTGTGATCGCTGGGCTTGGACTAAAAAAGGTAAAGCTTGGCATAGATGGAACTCCAGTTGATGAGAAGCCAGCTGAGGTTGATTCCGGTTGTTTCCCATCAAAAGAAAACCCACCAACACCGGAGTTTGGTAATGTGTTATCCGCAGGTAGAAAAGACGAGAACGATGATTTACAATCCTTATCTGTTGATTGCTCTAACTGCCCCATGCTAAAGCTATAGTCTTGTTCCCGAGAAATGCATTGTGTGGAGAAAGAACATCCACCATTCTCCAATCCTTCACAGCCAAACCCATCCTGATCATATTGTTCTTGACTTGATTCAGGTAACTGCTCCATCCAAGAGTGAGCTGCAAACAAATGCACACAAAAAATCGGCTGCAATTTACAAATCCATAGATACAAGTGATGATTTCCAAAGATTCAAAGAAACGATCAACAAGATGACATACCTAGAACATCATCAGCTGATAACCTTTGGGAAGGATCAACACATAGCATCCCGCGGATCAAATCCTTGGCGTATGATGTTATATGGTCCCATGGCTCTGCAGAAAATCTCAAATCTGCGGCCCTGACAGCATCAAAAATCTTTGACTTAGTCTTTCCCCAAAAGGGAGGCACTCCACTGAGAAGAATGTACAAAATAACCCCTGCACTCCATACATCAGCAGCTTGGTTATATCCTCCTGATAACACTTCAGGGGCTATATAAAACGGACTACCAACTGTCCCGTTCAACTTTTCGCCTGCTCATACGAAAACCCATTTCTTAGAATACACAATGTCCATAGACGTGTCTGGACTTAATTACTTACAAAAGAAAGACAGTGTTATCTATCTTACCAGGCTTTATATAGGTTGCCAGACCAAAATCAGCCAATTTGATTGGAGATGAAGAAGACATTGTGGCCATGAGAATGTTCTCGGGTTTCAAATCTCTGTGGACAATACCATTATCGTGACAAAATTTGACCACTTGCATCAAATGCTTAAAGAGCACCCTAGCACGGAACTCCGAATACCTTCCATATTTCTCGAGCTTGTGAAAAAGCTCACCGCCTGCGCATAGTTCCATCACAAGATGCACTGAATCCTCCTCCTCGTAAACCGCTTTGAGATCCACAACATTGGGGTGCCCAGCCAATTTAGTCATTATCGCAATCTCGAGTTTGATACTTTTCATGTCGTCTTGTGTCACCAGTCTGTCTTTAGAGATAGACTTGCAAGCAAGCCTCTCTCCAGTTAATTTATCAGAACATACTCTTATCACACCAAACTGACCCCAACCTAACTGTTCCCCAAGCACATATCGATCTTTTAAGTTGGAAACATTTACCGGGTTTAGAATGGTTTCGGTAAGGCTTGCAACTTTATAGCAATTGCAGAACTCAAATAAAGGCGGGCTCGTATTCTCCTTATCAGCTATGTCCATACCCATATCCAAACGTTCACCGATCAACAAAACCCCCCTAAAAATCTAAGTTCTGCTAGCAATAAATCTCAGTTACAATCTTACTGCTATACTCTTGTTCTCCTCCAACCCTGAAAAACTAAACTAGGCATAACCCGGCAGGCGAATCTTCTCTTCGTTGCAATTAAACTCCCTACGCAAACTGCATTCTCCTTCGGATCCTCCGGTCTGTAAAGTTATAAGACCTAAACCTCAGATTCAAGCACTGATCAACAAAGTAAGAGCAACCAAAATTGGAAATGGTTCAGCTTTGGTGTAAAACATTCCATTTGAGTTTTGCACAAACGAACCCCAATCGTTTTTACCCAATTTAGCTTGAGATTAAAACTAAAACAGAACTCATAAGTCAAAATCCCTCCAGAGATCAAAGAACTAACTCACATCATAAAACTCGATCGAAACCCAAATGAAGATTTCGAGCTCGAAATCCTACGGAATACACAAAAACCCTCGATTCGGGTCATGAAAATGCATCCCGATCTCGAATTAGTCAACTAAACAGCCTTAAATTTAGCCACAAACAACAAAAACGAATCTAAATAAGAAGGAGACCAGAAAGTTCGGCAAAACTCCTTCTACTTGAAAGATAAAACCCAATCAATCCAACCAAAAAGATGAGCTTTTTGCCAAGAGAAATTCATGGAAAGATATAAAATTTCTGAAATTTAACCTTTAGGTTTGCAAAGAGGAATACCGTCGAAGAGCAAACAACAGCTATAGGTTGCAGCGAAGAGACCAGACCCAGTCCTCTCCTCTAGTCTCTCTCTCTCTCTCTCTCTCTCTCTCTTCTCTTTCAAAAAAATGCCGTGTCAACTGGTTACCGGGACAACCAATTTCATGTTTTCTTACTTCGCAAGAAGTTATTAATTACAAATTCAGACCATTCGTTTTTGTTTAATTCTAATTGTCAGCTCATACTTTTTAATTCTTAAGTTTAACCATTCGGGACGCAGGAGCCATTTATTAGATTATCCTAATAAATAAATAAAAACTATATTTTGTGAATATTTTCGACTATAATAATCGAATGATCATCAAACTATCACAGAATGGCAGAAAAAGAGTGAATCAAAGTTTTTGAAAAACATTTGCAAAAGACATTATTATTTTAAACCTATGGTTAAAAAAAAGAAGACATTATTATTTTCACTCTATCTTTTTTTTTTTGTTGATTATGTATAATTGATTTCGGATTATTATGTGTTTTGTTGAAACATATATTTTGCAGTCTGAAGTTTTATTATAAATTATGAGAACAATTATAAGGATAATTTTTTAACTGGCAATATATCTATTGTACAAGAATCTATGCAGACTAAGAACACGACGAACGATTTTACTTGCACCACGCTGAAAATTTCATGTAAATTTGTTGTCATTAACCTGCAGAAATCGCATCTTCTAAGACTCGAACCTCATATATCATAGTATACAAGCATTAATTAACTCTTTAGTCAACCAATGGACTAATGGACTAATTAGAATTGATTTTTTTGTATCAAAATTTTGTTATTAATACAAAGATTGTGTAAGATTATCCCAGTCAACTTAAGTGCAAGAACGAGCAGTGCACCCGCCCGAGGACCCATAGACATAAGGGGTCCAATTAGTTGTTTTATACTATAGTTTTTATATTTTTAATATTTTTTATAAATATATATATACAAAATAAGATAAACTTTTACAAACATAAAAAACTAGATATATATTTTTTATTTTCAAAACCAAATTTCTAAAAAGTTTCATATATATATATTTTTTAAAATATATACAAAAACAAAAAATTTATTATTGCCTAAGGACCCCGAAAAATATTTGTTTTTTTTTGCCTAAGGGATCCAAAAAATATTGAGCAGCTTCCACGTATATATAGTTGAATTTAGAATTATTATTTTTAATCAAGATTTTGTTATTTATTACTCCAAAGATTTTGGAAAATTATCCTAGTAAATGAGGATATATAAGGAATTTGAGAAGAAAAGAAGATGTTTTAACAATTTAGAAAGAAAGAGTAAAGTGTAGTCTTCTCTTTGAATGATTCTAGCTTTTGGATTTGAGGAAAGAGGAAACCTATCTAACGGCGAGAAACATGGGACCTACACAAACAAATAAGCTTTCTATAGTTGGTGACGATAATTAGCCAACATCCATTAACAGTATGTCACGTGTCAGTCTACTTGCCGTACGAATCTAACGGGACCTAGCTGTCTGAGACTCTGAGTAACTACTAATTGAATTTACTTTTATTTAAACCCAAATATTTATTATTTTGGGTAACTTATTAATCATTAAAGTTAGTTGATTTTGTCCATGCTTTTGAGAACTCCATCTGTGTATTTCATGTTAATTAGCTGTACAAAGCATAGTGTACTCCACTATATTTGTTTTTTGTTTTTTGTATAGAATTCTTGTCCTCACACTTTTGAATTCAGATTCTAGCTACGAAACTATTTTTCCAAATCATCTATGCTAACTGCTAAGAGTGGACATAATATCAGAATCGAATATCAATGTAAGATCTTATATAAGATTAATGAGATTCGATCTAAAATCCTGTTTGAAATTCAATCGATTTCATTTGATCTGACGTAAAAATGATAATACATGCTAATTAACTTATATATATATATATATGTACTCGCATAATACATGCTAATTTTGTTGAGGAATGATAATTAGGTCTTAATACAAAATCATATTTTTATTTTATTTCTATTTTTTTTCTGTAGATTTTCAAATGTAACGATTTAAAATTGATATTTAAAATCCGCAGATATGATGAATATATCATGGATCATATATACCGTTCGATTAAAATTTATCTGATGACAGAAAAGCAAAAATAAAACAATTTTATGACAGAGAATTTTCATTTTAAGAGATTAAAATTTACTGTTTTTCTTATTTTATCAGCATTGTATATTATATACTACTTTGACAAAAAAAAAGGATAAAGAGATTGTATGATGGGCCTTTTTAGCCCGTTTACTCTGTTAACTGAATTGACACGGTGCAAATAGTTTGGCCCATGTTTTCATAAATTTGTCACATTTTTTTTTATCAGAGAAAAAAAGGAAAGCTGCAATCTCGAACCAGGCCTGTCTCGAACACACACAAAATATAGAGTTCTGTTACTAAATATACACTGTGTAGTTGTTCATGGCACGACCTTATCATGTGCTACATGACGTATACCCAGTTCTCTGCACTGATTGCTTCAGCATTGTTGTTTATCATTTCAAAAAAAATTCATTTAGTTTTGTTTTCTTTTCTTTTTCTTCAAACCATGTTCATTTAGTTTTGTTTTAGTCAACAATATATATTATACGGGTTAGAATCAAAATGATGATGCTATACACTGTCCTGGTCGGACAATCAGTTTTTTTTTTTTTACTTCAATAGATTAATGGCATCATATATTTTCAATTTAAAGTAAGTTAATAACTCAAACTACTAACCGACCATTCAAGCAACAAAAATATTCCACCATTTGTTGCCTTTGATCCTTTCTTTTTCATATAATGGTCTTGCTTAATCAAATTTGCTTTTTTATTTATGCTGAACTGATGATCAATAATCAAAACCACGCTCATTATTTCCACCTAACAAATTGGGCTTATTATGATCACACGAGAAAGTAAAAGAGTTGGTGCATTTTAACTGTAACCAATTGTCTATTAATGGACGTTGATCATTAAATATTCATTTCATATAGTAATTATTACAAATCTATATTTTCAGATTTCTTTATTCATGTCCAAGAGAGACAGGTTAAAGTGTGGCTATTTCTTTAATGCACTCCCTATAAGTTTTATCGCTCCATTTAGTTTCTTCTCTCATCTAATTTACATTTTCTTTAAATTAATATTATTTATTCATATTTTTTGGTTTTTATCTGCTTCTTAGTTTGACACGTGTCCATAAAAATAGACATAGAATCTTGGTGTTGCATTTCCTCAGAATTATATGGACTCTTTATTGCCTCTGGCAAATTAGCTATATATATATAACGAAAAATGTCGAAATATTAATTTCAACCATAGGTTATCACAAAACCTCTATAAAAGAAAACCATACTTTATACATATAGACACATAGATACAAGTGAGAGTTTTACACTACATTTTGTTTCAACTTCAATTTTATAATGATGATGGATAGATTTTGGTCATGGAAATTGTTTGTTGCTCTCTTTCTTTTCATCCATTCTCCGATTTGTTCTTGTGACAAAGGTAATTAACACACATATATTCTTATACATTATATACATATAATACATGTTACTGTGAAGTTACTATTTTACCCACTTATCGCAGCTCCGAACTACTCTTTCATGCGCGACGCGACAGGGAGTCCAACGACGTCGTACTACGATTACATCATCGTCGGTGGTGGGACCGCCGGATGCCCTCTAGCCGCAACGCTGTCTCAAAACGCTAGCGTTTTGCTACTCGAACGCGGTGGTGCACCATACAACAACCCAAACATTACGAGACTCTCGGCTTTCGGAGCCGCTCTCTCTGATCTGTCTGAGTCCTCACCGTCTCAGCGTTTCATATCGGAGGACGGCGTCATTAACGCACGTGCCCGAGTTCTCGGCGGAGGAAGCGCTCTCAACGCCGGCTTCTACACACGTGCCGGAACCAAATACGTTAGGTCAGTTAGTGCATATGTATACACTATAATACGCATGCACGTCTACATATACATTTTACGTATGATGAATTTTATTTGTTTATAACTTTAAGTAAGTTATGCATATCGTTATTTATCACACACACACACACACATGTATAAATTAATACAAAAATATATATAAGAAAATTCTTTGGGAAATTCTAATTTAACACTTTTTATAACAAAGTTCAAATTAATTGGTCTTATTTTAGTTATAGTGTTTTTTTTGTCCTAGCGTAATAGTTTTATTTATTTATTAGTGTGTAATACTCATCGGAAAAATAAAATACGATTTTCTAAAGATGATTTTATAAAGTCCAAGCATTCTCTAGCTGAAACTAAAAGTGAAATATAAAATCATAGTTATGGAAATAAAAATATCATCGATACACTAATATATGTGGGGAAACTATTAATTTACCTATACATGCTTAATTAAGATACATATTGTTGTTGTTGCGTTTGGTGCGTCGATGTTACAATAATCAATTAATACGAATTGAAATGTTGTTAGGAACATGGGTTGGGACGGAGCGCTAGCGAATGAGTCGTACCGTTGGGTAGAAGCCAAAGTGGCGTTTCAGCCGCCTATGGGGCCGTGGCAAACCGCCGTGAGAGATGGGTTATTGGAGGTTGGTATCGTCCCTAACAATGGCTTCACTTATGATCACATCAATGGCACCAAATTTGGCGGTACTATTTTTGATCGGAACGGCCATAGACACACCGCCGCCGATTTGCTAGAGTACGCCGATCCCAAGGGTATTACTGTCCTTTTGTATGCCACCGTCCACCGGATCTTGTTTCGGACTCGAGGTACGTACTTGAGGTAGTAATGTACTAATTAATCCTAGAAGACTAGAATAAATACATACAAATGTAGGTGGATTTTTTAGAGCATCATCAATGGGAGAAACCTAAATAGGTTTCTTAAGTAATATTTAATTATAAAATTTAAGTTAATAATCGCTGTTAAGAAATTTCTGTTTTTTCTGCTTCAATGGTAGAAAAAAAAAATTAATAATTTTGTTTTATTTTAAATAAACTTTATATTTTTAATTAAACATAGTTGACATAAATACATAACATTTTAAACATAGATTTATAAAAAAAATACAAAAGAACGGTCAATTATTATCTTGATCGCGTCCAAATTTTTGTCATATATGCTCAACCAAATCAGCTTTCAATTGTTGATGCAGTTGTCTATCACGAATTCTAGTTCGAACACCCATCATATTGGCTAGAATTGTAGGCATATATGTAGAATAAGTGAGATCCACATCTGCACTTTCATGAATTTTAAATTATATTGTAGGCATATATGTAGAATAAGTGAGATCCACATGTGCACTTACATATATATATGTAAAACCAAAATTATATTGCATTTCATGAATTTTAAAACATTCAAAATATTGCCGAAACTTCATGAAGAAGAAGTTTAGAATTTTAGAATATTAAAAAAAAAAATTTAATATGTAAAGATTCCAATTCATTCATATGTAAAAAAAATTTAGAATTTTACAGTTGAAGTTAAGAAAAAGTTTTTTTAAAAAAAGTTAATTTTGTTTTGTTTTTAAGTTAAAGTTAATAAAAAAAAAAAAAAAAAGTTTGGCGAAAAACAAATCCGGCGAATTAAGGGTTGGCATGTGGCTAAGATCAGTGTAAAAACCCCCTTAAGAACCAGTTCTTACACTGTTCATTATTATTTTTTATTTTTTTTGGATTAAGAACCTCCCATTGAGGATGCTCTTATATTAATATAACATTATGGTGGTTAAAACTCTTTTGTAATTTTTTTTCTTATAAAAAATAAACTATACAACCTATTTTGCATCGTGATAATCATGAAAATATCTTATAAATAATAAATGTTTTATAGATAAATTAAAAATACGTGACAAAACTATATTAGCTAATATTGTTTCCTAAGTTGTTTTCTTGAAATGGGTATGATCTAACATTTGTGAAACATCAAGGTCTATCATTTTCACTATATATGATATATCTCATTTAAATTCCCTTGATTCATCATAATCTTTTTATAATTATTTTATCAACTATGATGAGCTAACTATCAAATCTTCAATCAATTTACGCACACGTTTAAGGTACCACCAAGCCTATAGCCATCGGAGTTGTGTACCGAGACCAGACCGGCCAGGCCCACCGAGCTTACCTAAAGGAAGGCTCATTTAATGAGATCATAGTATCAGCCGGAACCCTAGGGAGCCCACAACTTCTGATGCTAAGCGGTGTCGGCCCATCAACTCAATTACAGGCCCAAAACATCACGGTTGTGATGGACCAACCTCATGTAGGCCAGGGCATGTATGACAACCCTATGAATGCCGTGTTCATCCCTTCTCCGGTCCCCGTCGAGGTCTCACTCATCGAGGTTGTCGGAATTACCGGCGAAGGAACATACGTCGAGGCTGCTGGTGGCGAGAATTTTGGCGGCGGTGGTGGTAGTGGTTCCTCCACTAGAGACTACTACGCAATGTTCTCTCCAAAAGCAACATTATTAGAGTCAACTTCAATGCCCAAATTATCATCAGCCCAACCTTTTCAAGGAGGGTTCATTTTAGAAAAAGTAATGGGCCCACTATCCACTGGTCATTTGGAGCTCCGGACCCGAAACCCGAATGATAACCCAGTTGTGACCTTCAACTATTTCCAACACCCGGACGACCTAAAACGATGCGTACGAGGGATCCAAACCATAGAGGGAGTTGTGCAATCTAAGGCGTTTGCGCGGTATAAGTATGCGGATATGTCTTTCGAGTATTTGCTTAACCTTACGGCGAGTACTCCAGTCAATCTAAGGCCGCGTCGCAGTGGTCCTGGAGCCTCGTTGCCTCCATCCGCTGAGGAATTTTGCCAACATACGGTTACAACAATTTGGCATTACCATGGAGGATGTGTTGTGGGTAGAGTGGTCGATGGGGATTATAAGGTTATTGGTATCGACCGGCTTCGAGTCATTGATATGTCGACCGTTGGTTATTGCCCCGGGACAAACCCTCAAGCCACGGTTATGATGCTTGGCAGGTGAAATAAATCATCATAAAAATTATTGTATTATGCATGCATATATTTTTGACTAACGGCTATTCATGATTTTTTCGGTGACTTGAATATTCGCTTGCAGGTATATGGGTGTGAAGATCTTGAGAGAGAGACTCTCCAAGAAGTAGAGTTTTGAATCGGATCATGGTTTTGTGATACGTTTGTTAAAAATGAAATGAATCAAGATCTTATTGTTCAATGCTTTAAATAGCTGATTATATATTATACTTGGTACTTTTCTTTTTGCTCCTTATTATTGGGCCAACTTGACATGCATAGACATATTTTCCGATAACCACGTTTTGTTCTATATTTAAGGTTTACGGGATATATAATTGCTCCTAGAACCATATTAGTTAGAGCAGTAGAAAACTAGAAACATTCTCAACTTAATCTAGAGAATCTTGATTCGAAACTCAGATGAAACACTTTACATTGTGCCTATTAATAAAAATATGGCTTGGCGAGTTTGATTTTCTGGACTTTGTCCTCATCAGGATCATTTGCAACATATGACTTGATATGCTAACCAATTGTTGATTATCTTAAAATATCATATCAAGTCCTTTCGAATTAATATAAAAATAAAAATAAATCTTTAAAAGGGACAAAAGCGATTTATTGGTAAAAAAATATCACACACACACACACAAAAAAAAATCCACATGAGATAACGAATCGAAGTCTCTTGATCAAGAAGTAATGTTGACTTCATGACTTGATTATGAAGAGTTATATCACAATTAGGTACATACATACATTATACATACTCATACACGTAGATGTATAACATAAAGCCGGGCCAATATATAATCCCACAACACAAGGCCACTGAAACTTCTATATATAAACCCAAAAATAAAACAAAAAGAGAGAGAATCATATAAAAGAGAACCCATTTGGGTTTGCAAGGGCAAAAGCGTAATTTCAACGGAAATTGGCGGTGCTCTTGTAAGTCATACCGGCGTTCCAGTTAGACGGAGCAACGTTCCAGGCATAGACGGTTTCACGGGTGGTGTAAGAAGTGACCCGGAAAGAGAGAGATTGACCGTAGAGAGAGGAAAAAGCTTGGTAAGAGGCTCCCCAATTGTGACTCATGCTTATCCAATTCGTCCGGCTACCTTTCACGGCCATGCTCTTGATGTCTCCGGCGCCGCCGACATTCATGACGAAGATGAGAAGCCAATAAGCATTGCCTTGGAATTGAAACCTCATACCTCCACTCCTTTTGCATGGGACTCTACATATACCAATCGCATATAACATATATTAGTTACATAGTTTTGGACTATGAAGTCGTTATTTGAATATCAAAGTGCGAGTGCCTCAAATAATCTCAATCAAACATAAACATTTATTGATTATGGGATTAATTAATCGGTATGACGGAATAACCTATATAAATCTTTTTAATTAGCACCGCTAAAAAGATAATGTTATTTTTTTAGCTGAAATATTTGTATAACTAACAAATTCAGTCATAATATTATAAATGAGACATACCTGCGGTATGCAACAGGGATAATACCGGCCTTCCAATTAGCGAGTTTCATGAAAGCCGGTTTAGCCATATCGAAATGGGTTCTAGGAGGATTACACCAACCACCATTGTTGGAGTCTTGGTACCAATTAGGAGGGCAAAGGTTGGTAGCTGTGACCACCGTTGATGGGTTTCCGTAGTAACAATGCGGCGAATTCCTACACATTATTTGGAAACATTGGCCACAACCGTAACCGTCTTTGAACAACGTCGTGCTTAGCGCCGCCGTGGCTACGCCGTAGCCGCTGTTAAACAGGTTTCCGTACCCACATGCACCACCTTCATATATTCGTAGAGTTATTAATTATGTCATTGATTGTATATATTGTTATTATCAGGCCTGGTCTATAAGACTATAACACAAGACCAACGACGGATTTATAGGACTACATTTTGGAATTTTTTCTTTTGAGATTTTTTTTTTGCGTTAACAAATAACCATATGAATAAAACATATTTTAAAAAACTTTGCACATTATTTTTTTTATCTTGGTGATTATATTGTATATACATGAGAAAGTGAAATAATTTTCTTGCGTACCCATGGTTTCACTACCGGTCTCGTCGCCGTAGAAAGTGGCATGAGCGTATCTCCACGCGCTCGGCCTGTAATATCCGGCGACGAAGTCACCGGAGATGGCGAAAACGACGAAAAATATTGCAAAGAATTTGTTGAAGCTCCAAAAACTTGAGATCGGACCCATCTTTAATTAGTTTCTTTCTCCTTTTTCGAAGGGTTTTCTTAGGGTTTGTTGTTTTGTTTGTTTGTTGATGAAGTAATCGAATTAGAGACAATCTTATATAGAGGGAATTTTGAACGATAGTGGTGGTGGTGGGCCTGGTGACTACGTGAGGGTCATGATCCCTTTTACCCATTTTTATTGGAGACTTTTGTCCGTACTGTTTGGGATTTGTTTCATTTCATTGAATTTTTGCAATAGAAATATTAAATAAAAAACTAGAGAAAACAAGTCAAATTATTGTTTAAGTGAAATTTAGAATATAGACTTTATAATACAAGTTGACGTGCGAGCAGGTTCTATAAGTGGATTTGTTTACTACCTTTATAATGAATTTCTTCTCAATGATTTGTTTATTTTTGTCAATGATTAGTTAATTGAGCTGCACACATTAGTTTTTTTGTATTGCCGTTCTAATGCTGTTTTTTTTTTGTTAACAAAACTAATGTTAATTAACAATGGCCTAGTTGAGTTAATATGGCACAGTAAAACTTTAAAGTTGGATGATCGACAAATTACAATTCGATGATTGAATTATTAAGAAGCCCAGCTAACTTAATTTATTATTATTGTATTTAGACTTTATTTATCATTTTTAAATTTACACATTAGCATCTTAATTGTAATATGCTCTTTCAGGTTCTCTGTCTCCTCCTGTAATATAACAATACACTTTCTTTTTTCTTAATCGTTCAATAATTAACAATAGATTGATTATTAGCCCCATTGATGAAACCGGACGATCTCTCAATCCAATCGAACCGGGGAAATCAAAGGCTGGTTCGAGAAAAACGCCTTCAAGTTAGCTAGAGCAACCTCCGTAACATTGTTCAAAGACCCTGGCGTGAGCATAGCAGCATGTGGAGACAACACAACATTGTCCAAACCAAACAACTCCTCAGGAAGTTCTGGTTCGTTCTCAAACACATCTAAACCAGCACCACCAATCACTCCTTCGACCAGACACTTGACCATCTCCTTCTCATCAATCAGTCCTCCTCGTCCCACATTGATGATAACCCCGTCCTTCCCAAGCGACTCCATCACCTCTCTGCTCACAATGTGGCGAGTTTGGTCCGTCAGAGCGCAGCAGAGGACGAGGACATCGTTGTTGGCTGCTAAGGACGATATGTCGGGGTGGTACCGGTATGGAATGCTCGGTTTCTGACTTCTTGAGTTGTAAGAGATGATGCAGCCAAAGGGTTCGAGTCTTTTGGCAACAAGGGATCCGATGCTCCCCAATCCAACTATCCCAACTCGCTTTCCACTTACCTGCAACAAGACAGATTTATCATAAGCAGAAAGATTGATTGAAAAGTTTTCGTCTTTCTCCTGATCAAACTCAAATGTGAGATTTTGATTGATGAATCATATGCAGAAATCCACAAACAATCAACCCTGGTAATCTTATGGCTTGCATCAACCCACAAGAAACATAATCTATTTCTCTGTGGTTCTCTCAGCATCATCTTCCACTAAGAGAGAGAGAGAGAGAGAGTTGTTGTATCTAAATCAAGCTTTATCAACAGATTCTCTGTACCCCACAATCTAAAGCTATCTATCTTAAATCTGCACAATCTACTTTTTCCTTTTGTAGAATATTTTTATCATCACATCGAATCCTTTGACGACTGAAAAGGACACTACTAGAGTTAGATCAGTTTCGAAATTGAGAGTTTGACTTGGAACAAACCTTGATCCCTAGTTGGAAACCCCCGGATCTCGCCCAATTATCGGACCGGACGAATCGATCGGCGGCCGGAATACGACGGAGGACGCTAATTAGCAAACCGACGGCGCAATCCGCCACGTCCTCCGAGAATGCGTCGCCAGCGTTCGTAACGGCGACGCCGCGACGCTTGCACTCGGCGAGATCGATGTGATCGGTGCCGACGCTGGTGCAGACGAGTAGCTGGAGAGAAGGGAGGTGGGAGAGGAGTTGGGCGTTAACCTCAAGCCTGCCGATGTTGACGAAAGCTCTGACGGAGGAGGCGTGACGGGAGAGGAAGATCGGGAGTTGATCCGATGAGGCGGGAGTGTTGAGAACCTGGAAGTCACGACTCAGAAGCTCGTCGAAATAATCCAGAGCCAGTGGCCGGGAAAGGAGGACGAGCGGATGATCTGAAGATTCCGCCATTCACTTTTGATTGGAAGAGGACTGTGGACTGTGGCCTTCTTTACTTAAAAGGGAGTAACATTTATTCGTTAGTTAAGGCAAAATAAATCATTTTCAGTTTTCTGATAACATTTATTAAAACTAGTATTATATTGAGAAAATATAATTGGACATTCTAACAATTTGTCAAAAAAAGAAAAAAAAAAGACATCCTAACCAACCACTACAATTTTTTGCTTACTTCTTTATGAAAAATACTAGAGCGTGATCTGTGCGCTACGGTGACGTGAAAAAAATTGGTATAATATTATTTTAGTTTTATTATTATGATTGTTAATAAATTTATCTTTATTAGCTTAAAAATGTAGAATGTTTATTTTTAAGTTTTTTTTCTTTCTTAATTTTAGGTTTATTTATGTATTTGTTTAGTGGGTGATCCACAATTTGATTTTGTTTTCTTTGGTTGACTATTTATTCAATTAATTGGTTTTCAAAAGTTAAGTTTTTGTCATTTTAAAGTTTAGAGAATTGTATATTTTTTAATCCAAGTAATTACTAATAAAATAAATACTTCGAAATTGGGTTAGTTTTGTATACTCCGAAAGTTACTTCGAATACTAATAAAAAAAGTTAGTTTTATGAATTTATAATTTTCCGAAATTATTAAAAAAAATACTTCAAAATAGGTCCATGTATTTTTTTTATCTATTTTTACCTAAAACCGAATACTAATAAAATGTTCATAATTTACTATTATTCATCTTCGATGATCCAGTGTTGGTGATTACAAAATGAATTTGCTTATTCAAGACAATGTATTAGATTATGTATTTTGATAAAATAATGAATTTAATTACAGTAATAATGGAAATTTAGCAAATACATAAGGCTATTGATAAGGATAAGCCCGGTGAGATTCAACTTTATATAAGAAAAAAGTGTGTGACCCGCGAGTTTTTTTGTTTTTTTAAGTTTTATAATAGTTTAATTTATTTATGAGAACTTTTTTATTTATTTTTAGTAAAACAAATCATTGATTGTAGATTGTAAGTCTAATGTTTTATTTAAAACTTAACTAATTGTTTCTCTTATTTCCACCTCCATTAAAATGAAAATGTAAGTGATAATCAATCACTTCAATATCTACGGTCAATCACTTCTATATTATTTATAAATAATCATGTTTGTTTGGAACTTTCATATTTTATCTATCTTTAAAGACCAAATAAATCATGTTATCCAAATATTTAAATTACTGAAAGTTTCATTTTTATTATTTAAAATTATGTACTTATTTTCTTTTAAAAATCGTTTTTATATATAATTTATTTAATAAAGTTACTATAATATGTATTATTAAACGATAATGAGTTTACTTTTTATTTATTAGATATTATGTTTTTATAAAAAATCTCTATATATTTGTGGTATGTTAAATTAATATTGTATATATTGTATACTATTAGTTTGTATCAAATAATATCCATTCACTAAACATTTTTTGATATAAAACTTTAACCTTGTAACTATAATAAAGTGTGTAATATATTAGTAAAACTAAAATTTTAAATCTATTATTCTTTCAATAAATTTTGTTAATTTTTTAAAGTTTCATGATATGAATATGAAAATGACCTTTCAAATTCTTTGCATAATTTAATAAAATGTATAGTTAATATGTATATCAAAATTTTAACTAATTAAATATCAAAATGATGTTGCATACATGTGGATGATATATGTTACATTAATATTGTATATATTGTCTACTATTAGTTTAGATCAAATAATTTCCATTCACTAAACATTTTTTCGATATAAAATTTTAACTTTGTAACTATAATAAAGTGTGTAATATATAAAAAATTTAAATCTATTATTCTTTCAATAAATTTTGTTGATTTTTTACGTTTTTATGATAGAAATATGAAAATAACTTTTCAAATTTCTTGCATAATTTAATAAAATGTATAATTAATATGTATATCAAAATGATGTGGCATACATGTGGATGATGATGTGTTTTCATGAGAAGAGAGCAAAATTAACTTTATATATATAGATAACTCATGGGACAAAAAAAGAAAGAAAAAAACTCATCTAAAGTCACTAAAAACAATGTTTGAAATAATTTCAGTTTAAAGATCATTAATTCGATAACATTGGATTTTATGAGATATTTACAAATATAATAATCAATAACCTCAAATTTTAGAAAACTTTATATAAATCATATGATTGAATGACATATGATTTGTTATTTTAACATAAATCATAGTGAATATGCTTCTAAAAAGTTTAGGAACTCTTTTTAAATGATTTTATATCCTTTTAAATAGCATAATTTTTTATAAAAAAATTGTGTTATTTTATAAAATAAAACATAGAATTATTTGTTTTCAGAATTATTTATTTTATTTAACTTTATATTTAAGAAATTATATAAGCAAGCTAAACCGAACACCGCCCTTGTTCGACAGATCAACATTTTTTTTCTTTTTTTAGAGTAATTGACTCGAATAAACTCTCCAACTTGATATCCGTATCCTGAAAAACCTTCTGAATGATTGTGTATTATAAGATTTTTTTGTTTTGTTTGTTAAAATGTATTATAAGATTTACATTTTTTAGATTAGATCAAAGAAATTGTGTGCATGTTAAGTGATAAATGTAAATGTACTATGAGTCTATAAACGTTATATCCCCGACCGAAATGTTTATAAAAAGTTGTAGTGCCATTATACTTTTAGTTAATGAAGATCATTTGTATGTGCACGATATCATATTATATCCCAAATTAAATTAAGACTTAGGAGTATCATTAATGGTAAGACACCCATAAACCCTGTTCGAAAAGTCGCTGATTTTTTCGATTAATCGGACGCCTAACCGGTAGTCGGAGCCCAACTGCGGTGACTTTATCCTGATCGGCGACCTAAAGCAGGTTTCTGATTTGTGTCGACTAATCGGTGATTTATTCTCAAAAACCAGTTAATCGGCGATGTTTCCTAAAAAAATAGGCCTAACAATTCTTCTTTTTCTGGATTTTAAGTTCACAGTCCAGCAAAGGATCGCAAGGAAGACCCTAATTTCGTCGTCGTTAATGGCTGAAGCCCGATTAGCGCCTAGCGCAATTTTGAACATTGCCCACAAGGGTGTCTCAACCAATAATTTTTTTTTTTTTTTAGTTTAATTAAACAATTATTTATTTTTTTAAAAATGTACCAATAAAAAATGACACATGGATACAAGTGTTTCAAAAAAATTTGTTGGGAAATGAGACACATATCTCACTCTCTCTTTCTCTCTCTCTTTTTTTTTTTTAAATAAAAATGAGACACCTCCAATGTGGGTGCTCTAACGAACCGACTACCGAGGACGAGTGTATATATATAGACAAGAAAACGGAAATGAAATCTTCCAATCGATTTAATTCATAGTGTTCTAAAAAAGTTTATGTCGTTTTCAAAATACCAAAACGACGCCGAAAAATATTATTTATTTTTTAGAGCGCCCAATAATATTTTAATATTACTAATAGTACTAAGAAAATAAAATATACTTTTTTAAAAGGAAAATAAAATAAACAGTATATATATTATATCTAATAATATTAAGAAAATAAAATATACAGTATATATATAAATATTTTATAACATCTCATATATATTGATTAAATTTGAGAGTTTATAAAATCACGATAAAGAACATAAAAAATATCATGTGGAACATAGAAATGAGACCTTCTGGAGGGAAACATATATATTAGATCTCTTCTAATTCAAACAAATCGCAATTCATCAAATTTATTTTCTCAAAATCAGACTTTCCTCAGGGGAATTGCTCATTTTTATTTTCAACTATTTTTAATCGGTATAAATAATCTCTAACTAATCGTGGTTGCGAAAAATTTCTCAACTCAAAATTGACCACGCAAAATTAAGATTAATAAAGTCAACTGTTAACTGAATAAACGTGGATGTTAAAATTAATTTTTTAGAGCATTTTCATCGGTGAAAACCCTTTAAGAAGTATCTCACAAATAAAATATTAATTTTTTTGTTTTTGTTTTTAATTAAATAATTAATTTTTTTTTTAAATATCTGGGCCAATCAAAAATTGACACAAAATCATTTAGGTATCTAAACTTTTGTGGTGGTATCTCAAACGAGAACCGATTCTCGCTGGTTTATAGAAAAAAGCAAAAAAAAAATTATTAATTATTTGACTGAGATACGGTGCTTTTACAAACATATCTTATCGGGATTTCGCCCGGAGTCGATCTAATCGAACGGGATCCAATTATGCTCACCATTTTAATTTTTTTTTTTTTATCCATTTTTGTTCTTCCTTTTTTTAATTTTTTTTTTAAAGGAAGGTAAATTAGAAATCAAGAGGAAGGAATCGTGGGAGATGGCGATGGCGAGGAAGATGATAAGCAAGGAGGAAGTTGTAGAGAAGATTAAGGATGACGGAGATTTCGACCGTCTCCGCCTCAAAATCATACGCCGCCTCAAGGAAAACGTAACCCCTCTTTCTCTTTCTCCGACGTCTTTGCATTGCTCCTTTAATTAGGGCTCATGGTCTCTCGATTTACTAATACCTTCGTATCGTGGATTTAGGACCCTTATGATTGATTGTTTGGAGAGGAATCAGATTTTATTTGCCTCAATTGTATCGATCTAGGGAATCTTAGGCAATTTTGACTTGAGTGAAGTAAAGCAGTGATGATTTGGAGGGTTTTACCAAAATGCCTCCAAGTTACCTCTATGTTTTCATATCTTAGCTGAATCAGATCCACGAGGAGAGTGTTTATCTTATTGGTGTTAGATCACAGCTCTAGCTGAATCTCCCTGAATTTTCTCAGCATTAACTTTGATGCGTCTTACACCAATCCATCGAATGTATTTCCGCAACTTGGTAGGATTTTAGATAAGACTGAAGGGTTACTGTGAGGCAACGGGGACTGTTCTTTTAACGGTGTTGATAAACATCTCGAGCTTTGTTCTTCTGGACTCCATGTGTTTCCATTGCGTTCTGACTACCAAAGCGGTAACTGGATTGCAGGAGGAATTACGAAACAACATGACATCAGTTGTCAAGGAGTCAGCAGCTTTGAATCGGCCGGGTGCTCAAAATATGAAAACCAGGCAACTCTCTGATGCCATATTCGAAGAAGTCGGGTCAGTTGGATCAAAAGGGTTCCTTCTATTCAGTGACTCTTTGTTGTTGTAGCTGAAGCATTCTAATAAAGTTTGGATTTTTTACTAGTAGGAGCAAGATGTTGAGCCAGCTCTCAGATGGGTTGTGGGGGATAATAAGATCAGAGGACGGGATGAAGAATGAAATCAGAGAAACCGTGCAATCCGTCTATGCGTCATTATCAAACCAGGGAGGCGTTCAAGACGGATCATCCACCAGAGAAGCAGAACATAACGTCCCAACACCGGTCCCAAAAGGTGAAACCTCGTCTTATCACCATTTAGAGGCGAGTAAACAGAAGCAAGAACTGATTCATTTAGCTGTAGAAGGAAACAAAGCAGAAGCATGTAGCAGCAGAGTTAATAACATTGACAACAACAGTGATGAAGAAGATCCTGAACTCCCTCCTGGTTTTGGCTAAAGTTGTAACTGTTTTTTTAAGCATTTTCTGCTACTTTTGTATCCATAAAACTCCTTACAAAATTATATGATGTAATTGCGATTAGTATAATAAATCACGTGCTGTTTGAAAAAATGTTTTTTGTTTGTTTAAATAAAATGATAATCTAAAGGTTGCGACTTTGTGAGTGTGAAAGGACAAAATAAAGCCGTATAAGCTGAAGAACGAAAGGAATGGCATCAATTCTGAGGTCAGTGGCAACGACTACAGCCGTTGTAGCCGCAGCTTCTGCGATTCCCATCGCGATCGCGTTTTCTTCTTCTTCTTCACCTACCATCTCTAAATCTCAGTTTCTCAATTTCTCCTTCCTCTGCGGATCGTCTCCACGTCGCTTTGGGCTTTCACGAAGCTTCGCTAGCTCTCCCATGGCGACCGTTCCCGCTTCTGATCGTAATCTCCGTCAGGTTTGGCTGAAATATTTAGACTTTTGAGTTGCCCTATTTCCAATTATAGCTTTTCCCGTTTCTTAATTCGATGATTTAGTTGCTGGATATTATTTTCTAACAATAAATTCGATTTGCAGGAGGATCGAGTCATGCCTCAGCTCCGTGTAAGTATTTCTATTTCCTTTCTGGATTTCGGACATCATCTTCGATTTCTGATCAATTGATACAACGATTTAGGATTCAGCCACTGGGAACTTATGTTGTGTGTCTTAGACTCTTAATCGGTTGTTGTTGTTTTTAGACCGAGTTTATGGTGGATATGAAATGTGAGGGTTGTGTTAACGCCGTGAAGAGCAAATTAGAAACCATTGAAGGTAATAAGAGATTATATGCTTCTTCGATTGATCGTGTAAACAACTTTGTCTCTCTTCTGTTCATGTGCAATGAAAATTTGATCTTGAAAGGGATTGAAAACGTGGAGGTGGATTTGCCTAACCAAGTTGTGAGAATACTTGGATCTTCCCCCGTAATGGCTATGACCCAAGCTTTGGAGCAAACCGGTCGAAAAGCTCGCTTGATTGGACAAGGTGTTCCTCAAGGTTAGATATCACTTCTCGGGTCACTTTGGGATTTGTTTTTGAAGAAAAGTTAGAACATCAAAAGAAAGAAGATGTCTTTCACCAGCTCATGGAACATGTAGGAGCCGTTGGATTGGGTTTATGTGAAGTTTCAACTCTTAAACTAAGTAGGAAAGACAAAAAGATTTACTTTCCAACAAATTTCCGACCTTTGATACGCTGCCTTTTCTTTGTCCCATTCTGCTTCATTAGAAAGTTTTGGAATTTGGGGATTTACCATATAAACTTTCACGTCCTTTCTTTCATCGATAGCCTCTTTTCTCATTCCGTGCTTTTTACTTTGCGACGTGTCGGCAGATTTTTTAGTCTCAGCTGCAGTAGCGGAATTCAAAGGCCCTGATGTTTTCGGGGTGGTCAGATTTGCTCAGATCAGTATGGAGCTTGCAAGAATCGAAGCCAACTTTACCGGTTTGTCTCCCGGAAACCACAGTTGGTCTATCAACGAGTATGGAGATCTCACAAACGGAGCAGCCAGCACCGGGAACTTGTACAATCCATTTCAAGATCATACCGGCACAGAGGTTGGTCACACTCACTCTTAAAAAATCAAATATCATCACAATGCTCTAAAAATCAGAACCATTCCGGTATTTTTTTCTTCTTCTTTTGTCAGGCATTGGGTGACCTGGGAACACTAGAGGCAGACCAAAGCGGAGAGGTGTTTTACTCGGGAAAGAAAGAGAAGCTCAAGGTTGTGGATCTTATCGGGCGAGCAGTGGTGGTTTACAAGACCGAGGATAATAAGTCGGGCCCGGGATTGACCGCTGCAGTGATTGCTAGAAGCGCAGGAGTTGGTGAAAACTACAAAAAGCTTTGTTCTTGTGATGGTACTGTCATTTGGGAAGCTACAAACAGCGATTTCGTGACCAGTAAGAGTAAGGTATAAGAACAATGATAAATTTGACAATACATTACGTATTGTCTAGCAATTAAGACTTGTTTTGGATCAAAATTTGAGCGTGACTTGAAACAACACAAGCTTTTTGTATTGTACCAAAATCAATGTGCACGTGTGTAACGAATGTACGGCTTATTACGGGTAAGAGTTAAGTAATGGTCGAGGTTAAGTAGTTTCGTCTCAGAAGTTGATCGGTATATATACTCTGTAGATCGGAACATGCTCAATAGGTTTCGTGGTGTAGTTGGTTATCACGTCAGTCTAACACACTGAAGGTCTCCGGTTCGAACCCGGGCGAAGCCATTTTTGAGCATTATCCTTTTTAATAATTGACCAAATGTTTTGTTGTCAATTTCTTACGGCCCCATGCAAATAGCTTTAGTACCACTTATTTTTGGGCCCACTAAAATTGGGTCGCACATGGAAACAAATGGTTCCTACAACACTCTGGCCTACATGACTACATAGTTTATTCTTGTAAACGTAATAAGTTTTTAAATTTATAGATTTTTGAATACCAAGAACATCTGAACATGTGATGTGCTATAAATAGTCTACTCTTTATATCATAAATCATCATATACTATGTTATTTTTATTTACTTTTACATAAGAATATAAAAAGAGTTAAAACTGACTTCGCTTTGTAGTATTAAAACTTCGAAATTTAGACTCAAAAAAAGTTAGGATGGATGATCTATTTCTCACGAAAACTATCATATAGTATCAAATATTTCCCGAGTTATGTCTTATGTCTATAACCCCACGAAAACAAATTTCGAAACATATATCTTTCCCAATTAAAAGTTCGAAACATCAACACACATAAAATCAATTTTATCGATTATTATTTATAAACCAAATATAAACTGATCTAAAACCGAACTAAAACCCAATTCCAACTAAACCCAACCTGGGAAAAACTGACCCCACTTCTTCTTCTATACGCGAATTCTCTGATTAATACCACCTTGCATAGGAAATCGTAATCATCGTCAGCTCTATACGCGAATTCTCTTATTCTTATTATAATTCAGGCGTGGAACATGTGAAGATTCATTATGCGGCCAACCAATTGACAGTGATCGGAAACGTAGATCGAGCGGCAGGGATTAGGAGAAAACAGGAACTCTGAAGTTGGAGAAGCTTGTCTCCTCCGTTTGTTAATAGAAAGAAAGTGTAAAAAAAAAGGATTAGTTGATATTATATATGTTTTAAAAAAGAATTAGTTAGTTGATTTGTTACCATAAATATATACGTAGATATCCATCATTCTGAGTTTCTTACTAATCGACGCGGCGTAATCATTTATCATCATTCATACGATTTGTCTTAAGACAATTTGCAAAAGGAGACATTTTCATTATTCGTGGAATGCAAAGAGACAGATATAGCTGGTCCTTCTAAGTAAAGATAACTCCGCTCGTATATATATGTCTTCCATGTATTATGTATAAATAACCATATAATTGGAGATCTTATCTCCATATTTAGAAACACTAGTGCGATAAGAAAATGGGAGTGGACCGATGTGGTAACGAGAAAGTGAGTTTACTGACAAGTGCACGTCTTATTTTTTTTTTTTTTTTTTTTTTTTTTTTTTTTTTTTTTTTTTTTTTTTTTTTTTTTAACCTCTTTGCCGGAAACCCAAGCATTGTAAATAGTCCCTCCCAACGTGTATCGAACCCAGGGCGGATAGACACATATCTAATCCTTTTACCACTGGCCCAACACAAAACGGGACATATAACCTCGATCATATATCGTATAATACCAAAAAAAAAAAAAAAAATCATGATATGTGTGGTTCATCTTTCATATTTGGCTTCCTTTTCAATGTGGGCCAATTTTCTTTTATTTTTTGTCAACGAACAATTTCTCATTCTGTAAACTGATTAATCCACTAATCGATTTATCATGTTATTTTATTCCTTCACATGAAGGATATTTTGGTCAAATCCACGTGGTGCAAACTTGCAAGTTGTTATTTCCTTTTTTATTTGTTTTAGAAGGAAACGTAATATTTTTCTTGATCGAAAGGAAAAGTGATATCTGTAATTATCAAAGCCACCTTACAAAATTATAATGACATTGGATTAGCAATCGCATGCCTTATCGGTTGGCAAAATGGCAAGTGATGAAACTATAAATACTAATATATAAAAATTTCGATAAAATAATAAAATAATATAACCAATAGACTGCAATAAATAAAATATTTTACAGAACGTCAGAACGCAGCATTAAATTTTGCAAAGAATATTGCATTTTATTCGCCAAGTTCCTTTTTCTGATTAAATCCTTAGTGGTGAGAATTTTAAATGGCTTTTTCAAAAAGAAAATATTATTATTTTAATTTAATTTAATTATATAATTAAATTTTAATTCAAAAATAAAAATTGAACAACTCATAAAGTGACAAGTGGCTTAAGAATCTCTCATGAGTTTCTCAAAGTCTCTCATTTGAAAAACCCATCTCACTATTTTTTTTTTTTTTTCTAATGTGAGAAATCCATGTAAAAAATTATAGAAAATCTACCACTAATTATGCTCTAGCTAGTAAATAGATAATGTGGCAACGGCACATGCCATGATGCACACACATATATATCACACATTTAGTCATTTTAATGACAAACTCAACGCGTGAGTAATGCAGATGTGAAAGAAAAATCGCGTTATTACTTCACAGATCTGATTTGATTTTGGTATATGTGACACCCTTAATTAAAATGTACTATGGTCAAATATAAATTATTTTTAAATGTGTGTTTTTAAATCTAAACATATATAAATATAAACACGTTGACTAATTATATATATATATATATATATATATATATATAATTAGATGAATGATTCAATCAGTTCATGATTTTAAATGTATAAGAAAATCATCAATTTTTAAAGAGAAAACTTATTCCTAAAAGTTTGAACTACTACTTCACATAAAAGACGAAAAAATCTATGACTCGATAAAGAAATCTTGCTGTACATCTATCGTCTTTCATTATATCACTATCTTAATTCCACAACTTTCAACATTTATCTCTAGACTGCACACTTAGGATCTTTCAAAAAACAAAAAGTTTACACTTAGTTTTTGTTGTTGTTGAAATATTTAAATAATCTTAGGATTAATAGACACAAATCATCTATTTTGCTTCTCTGTACGGTAATAACTTATCAGTTTTGTTTGTTTGTTTTTTTTTTTTTTTTTTTTGTGCAAATCAGTTTTGTTTGTTACTATCGATTCTTTCAACCTCAATGCTATAATTAGGGACAATTATTAAAACAAAATTTGAAAGGAGAGAAGTTGGACGGCTAATAAATACTTGCTCTGTTTCATAAAAAGTATCATTTTAACATATTTCACATATATTAAAAAAATTATTAAAAATTTAATATTATCCTTTATCAATATACTAAACATTTTGTTTCTTTCTAATCAATACACTAAAATAATATGGGTAAAACTGGATTTTTCTTCAAAATTATGCATTGAAAATATAAAATAAAATTTTGAAATTATACTATTTATGTAACGTAGAGAGTAATTAATGGGGTTTTAATTATAATTACGCTGCGTCGTAGAGGATTGCTTCCGTTGGATCTCAAATGTGGACCTACTACCGACACTTCTGACTCATGCTTGGACTCCGAACACAAGACTTCGAATCTTAAATTTAATTTTGTTAGATTTGTTTTTCTTTCTTTCTTTAATTTTAAATAAAAGAATTCCCTCCAACTATCAGATCCAACGGCTAATATCACCCGACACCTTTACCGCTAAATCTGAATCTCCACCGTCCGATTTACATTCATAGTCTTCTTTCTTTCTTCTTCATTCCCTTCACTCTCAGATCTCAAAAAGCCTCAACAAAAAAACAGAACATACTCTTTCTCTCTAGCAGAAGAAGAAAGAGAGAAAACTTGTTATTACCATTTTGCCCCTAACATAATATGGTAGAAGCCCAATCATGGACGACGCGGCGGATGAGCAATCCGAGATTCGACGCCGCCGCAACCGCCGCACCAACCGTCGTCGACATCCCCGAAACACCTCCTCACTCCTCTTCTTCATCCACCGGAAAACCCTTCTTCCTCTCCTCACCCACCGTATCTCCGGCCGTTCTCACGGCGGCGATAATCGCCGCCTGGTTCGGATCGAACATAGGAGTCCTCCTCCTGAACAAATACCTCCTCTTCTACTACGGTTTCCGCTACCCAATCTTCCTAACCATGACGCACATGCTATCCTGCGCCGCCTACAGCTCCGTCGTGATAAACATCGCCGGAATCGTGCCACGTCAGCACATCCTCTCGCGCCGTCAGTTCTTGAAGATCCTCTCTCTCTCAGCGATCTTTTGCCTCTCCGTCGTCTGCGGCAACACTTCACTCCGCTACATCCCCGTCTCTTTCAATCAAGCCATCGGAGCAACGACGCCTTTCTTCACCGCCGTGTTCTCTTTCATCATCACCTGTAAAACGGAATCCACCGAAGTTTACTTAGCTCTCCTTCCCGTCGTCTCCGGCATAGTTCTCGCTTCCAACTCCGAGCCTTCTTTTCATCTCTTTGGTTTCCTAATCTGCGTCGTTTCCACCGCCGGTAGAGCTCTTAAATCCGTCGTCCAGGTATGAGAATTCACCGTAACCGGATTGGTTTTCTCTATTTTCCGGTTTAGTATGAACTGAAAACGAAATTGCGTTCGGATCTCACTTCTCAATAGGAAGTTCGAATCCGGTTTGATATTTTTATCGGTTTGTTTTGGTTTAACCGAGTTTTGTGTAATTGCAGGGGATTATTCTGACGTCTGAATCGGAGAAGCTACATTCTATGAATCTTCTGCTGTACATGGCTCCAATGGCGGCTTGTATTTTACTACCATTTACACTCTACATCGAAGGAAACGTATTAAGAATCCTAATCGAAAAGGCGAGGACGGATCCATTGATCATCTTCTTGCTTGCCGGGAATGCGACGGTTGCATATTTAGTAAATTTGACGAATTTCTTGGTGACGAAGCACACGAGTGCTCTCACTTTGCAGGTTTTGGGAAACGGAAAAGCCGCCGTGGCCGCCGGAGTCTCGGTTCTGATATTTAGGAATCCGGTGACGGTGATGGGAATTGCCGGTTTCGGCGTCACGATTATGGGTGTGGTTCTCTATAGCGAAGCTAGGAAGAGATCCAAATTGCTAAACCAGAAGTGAAAGTGAGAAAAGAGACTGGATTAAACCGGTGAAGTGATTTTTAATTTTTACGTTTTATTGATTTTTCGGTTTAGTTTCTTGATTCTTTGGAATTCTGCTATAGTTTTGAATCGGTTTGGTTCGGTTTGAGAGGGGGAAATCAATTTAATTGTAAATGGTTGAGATTGATTGGGGTAAACTTTATGAAATGAAAAAGGGATATATATATATATATATATAACAAAAGTGAAAAAGTAGGGGGAAAAATTAAAAGAAATAAGATTGTATTATTTCTTTCAGTTCTTCTCTTGTACTATTACGTTTTATAGTTTGTCTTACCAAAATTATCGAAACATAGTGTAACATCCCGATTTCTTGTATATGCGGAGAGGCTTATAAGAATTGATTTGGCTACCTATGTCACCAAAGTGCACTTACCTTTTCCGATCACTTGCCCGAAAGAACTCCAGAGTTAAGGGTGCTTGGGCTGGAGTAGTCTAAGGATGGGTGACCTTCCGGGAAGTGATTCGCGGTAGCGTGTGAGTGAGGACAAAACACGGGGAAAGATCACGTGGTGATTGCAGGGTCAGTAAACAAGTCATACAAGCCTCCCGGACTAACGCACCGGCCGTCGGACCAGGGTGGGGCCCACGTGCCGAGAGAGGGCATGGGGCCCAGGTAGGGGCGGTCGGGGCGTTATACATAGACTGGAAAAAAGTTATAAAATATTTTTTTCCTTATGTTAGGCGGAATCGCATTGGCATATGGTTTGTTAAATCAGCACATTATTTCACTTTGTTTGGCAACTTGCTCTTTCTTTTTTTATATCCTTTTGGCAACTTGCTCATTACTTCACTTGTTTTCTACATTTTATATTCATATAATGATCTGGAATTTACCATTTTGATCTAAAAACCATTGAGCTTAGCTTGTTCTTTTGTTACAGAAAGTGTGGTTTTTGTTTTAATGTTTTAATTATTATATTTATCTTACAAACTTTTTAACTACCTATAATATCGTACTCTATACCATATCATTTTTATTGTTAACTATAATTTGACGAATCAGAAGACCCTACTCAGCTAAACGAATTGTGACAACCAAAATTTAATCAGTAATTAATTAGGTCTGATAAGATGTCGATGTTTTAGCTAGTGTAGGTTAAGTTTATCATTAGCCTTATTTGTCAAGGTGTGTTCGAATATAGTTAACCTTTTAAGGTGGTAAGTCTTTTAAATATTTTAGGCTTCTATATTAATCCAAGTTGTTGTGGTTTCATTCTAATAACTGCACATATATATATATATATATATCTAACGTGTTGGTTGGAAAACCAAATTTTCTTCAAAAGTTTATGTTATATATATATTTGTTTTTTGGGGGAAAAAGGTGTAAACTGTAGAGAGAAAATAAGAGGAGAGAGAGAGATACTGACAGCTTATGTGAGTTTGTCTTTTGGTCCAATCCATGCAAGGCTATTAATTGATATATTATCACTTTTGTATTATTTTGTATCTCATTGATTCAAAGTTTTTTTGTTTGTATAAAAGGAAAAGTAAAGCAAACTAGGGACCAAATTCATGAAAAAAATCTCTTAAAAAAGCAGAAGAATATATGCTATTCTTATTTTTTCCACATATATTTGGTTGCTCCACTTTTTCTATTCCTTTTCCAAAACGTTAAATATAACATATACATATGTACACCAACTTTAAGTTGTGTAGGTAATTGTAGTACTGTATCATTTAATAATTTTCACTAGTTTGGTCATAATTTCATCCAAGTTCAAATTGAGTTGAAATGTCACTTGAGCGGTAAATAAATGATAATAACCTTTTTCATTTCAATTTTATAATCTTCTACTCCAAATTTTCACGCATGTTAAAAAATATATTTAAAATTCTATTTATTCTAGTTGATTCTATATTAATACATTAAATAAAAATTATATTTATAATTAATACACTAAAATAATAAAATTAAAACTGAATTTTTGTCTAAAAATTGGAATTACAAAACAAAAGATAAAAATTTTAAATGACAATTTTTTGAAACCGATAAAATAAAATTGAACTCGATAATTTTCATCAAATTCCCAAAAATATTTAATCCTTACTAACCAATGTTGTAGGTTTTGCTATAGGTTTGGTTACGGCAACGAATTGCCCTTTGAATACATCTACTTAAACCACCTCAAAATTCACATAGTAGTTGATAATCGCTAAACCAGTTTAGAGTTTTGTCAATCCGATCAAATTACTAGAAAAGATGATGTTATCTTTTATAAACCTGAGGATCACTCGGAAACAAAGGATTTTGAAATACTTTTAACCGAACAAAAAAAGCAAACAGAAACAGAAAGGGCAACTAAACCGAACAGGTCCAACTTAACCGGCACAAATTTTGTTTTGAAGCCAAAAAAGAGCAAATAAGCTAAAGGCATTTTGATTTTGGTTTGCATTTGAGTCATGTGACTAATGGAACGGCCTTTTTTCTCTTTCTTTCTTTCATCGTCTCTCCTTTTCCAAGTTGTTGGGATCGAAACACTTTCACGAGAAACCTCAGAAACTTTCCAGGAAAGTATTGGTTCACATACACCATAAATCACACCATTCACCAAGCTTTCTCGTGATTTCTTCTCCTTAACCACAAACTTTGCTTTTAAACCTAGTCCATTGCATCTCTCTATATACATCAACATGCTTGCTCGCATAAGAGAGAAATATCTTCTCCTCTGTTTCAAGTATCGAATTTCTAGGATCAATGGAACAAAAGCAATCAACTTCTCGTTCCAATTTTGCCGACATCAATGAAGTTGGACCAGAAGAAGATGCAGAGAAAGAACCGCAACAGCAAGAGAACAACAAGAGATTTACGGGTAACAGAGGACCAAACCGAGGGAGACAGAGACCATACCGAGGTTTCAGCAGACAGGTGTCGCTAGAGACGGGTTTCTCGGCGCTCAACAGAGAATCTAGAGGAAGAGATGACAAAAAGAGTTTACCGAGGAGTGGTCGTAGCTTTGCTGGGTTTGAAACAGGCGGAATCATCAACGGTGGAGATGGCCGGAAAGCAGATTTCAGTATCTTTAGGACCAAGTCGACGCTCAGCAAACAAAACTCTCTCTTGCCTTCTGTAATAAGGGAGAGAGACATTGAGAATTCTTTAAGAAATGAAGATGGTGAGACCAAAGATGAATCTATAAATGCAAATGTTTCTGCAGGAAGATACTTTGCTGCTCTTAGAGGACCTGAATTAGATGAAGTCAAGGTAACAACTTCTACTTCTTCTCTCATATTCTCTTTTCAGGTCACAGCTTAGTGAATTCCAATTGTATTCTCTTGCAGGACAATGAAGATATTCTGCTTCCAAAAGAGGAACAATGGCCGTTTCTTCTTAGGTTCCCAATTGGATGCTTCGGTATCTGTTTAGGACTTAGCAGTCAAGCTGTCTTGTGGCTTGCCCTAGCGAAAAGCCCCGCTACAAACTTCTTACACATCACACCATTGATCAACTTAATTGTATGGCTATTGTCACTAGTAGCCTTGGTCTCTGTCTCCTTCACTTACATACTCAAATGCATCTTCTACTTCGAAGCTGTGAAAAGAGAGTACTTTCATCCGGTTCGAGTCAATTTCTTTTTCGCTCCTTGGGTGGTTTGCATGTTTCTAGCCATCAGCGTACCTCCCGTGCTCTCATCAAACCGAAAATCCCTTCATCCCGCCATTTGGTGCGTTTTCATGGCTCCTTATTTCTTCCTTGAGCTAAAGATTTACGGGCAATGGCTATCGGGAGGGAGAAGGCGACTCTGCAAAGTTGCAAACCCGTCTTCTCATCTTTCTATTGTAGGGAATTTCGTCGGGGCCATCTTAGCTTCAAAAGTTGGATGGAATGAAGTAGCTAAGTTTCTATGGGCAGTAGGTTTTGCACATTACTTAGTTGTGTTTGTAACACTATATCAAAGACTTCCCACAAGTGAAGCTCTCCCTAAAGAGCTTCACCCTGTCTACTCAATGTTCATAGCTGCCCCGTCAGCAGCAAGTATCGCTTGGAACACAATCTATGGCCAATTCGACGGATGTTCAAGAACTTGCTTCTTCATTGCACTCTTCCTATACATTTCCCTTGTAGTACGGATCAATTTCTTCACCGGGTTTAAGTAAGTCCATCTCAGGTTTATACAATTTGGTTTAGTATGTATTGATGCAGCTAATCAGCAACGGACTGTGCAGGTTCTCAGTGGCGTGGTGGTCATATACATTTCCTATGACAACAGCCTCAGTAGCAACAATAAAGTATGCGGAGGCAGTACCTGGTTACCCGAGCCGGGCTCTAGCACTCACTCTTTCCTTCATTTCATCGGCAATGGTCTGCGTTTTGTTTGTCTGTACGCTTCTCCACGCATTTGTCTGGCGAACTTTGTTCCCGAATGATCTTGCAATCGCCATTACAAAGAGAAGACTTACCAAGGAGAAGAAACCTTTCAAGAGAGCCTATGACTTGAAGCGATGGAGCAAGCAGGCTCTGGCGAAGAAAATATCTGCAGAAAAAGATTTTGAAGCCGAGGACGAATCGCGTCACTGATGAAAAATCATGAAAAACAAAAGGATCTTCCAGATTGAAATAATAGAGGAAAACATTTAGATACAGAGACAAGTAGGTGAGCAAACTTATTGTATGTACTTCAAGAAGCATGTTTAATAATAATATTACATCAACAATCGAGCACTCAAAAGTCAAAATCACATTCACACTCCAAAGCTAGCTGAAGAAGACATCACACGAAAAGGAAATTACGGTGTGACACATATCAAACAGGCAAAGAAATGGTCCTCTGGTTTGCTAAGTTGGTCTGTGGTCGGAGGTCCCATGAAGCAGAATGTTGTGTTTCCTCAGGTTTAATAAAAGGCAGAGTGATCTCATTGATCATTAATTCTCCACAGAACGGGCATTCGCTGGCAATAGCATCATCTAGCTCTGATCGAAGCTGCCTCACATTAAGGAAAATATGTCAAGCCATTGATGCCAAGAGAAATAGAAACAAAAAATGAAAAATGAAAAATGAAACAAATGTCCCTACCTTATCTGCAGTAGTTGTGCTAGACATGGGTTCATCTGATCGATTACCATTTATATCTCTCCGGGTTTCGCTGCCAAGCAATGTCAGCTGCTTCTGCAGATCGAGAATATGCTCTGCCTAGACAGATTTTTTGGAAAACCAATCCAAAAATGAAATCACAATTTGAACATTGGTACATAAATCTCGAGATTATGTATTACTGAAAGCAAAATTAAGAACTACCCTACAGGTAAAGTAAATCTTTCCATGGTAGTTTCATCATAACCTAGAAGAGTAGAACAACTGAATATCGCTAAAATTGCAGTATCTAATACGCAACGGTATATAAGAGGGAACTCATAGCAAGAAATCATGGTTCAAGACTTACTTGCTCTTCGTGTGCACAGCTTGTGACGTGTGTGATCAGGCACTGTGCATGGAAAGAGTGCCCACAAGGAAAGACATAGAAAGGAGCCAGTGGCCCAGCTGAAGAATATCCCTGGGCCATTCTGAAATCCCCGGTCATCATCAAGATTTTACGTTTACAAACCTGGTAATACATTGAAAAGGATAAGGCGTGCTGATAATTTTGGTGCTTCCAAAAACTTGATTCATATATATATGCTAAAGGCTGTTCAGTCTTAGGATGATCATACCCCGCATTCTTCGTCGCGGTCGATTACAGCATATCTTTGAGTTAAGGCACTAATATCATTTCTAATGTTATCTGCACCACGTGTGGCATCATTCATCTCCTCTTTCAGTTGTTCTATTTGCTTGTTGTAATCCTCAAGAGATGAGCAAATCGCTTCCTGCATAAGGGCAATGAAGAAAATAACAAGAGAGCAGAAGTAACTTAATTGGCCCAAGACAGAGCGTTTGTGGATCTGGAAAAGAGAAGTTGACTAACCTTGAAGTCATCAATTAAGGCAAAGTCTGGAAAGAATGGCAAAATATCTTCAATCTTTAAAAGACCATCAGTTTCCTTGAGAAAGGCAATAGCTTTCCTTATGTTTTCCCTTTTAGCTCCCTTTTCCTGCTTGATGACATGCTTTGCAACCATTAGCCACAGCTTCTTTCTCAAGTCTTCATCATCTTCAACCTTATCAGCCTCAGCCATAGCAAGTTCTGGGTCAATCTGTAAAACAGAAACCGTTTTCAACCCCTACCAGAAGAAAGTGCGGATTAAAATGGTCAACCAAACCTTCTGAGACAAATTGGAATCATACATGTGGCGAATTCAGTATCTTTCAGTAGCAGTTTTGTTTCAAAATGTCATAATCTAAAAATCACGCATAGAAGACGAAAGTGAATAATACTTGATTTTTCATACAATGGAACTATTACCTGAAGAGCAAGGGCTACTGCCTCTTCATGCATAGACATCATGCTGTATATATGGACACAGGCACGAGTTCTCTTTTCCTTGAGACACAGGCGCAACGCATATTTGGGATCATAGAAAAATTCTGGACCGTTTTCTCGTCCTTTCCCAAATTTGCATTGCAGGAAACGGAGGAGGGCACTATCATCTTCCTAATTGGATATATACAAAAAAAAACATTATGTATCACTTTAGCAACTTCTTGTCATAATTCTACAAGCGGAAAAGAAGATAGTAACACGCTCTGTTGCTTTTCTGACTAAAGGCAGGCTTCCAAGGTTTTAGGGACAAAATCAAAGAAAAATTATCGAAGGGAACCAACCAGACCTGCTTGGCATATAATGAGAGAAGTAAATTGTGAATCCCTGGATCCTCGTTATGCAAACGGTGGACGCAAAACTCAAGATATTTTATGACTTCATGTGTCTCGTTCCTGCATTTTGATTTGAGTTATTGGTGAGATTAATAACACAACGTGAATGGACATTTAGTTGAGAAGTGGGCCATTACTTTGCATGAGGTTCACTTGAGTAACGCATCATTGCAGTAATTAGTCTCCTTGGATTTAGATTTTTATTGGCCATCCATGCTTCCACGGTTTCATACGCGTCAAGCATAATAAGGTCTGGCGCAAATTTATACTGAAATAAGGTGTAGGACATATTTTAGTATTTGGAGACTACATTTTTTTTGAAAGATCCTGGTGTTACTTTTTACACACCTGAAGCTCAACTGAAACTGAAGATTTCTGGAGCACCTCTAAAGCTTTTTTTGCTTCCCCTTGCTAATGGATAAAGACAAAACTCCGTAAATTGAATAAGCCTGAGTAAGATCTTGTATCTATATGGGTCAATTAGGAATATAAAACTTATCACGCCCTTCACCTGAATATAATGGTGAATTACGATTTCATACCGCTCCTTCAGGTTTGCAAAATATACCAATTCTTCAACCCGACCATAACTGCAAGAAAAAAAAAGAAAGAGATGAACAAAAAAGATAGGAGGTGTTTCATACTTCAAGCAAGATAACATAGGAGATGTGCTTAGAGAAGTCTTAAAGAGAATAGCATATTCCAGAAAATAATACACACCATCATCAAAAAGGTCCAAGTGGTCACTGGCGTAAAGATAGATTTTAATACATCCCCTGGGATACTTGTAAAAAATTACCTCTCCAGAAGTTTCATCGTGGTTGCCTCATCCAATACATCCTTGCAGTCGCTCATGAAAGCACGGAATTCTTGAATGACTGAGTGATACTCGGAGTTGCGATTTTCTATAGCAGTGTCATCTTCCAAAAGCAGCCTATTTATCTATTTCCGCATTCAAGAACCAAAAAACAGGGAAATAAGATAGATAAGACTCGGAAAGAAAACAGAAAGCAAAATCAACAATAGGAACTATGACACCAGATCAATGGAAGTATATAAAAGTTATTGAAAATAAGAGACCACAAAATATGTGTTTACTGAGAAGTGAGAACAGAGAATAAGTGGTGCATAGAAAGAAAAGCTAAACCTTGTCCAGATACAGCTCAGTTGCCCATGTTGATATCATTGTAATTTGGCATTTATCATCCTTTGAAAGATTATCAAGCTTCCGCAACAGGAATGTTCTCAAAGCTTCCTGCAATCACATAACGAATAAAAGGCAGTAAACAGAGTTTTATTTATGGAATATATTTAAAACTAGCAAAGATACAAATGTAAATGTTTACCGGTTCGTTTATACTAATAAACTTCAAAGTGACCTCTTCAAAAGATATTACATAATTGATCTGCAAAGGAAACATTTAACCCGTCAAAATGAATAATATCATGTTAGAACAAAGTAAAACAAAGGAACTAGAAATCACTTTGGCATAGAATGATGCTGCTCGTAGATATTCCTTGTCGGTGAATGCAGCTTCTGCCTACAAGAGAAGGTGCCCAACTCATACATAATCAAAACCAGAGAGATTCTTTCGGCAAGCTGTCTATAGGCAGGTGACAGCAACATTACGATGATAAAAAGGAATTGCAGATATGACAGGAATAGCACGAGGGTCAAAGATCACCTGAACTAAATAAACTTGGTCTCTCTGGAGAGGGTCACGACAGTTTGCTAAAGCTGCAGCATAAACTTTCAAGTCTAGGTAAACCTTCCACATATCTCTGCCTTCGTCAATCACAGAAACCTAGAGAGGATATCCAAAGCCCCAAATTGAGAAGAGAAAGCACAAGATATCAAAGAAATTTACTCAAGTAGCTGATTAAGATCATAATAAACCAGTAAAAGCCAACCATCAAAACAGACCTGGAAGATTGAATTCTGATCATACGCATAGAAAAGGCCAGCAGAGGCATCGCTGCAAAGTCCAATTATGCCCCTCGAAGCTGAATCTGTCGTTATATCAAACTGGAGCTCTTCAATGATTTGTTCACTTATCCGATTCACAACCTACCCCCACATTTAAGAAATGCAGAAACCAGAAAGTAAGTACACTTATGAAACAAAACACAAATGTAGTCAGTTCAAACTTTATACATGCAACGAGGAATGTATCAACCACATGTGTCCAAAACAAACCTTAACCTTATTCCCAATAAGAAGCAAGAAATGAAACTCTGAGAGTGCCATTGAACCAGGCTTGACTGCTTCCGCGCCATCACTCAGCTTTGAGTAGTCCAACAGCGCTTTGCTCTCCACAAAATTCTCATCACCATTTGGATAACTACCAAACAAGTTTCAATCAAATTACAGAATGACATAACCGAAAAATATGAAAGAGGGCAACATATACAAAGATCCCAGCATTAAATTCAGAGGGACATTGGTACTGTCATTCTACCTGTGCTGAGCTCCAAAATTTAGGCCACCATGATAAATTCCTGTTCCTGAAAGCCATGCAAAATGCACCGCTCTTCGTTGCTTTATAAAGAAATGTAGTTCACTGAAAGACGACAAACATAATATGTTCAGAGAGCAGGGTTACGCTTTGTGATTTCTTTCATATGAAAAATGAGGCTAAGGTAATTCCAGCACTTGCCTGTTTGGTATTTCACCAGGAAGTTCCATAAAATGAACTGCACGTTCTTTATAACTAGCAAAAACAGACTGGAAGTAAACGTTCAGTAATTAGAAATTGAATGGAAAAAAGCTAATTCACAATTTCATAAATGTTCACAAATAAATCATAAGATGGAGGACATATGTCATTGCATAGCAGAACAGAGTTTAGCTTACTTCTAATGTTCCAATCCCGGTAAACGAATAGAGTCGAGTGGGAGTTACAGCCATCACATAGTACCTCATTCCACTGCTTATGTTGGCTGCTTCCATCTGCACATTTGTTTCAATAAAACAGTGATTTGAATAATAAATCCAATGAAGAAAACATGGTTTTATCACAGAGACTAATTGATGAGGACATCGGCTCTACAACCGGACCAGGCGACCCATTTCAAGATTTAGCCGAGAGAAGAGAGCCCATGCCAGATGACCGTCCGAACGACCTGATCGTCACTGAGGGAGGTAAGTTCTCTCGTCCAAGTGAACATGATAAGACTAACAGGTCGAGTGGTTTTAGTCCCAGAGCCACGGAACCAGTTCTAGCCGAAGGACCTTACCCGGAGACAGTTTTAGCCGAGGCAAAGGAGCTAAATCCAAATGACCGTCCAAACGACCAGATCTTCACTGAGGGAAGTAAGTTCTCTCGACCAAGTGAATATTTTAAGGCTAACAGGTCGAGTAGTTTCCTTCTTAGAGATGCAGAACAGACAGCTGCTTCAATCACAAGCCACCTAGCCGGGAAGGACCAACAAAGGGCTAAAGAAGGTGTTGAAGCTAAGGAATTGCAAGAGCTCGAAGAGGATGGCTTCTCTGTTCAAGAAGACCTCCTAGAAGACTTCACCAAGTCATTGCACGCACGGGACGCACCGAAGCCAGAGTCACCTTCAAAGGCGCCTCATGCACCACCGTGGGCCGCTTCAATCGTTAATGTGAAAGCGCATGGAAATACTACCACCTCAGAGAGGATTTGTACTGAGCGTACGACAAGATCACTAGCTGGTCTTGTTTATTGGCGACAGCGATTCTTCTATGTTGTCGGGACAGTTGCTCCTACGCTAATATTGCCCAGCACCCATCAAATGAAAGAAAGTGCACGTCTTGAAGAAGTTTGCCTCAACCAGAAGGAGTCAGGCCGTGAAACCACTTGGCCTACATTCTCAGCTCAACCAGAGAATGCCTCGAAGTGGAATCAGTCCAATCCGAGTTCAGGTGAAGAAGTTATTCAACGTTCAAGTCAGGTGATCCTCAGCTTACGCGATTCAGACATACATGCGTTCAAAGAATTATTTCAACCAAACCAGAAGGAATCAAGCTACAAAACAAATTGTTTTGGAATCTTGACTCATCAGAGCAACCATGAAAATTTGAATCATCTAAAACACGGTTCAGACTTGGGAGTTATTGATTTTACAAATCAATGGACCTGTTTTGAACCCAATTCCGCGATAAGGCCAAAGATCGTGATACACAGCCCAACTCAGCAACGATCTCGACCTGAAACCAATTGGAGAATATTAGTGGATCTCTTATGGTTCCAACAAGCCCAAGATCCAAGGAAATGCCCATCGGATCCTCAAGTTATGCCAATTTTCCCAATATGGGTTTACCTGGTTCCGTTTAAGGCAAGTCCGAGTTCCAATTGGTTCAAATCATTACCAAATCGACAATGGCGACCAGGAGAGCTCATATACCAATTAGAGGCCTCAAATATCATCCCACCATGCACCAGCACACACAGGATCAGGCGGATCCCCTTGCATATAGACTTTCCTTTTGTGGTCACGTTCACACTTGGAGTCTTAAATCACCAACAGCTATATTTTCGAAAATACTGCAACTTCAGCGTAGGTTCAACGCACATGGACGCCCCGAGGCATCACACTTACTCGCCCAAGCTGTCAAGACTCAAGCGCAGATCCACTTACCTTATTCGGCCAAGACGAGCAATTAAGCCTAACGGCTAGTTGTGATTGCTTTGCGATTTAGTCCTTTTATTTTAGCTTTCTAGAATATTCTTGTACGAGCACTATATAAGCTCAGCTTTGTTTTCATTTGTAGTCAACCTTCAATCAAGAATTTATAAAGTATTTTCGTTTTCTTCCAAAGAGTGTCTTTGAAGAATTGTTTTCTTTAGTTTTAAGTGTGCGATTCACTTAACTCTTTAGAGGCTGCGACTTAGAGTGTTTGTGTGATTCAAACATCCTATTTCGTTCATAGATTGAGAGAGTCAATCAAAAACCATCAGCCCACTCATCGACTCCACACGAGAGAAGCGATCGCCATCGTGTCAAGTCACTTCACCATCGACCATCAACCGGCCAAAGGGCAAGGCGACCGCCTACCTTTCGTCCCACGACTATCCCGGTTAAGACCTCACCACCGAGGCTTACACCACTAATCCTCATCGGGGATAAAAACTTTGCAACCAATCAAAAATTCATTCAGGCTTATCAAACCCATTGAATCGAACTTAACCAATGCAATTTAACAGCTAAACCAGAAATTCTATTGGCCATTATAGTTTCAACTTAAAATAAAACGGTGATACCTGCAAAGCCATGAAAGCCTCGGGGAGTTCTTCTAGTTCAAACAAAAACTTGATGTACTTCTCTCTCTTGTCCTTCTCATCCACAGCCATCTCAAATAGCTGCCCATCGTGAGTGCCCAGAATGATCTCCTTAGTCGAAACTGAATTCAGGTAAAGACAAAATAAAATCAATATCCATGTGAAACCAAAAAACAAAAAAAAAGAACAGAACACTCATATAACACCAAAGCATAACCTTCTGTTATCTGTTGTCTGTTCCAAGCCACAGCGTTAACCAGTAAACCTTTCAAGCGGCTCAACACACGCGGCTTAGGCCACTTTGCATGCGTATAAAACGTTTCAGCTCCTCCAACACCAGTTACTGTGGCAATGCAATGGCTACCACCAGGGTCAACAAAAACCTTGTGAATCGATTGCTCCCCAGTTCGACCAACAGAGAGATCAATATCTACATCCAGAGAAACAAATTTGTCTTTCATAAACTGAGTTTTTACCACTGAAATAAAAATTTTGAGGATGAAAATGACTATACCATAAGAACTCCCAACTCCAAAATCATGCCGGATAATCCATCCTTTACTCGTTCCCAGAACAATTACATCGTTTCCAGCAGCCATACATGTGATCATGCCACGATTCTTTGTGGCATATCTCTCGAGAAGATCAACCGAAAACACTTGCCTTCCTTGATCCATCTCTTAATTAAAACTTCAAAAAGTATTATCCAGATTTTGAGCTTTTGACCATCAAATCTACAAAAAAAGAAAAACACTCTGGAATTTGCCTTTTCATTAGGTCTCTCAAAAGTTTTATAAGAAGGTTTCTGCATTGCTTACAACAACCGGAATCGTTACATCCGTCGGAGATCTGATCGGCGACCAGGAGAAGACGTCGGTCGGTCCCGGATTCTGAAAACTGGAGGCGAGCCGTACGATACGAAACGGCACCGTCTTTCTAGTGGCTTCCGACGTTATTTCTCTTTCTCTCTATCTCCACATCGAAAGAATCAAAATCAACGCCGACTCACTAAAACAACCAAAACGGTTGCGTTTTCGGATTAGAATGAAGTGAGTTAACCAGAAGGATGTTGGAGGTGGGCTTAGCACCCCCAATTAGTTAGGCCCATCTTAGGAAAAACGCTTCTTCAGTTCGGTCGCCGACCTGAAAGCACCGAGCTCCCGAGTAGACGCACCTCGGGTCCGTGCTGGCACTTCGCCAAAACAGAAATGTCAGAAGAGCATAAGGCACGTGGGAGCTGGTAGAACAGTGCCCTACCCGCGTAGAGATACGGCCTCGACTGGACGCCTCACCAACCCTGCGGAGCTGACGAAGGAGAAAAGGACACGTGGAGGAGAGTTGGCAAAACAGTGCGCTGCTCTGCAAATGTAAGGCGCCGAGCTCATCATGACCTCTCGCCTCGAAAGCCGGAATATGGTTCTTCAGTTCGGTCGCCGACCTGAAAGCACCGAGCTCCCGAGTAGACGCACCTCGGGTCCGTGCTGGCACTTCGCCAAAACAGAAATGTCAGAAGAGCATAAGGCACGTGGGAGCTGGTAGAACAGTGCCCTACCCGCGTAGAGATACGGCCTCGACTGGACGCCCCACCAACCCTGCGGAGCTGACGAAGGAGAAAAGGACACGTGGAGGAGAGTTGGCAAAACAGTGCGCTGCTCTGCAAATGTAAGGCGCCGAGCTCATCATGACCTCTCGCCTCGAAAGCCGGAATACGTCTCCTAGGCCACCTTACCCGCAAAACAGGCTGAAGACGCCACGTGGCCCCGGAATCCCGGGGAGCAGGAAGCCAATCCCAAGTATATATATCCCTCGATGTCATTAATGAAGGGGAACCCCCGGATTTTGAGAACCTCACCTACCACAAATAGACCCGACCTCTCTCTCTTTCTCTCTCGTTTGTAACAAAGCAGCAATTTAGATCCCCGAACTGTACTCCCATCGGAACCAGTTCGTAACTCTAAATTGCTCACGTCCTTCGATCATATATAAAAGAATACGGTCCACGACCTGTTCGCCAATATACCCGATCTATCTTAAACCGTGGTTAACTCGCTCTAATTAACGAAAATCTCACATCTCTCTCCTTAATCAATCTTTCGAACATAACTAGTGATCCCCGGAATCAACAAAGGAGAAACCGGTTCAATGGGTTAAATTGAACAAAGCGCAATTGAATTCGTCTCTCTCTCTTTGGTTATTAAATTTCATCTTTGGTATTTTATCTTTTGTTTCGTTCTAAGTTCTTCTTAGTTATGGTTTAGGTTATTTGAAGCTTTGCCTAAAAAACATTACATCCTAAGCTGGACTTGCAATGTTTTTCTTGGTTTGGGAGTCCCAGACTTGCACTCGCACTACCAACACTTTTTGGATGAAAAGAAGTTATTGTTTTATAACCAGAAGATGAACCAGTCAAACCGGTTCAATGTTGTTGAAGTGAAAGAAATCGCAATTTAAATAAAGAAAAACGCAACGTTTAGGCTCTATAAAAATTCAAAACTGGTTGGAGCTTAGTAGGCCCGGCCTGACTCCAAATTAGATGAAATTCGATAGTGTATACTAAAGGCCCGATTTTGAAAACTTGGATCCAATCTCGAACAACATTTTTGTTTTGTTTTTAAGTTATGATTTTTCCTTTTTATTTTGTATTTAAGAACAAAACTGGGAAAATAAAAAGTTGTTGTTGAGAGCGACAAAAAAAAAAAAAAGGTTGTTGTTGATTGTATACATCGTAATTATCTTCTGAAATTTTTAAGAGTTAATTAGGAAACAATAAGTGTTGAAATTTCCTTTTGCTTCACTCGGATTCTATGATCAATCAAACTGACTAGGTATGGACAAAATATCCGAAACTGAAAAACCGAACCGAATTAGTAAATACCAAATCGAATCAAATTTTTAAAAATAACTGAAATCCGAATAGAGACACGAAATATATGAAATACAATTATATATCTAAAATATAATGTATATTTAGATTTAAAATAACCAAAATATCCATAATTAGTAATTACAATTATAAAATGAATATATTAATTATGTTTAGATCGAAATAACCAAAATACTTGAAATATCCAATAATCTTTAATTATATTTGTCAAAATTAAACAATTTTTGCAAAATTTAACCAAGTTTTTTTATAATTTGTATTGAGTATTTGAGATAAATTTAGGATACTCGAACCCTGATAAAACTGAACCGAACCCGACCCAAAAAAAAAGAAAATACCGAATGGATCATAAACTTCTAATACCGAAATACCCAAAACCTAAAAGAACTGAATCGAACCCGATAAAAAAAAAAGAATATACGAATGGATCATAAAATTTTAATACTGAAATACCCAAAACTTAAAAAGAACCGAACCCGATTCGAATTGTTGTAATTTATTTCTAAATTTATGTATTATATATGGATGTACTTAACTAGTTTTATATAATTGGGGAAAATAAAAAGTTATGATGTATATCCGATTCGGGTCGTTGTAACTTGTGGCTACGGAAAACAAGAGAAAGGACAAAGAAAATTGGAGGAAATATGCAGACATTATTATAAATTGAGATAAAATTGATTACGCGTTTACAAATTTATCTTTCAAAACAGAAAAAAAAAGGTTTTATATTACTCGCTACTGTGAATACAAAGGCTCCTCCTCCCTCCAAAAAAAAAAATCTCAACGACTGAAAATCCATCCCTTCGAGCCAAGAAACGGATCAACGCCATTCCCAAAACATTCCAAACAAAGACAGAAGAAAAAAGATGAAAGTTATTTACCAAATCTCTCTCTGGTCTCTACTCTCTTAGTTCGCCGCCGACCCGATAATCCGTTTACCCGACCCGTATAAAAAAACTCAAGGCTCCGTTCACATGAGTTGAGTATAATGACCCGTACCGGAATCTACCGGAGCCAAAGCGGTACATCAGATTCAGAGACATCCGGCGGCGGCGGAGGGGGAGGAACAACCGTCATGAGGGTGATCGTGCCTTTGCAAGGAGTGGTTCAAGGCCGTGGTGGTCTAGTTCTTGGCTCTGTTATTCCTTGTGCTTTCTTCTACTTTCTCCAGTTCTACCTGAAACGAAACCGTATAGACGAACCCGACCCGGCTATTCAGAACCCAGCTTCCTCTCCGGAATCGGATTCCTCGAGTCCGACTCAGTCGGATCTTACTAGGTTGTCTCGGACTCTCTCTCGGGTCATTATCTCGCCGAGAAATTCTGGGGCTCACGTTTCGGTTTCGGGTCGGGCGAATAATATCCTCAAAGGTGGGGATTCGTCATACTACGTGGGGCAGAAACGGGTCGAGGAGGATCCGTATGACGAGTCGGGTAACCCGGATGGTATCATCGAACTTGGTTTAGCTCAGAAAAAGGTAGAAAAAGAAAAAAGTTTCGATTTTTAATCGTTTTTATTATATCCTGGGTTCTGTGAATTTCTTCTATCTATGTTCCTCGTCTACAGTTGAGCTTGGATTGGAGTTCGGAGAATCCAAAGGAAGCAATTTCCAGTGGACTGAGTCTAAGTGGGATTGCTTCTTACGAACCTTCTGATGGACTTATGGAGCTGAAAATGGTTATTTTCTTTTAGAACCCCAAAGTTGAATTGACCCAATACTGAATGATACAGAAGAAAAATAACTTCTTGGTGATGGAATTGCACAACATTAAAATTTACACCTGTTCTTGAGGAATGTTGAGCTGATCTTGCGTTATGTTTCCTGTTTTGGATCTTTATGTGATATTTTCTTTGACTAACGTTTATGGATTCTGATTGTTATTGGGACAGGCTGTGGCAAGGCTCATGTGTGAAGCAACCAAAAACGCTGTTTCCTTTGATCCATCGCAGTTAGTATTAACTTCCGGTGCAGCTTCCGCTATGGAGATTCTTTCCTTCTGCTTGGCCGATTCTGGAAACGCCTTCCTTGTTCCAACGCCGTGTTCTCCAAGGTAGTTATTTCAGTTTATTGTTTGACTCTGTGGCTGCAAAAGAACATTTAGCCTGTAAGCTTCAATGTTTTCTGCAGATTGGATGTGGATGTTAAATGGCGGAACGGAGTTGAAATCATACACGTTCCTTGCAGAAGTTCTGACAGTTTCAATATATCCGTGACTGCGCTTGATCGGACTTTCTCTCAAGCCAAGAAACGGGGTGTGAGAATCCGCGGAATCATAATCTCAAACCCTTCCAATCCCATGGGAAACCTCTTGAGCAGAGAAAATCTCTATGCTCTTTTGGACTTCACCCGCGAAAAGAACATTCATATAATCTCTAACGAGATCTTCGCTGGTTCTATCCACGGAGATGAAGAAGCAGAGTTTGTGAGCGTAGCTGAAATAGCAGACACCGAAGAGAATCACGACAAGGAAAGAGTTCACATCGTGTACGATCTTTCAGAAGACTTGTCTCTCCCGGGACTTAGAACCGGCGCCATTTACTCCTTCAATGAGAACGTTCTAGCAGCTTGTAGAAAGCTCACAACGCTCTCACCCGTGTCATCACCATCCCAGCATTTGCTCATTTCCACAATCTCCAAACCGGAATTTATTGAAGCATATGTAAAAACCAACAGGCAGAGACTACAGAGAATCTACTCAGAGTTTGTGAAGGGATTAAAAGGTTTAGGGATCGAGTGCACGAGAAGCAATGGAGGGTTGTTTTGTTGGGCAGATATGAGAGGATTGATATCTTCTTACAGCGAGAAAGGTGAGATCAAGCTTTGGAACAAGTTCTTGAACATTGGTAAGATCAATGTAACACCAGGATCTTGCTGTCATTGTATTGAACCAGGATGGTTTAGATTCTGTTTCAGTAATTTGTCTGAGAAAGATGTGCTTGTAGTTATAAAACGTATCATAAAAGTTTGTGAAACATGTAAATCTCAAGATTGAAAATGCTTCTCTACATTCCTCAAAAGTCGAACATAATTTTCCGGTTGTATGTAAATCTAAACCGGAAAATCCCAAAAATCACCGAAAGAATAAACATTTTCCCCTTAAAACACTCTCTAAGCTCTAAACACTGCACTGCACATTTTCTATGCAATCTTTACTGAAATAGGAAAAAGCTTCATCATGACCCAAAACCATTTCTGATTGATTCAAGAACCTGCACAACCTCAGCCATACTCGGTCTCTTCAATGGATTCTCCGACGTACAAATCAATCCTAACTTCATGACTTGAATCAGCTCATTATCTTCGAACTCTCTCAACCTTCTGTCAAAACAATCAGAAGCTGAACCAGTCTCCAACAAATCCCTCACATAATCTCTCAGGATCAAGACTTGGTTTTCTGATGGAGACTCCACCGGTTTTCTACCTGTAACCAGCTCAAGAAGAACCACACCATAGCTATACACATCGCATTTGTCACTCGCTTTCAAACTCTGCTGAGCTAGCTCTGGAGCAATGTACCCAACCGCGTTGTGGAACTTTTTTGTCAGACCGAAACTGTCCAGAACTGGAAGAAACTTTTCTAACCCATAATCCGATAGTTTTGCTTCGTACCAATCGTCTAGAAGAATGTTCGTGGACTTTACATTGAGATGAAGAATCGCCGGTTTACAGTCATCGTGAAGGAAAGAGAGCGCTTTTGCGGTTCCTAAAGCAATCTGAAATCTCCTGTGCCAATTTAAATCGGTATTCCCATGGCTTGAGCTGGTTCCCGGGTAGATGTTTAGGTGTAGATTATCGTAGAGACTACCATTGGGGGCAAACTCAGAGAGAATCAACTGCATTGTCGAGGAAAAGTAGTAACCTTGGAAAGAAGACAGATTCGGGTGTTGCAAACCTCCAAGTCGTCCTATTTCTTGCTCAAATTCTTCTTGATTTCTGATTCTTCCTAAAGTGTCAAGCTTTTTTACTGCAATGGAAACCCCGCCTTCGAAAGATGCTCTATATACCGACCCAATCGATCCCATGCCGATTATATTTTCCTTGTCAAGCAAAGCTTTTGTACCTGCTTCCCAATCTTCATACTTTGAAGGCAAATTCTTGCTGAAAAGAACAAGCTTTCCGATTATCGCACCGCTAGAGTTTATTGAAGACGCCAGAGGAGTGGTTTCGACTGTAACTATTTCTTCGTCTTTTCTTCTTTTACGAGCTCTTAGGTTCAAACCAAGCACTAGACAGACACCAAAGAGGATAACAGCAGCAGCAATTATAACAATGATAACTGAAATGCTTAGAGCTTCAGAATTTCTGGATTTTGCTGTGGCTCCACGTGAATTGCAGGGAGTTACAAGAGGATCACCGCAAAGGAAAGGGTTGTTGGAAAACGCAGAAGATCCAAAAGCCTGCATCTTTGGAACAAGAGGGATAACACCAGAGAGATTGTTGTAGGAGACATTGAAATGCGTTAGTGTAGTCAACTTCACGAGGGAAGATGGGATTGACCCTGAAAGCAAATTCTGTGAAATATCAAGAAACTGGATTCTGGAGAGCCTTCCAAGTTCAGGTGGAATACTTCCATTGAGACGGTTTCGTTGCAGATCAAGAATCTTTAGGTTTGTTAAGTTTAATAGCTTCCTAGGGATCTCTCCTTCTAAATCATTCCCTGAAACATCTCTGCAACCAACAAGTAAACCGTTTAACAGAAACGTGAGATTCAAATACAGTAACAAGAATCAATAAATTCACTGAAACATCGAGCAATGATTACAACTCACAGTTCAAGAAGCACTCTGCAATTGGATATATCATCTGGAATTTCACCAATGAGATTGAGATTATGCAGATTCAAAACCTGTAGAAACTCCAAACTTCCAATCTCTCTCGGTATCTCTCCATCTATAGAATTATCACCTAATCTAATAACCGAGAGTCTCTCCATCTTCCCGATACCTCCCGGGATACTCCCATTCAGCTTGTTAGACTCCAAGTCCAAAAGCTTGAGAGTTTTGCAACCCGTTACACCGCTAGAGATCCTACCGGTTAACTCATTCGACGAAGCATCCAAAAACTCCAAACTTTGGCTGCAATCAACTATCTCTCCAATCTCTCCACCAAACCGGTTCCAAGAGACATTAACATAAGTTATGTTCTTGAATCTAAGAACCTCGAAAGGCGCTAACCCGTGGAACAAATTGCTTCCCAAATCGACATGGCTCAATCTCTGACATTTTGGTATCTCCTCAGAGACATCACCAGACAACAAATTGTTTCTCACTGAGATATATTCAAGCACCGGAATATCGCAGATCCTAGGCGGCAACACTCCGGTAAGTTTATTGTAAGAGAAATCAAATCCTTCGAGGTTGTTACAGTTTAGGATTGAATCAGGGATTGATCCGGAGAGATTGTTATGAGACAGTGAGACGAACTTGGTCTTGTAGCAGAACTTAAACAGAGAAACAGGAATCTCTCCGGCGAAACCATTTTTAGACAAGTCGAGAAACCTTAACCTAGACAATTCACCGACAAACTCCGGGATCGGACCAGAAAACGCATTGGAACTGACATTAATCGTCCACAAAGTTTGTAACTTGGAGTAATCAATCGGTAAATTACCTGTAAACCTGTTGCCAAACAACGTCAGAACTCGAATAAACCTTAGACCGGACAATCCCGGAGATAGGGTTCCGGCGAGACTTGTGTTCCACAGAACGATTTTGTCCACGAACCCTTCTGGGTTACAAGTGACTCCATTGAAGCTATTGCAGAGGTCGCCGTCGGAGACCCAAGAGGCTAAGCTGTTGTACGGATCGTCACTGATATTGTCTTTGAATTGAAGCAGAATGTCTCGTTCTTCGATTGTATCAGTGGAGAAACACGGAGAAGTTGAAATGTAGATGAAATTTACCAAAACCAGAAAAAGATAAACCCTTTTCATATTCGGCTGAAAAACGGATCTACCCAATTGACATTGTCGGTTCTCGGACCCGGATCCAGACCCGAAATCGAACCCGGTTCGTGAATCTACAATCTTGCTTCCAAAGAGCTCCAAGTTGGGATTCGTCCTCGAAAATGAAGAACACCAGAATCAAGAACAAGTAGCTGCATTTACGAACTGTAGCCAAATCTTCGAAAAAACTGAAGAGATTGAAACTTAATCAAACGAAACGGTTGATTTTTCTTGGGATTGAGCTCAAGCTAAGAACTTCTCAGCTGCTTTTACATTTATTTTGGTCATCCTTAACGGCTAGAAAATTTACCGACCAAAGTCAAAACTCTCAAGAAACGACAAAAACAAGAATCACAGAATCAAGAACAAGTCAACAATCAATAAACATTGAAAAAGATTTGGGGTTTTGCGAGTTTTCTGAACAAATGCACACACACACACACACACACACACACAAAAAGAATGAGAAATCTGCTCAGCTCATCTTGCATTACAGAGAAAAGAGAGTGTGTGTGTGCCTTGGCTTGAAAGTAAACTGGTGAACGAAGTAACTTCACTCTGTCTCAGTCTCAGTCTCAGTCTCTCTGTCTTCCACCAAATGAAGAAGAAGCACGTGCCTGCTTTGTTCATCGCCTATATGCACATACATTATATGTTTGGAAGGAGAGAGTGACTGCTTGTCTGTACCTTCTACCAAAGCATTTATTCTCTCCTTCACCAACCAAAACGCCATTAAATATTAAGGAAATGAGTAAATAAATTACTAATAATCCTCGATTTTTTCAAGAAGAAAAATACAACTAGTTATGGTCCCATCTCAATTGTTAGATGCGTGTACAGAGAATTGTACATTTAATATTCGTTAAATGATCAGAAACTACTATGAGTAATTTTTGTCTTCTAGTTATAGTAAAACTGAATGACTTAATATTTAGGCATTATTTACCATTGGGAGCCTTAATCTACATGGCTTCTAATCATTCAGAGTAGGTTTCATCAATGATTTGATTGGGTTTGTATTGTAAAGATCCATAAGTTGAGGTCTAAATCAAACTTTTGGAAACTTATGGGTTTAAAAAGGGAAAAGAGAATTACAGACAGGGACAGATGAGAGTGACCAAAAGTAACCAAAAGTAAACGTCTCTCTGTCATTTGTTTGTTTTATGTGATTTCGTTCTCTCTGTTTTGCTGAATTTGTTTAGTCATAGATCATTTGATACAGAAAAAATCATGAAGGATAGAGGGCACAATCCTCAAGATGAGACATTAAATGATTATGAACAAATGTCTTTGTAATCATTTTCATAAATGCCTTATTTCAATTTCCAATAAAAAAATTCAAAATTTAGTTGATATCATCATATATATACAAGGAAAAAAAAAGAGCAGAGATAAAGAAGATCATTGAATTAAAAAAAAACAACAAAATATTTATATATAAGATCGTGTTAGATGATATCTTGTGGTTGGTGGTGAAAACTGGAGTTCTTAAAATATTGGTTGGATATTATGATGCCTCTACTTCCTCTGCTTGCATTGCACTTAGCTTCTTCTTCGCATAGATTGTGCAGACTATAGTCGCGCTCGCAGTTATACAGAAGCCAAGAACATTCACTACTATCTCCACAACCGAAAGACTGTGTCTCTCGTCTGATGCAACTGCTAGTGTTCTTAGCATTATTCCCCTGCAAATCACCAAAAAACACCAATATAAGATTCTGCAGAACTTGGCTTAGCATAGAGTCAGAGATAAAGAGAGAGGGAGAGAGGCATATACGTGTAGATTGAGACAAAGATCTCAGGAACCATTCCAACAAGAGAGCCTAAGATGTAAGGACCGTAGTGAACTCCAGTCGCTAATGCGCAGTAGTTGTAAATCATGTAAGGGAATGGAGAGACACGGATTAGTGTGACTGCTTGAAACTGATGAAACCAGGTTCCTTCACCGGCGGCTCTAAGTATGGCTGCTTTTTTGGGGTAATTCTTCAACCATTCCTGCAGAAAAGACCAGGAAGATAAAGGCCAAACTGATCATCTAAAAGGTAGAAGCTTACTAAGTATGCAAACCAAAAGAGCGCATAAGATCTAAGTATTTGGGATGATGCTTACTTGCATCTTGTGGAGAAAAAGATGTCCGATTAAGAAAGGAAGAGTAACACCGATCGATGCTGCTGATAAAATCAATAAAAACCCATTACCATAACCAAATGTAAGACCGGCCATCCACATCGAAGGAGAAGAAGGAAGAAGAATGCTTGGGAACAATGCCACTGAGGCAAAGAGGAGAAGACCGAGCACCGGGATGCTGAATGTGCTTCTTACCCAATTTATAAATGGAATCAGTTCCTGAAACATGATCCGTAGACACACCAACATAAATGAGGATAAACTTCACTTTACATTATTAGGATATCACTGATCTTAAGAATTGCATGATTGACAATCATCGAGCAAAATTACCAGTTAAATGGACAACCTTCTAAACACATACAAAATGCTGCAAATGTATATATGTAATGCAAATTTTATGTGAAGTTTACATTCAAACTTAAAGCTGGTGATGGAGCAATAACGACATCAAGCCTAGACAGAGCTCATGAATGATTAGACCCAAACAAAAAACAAAAATCATAGACAAGTCCCATTTTCCAGATTTGAGCGAAAGCTTTAGTGGGCTGCGTGCATAAATCATCTAATAATACGTTCTACAGCGCCAAAATTTGGTTTTGAATGCCATAACCTAAAATATGCTCAATCTAAATACACAAGAACCCTAGTTTTCAACCATCAAAACCCAGAAAAAAATTTAGCTGAATAATCAGAAATCAGAATCCTTGTGCATTCCCTAATTCCATTAAATGTAACCCAAAAGCATCAGAACTTAGACCCAAAAAAAAAAAAAAAAACTAACCTTTTCGATCAAAAATGGACCAATCCATTTAATAATTACGAAGGCCAACACACTCAAACAAACGGTCAGGGAGATCAATTTCACCCAGAACCAGACAGACGTCTCCGATCCTATCGAACATCCCGATGATTCCTCCGGAGATCCTTCTTCTTCATCCGACCCTCCTCTTAATTTCACATAATCTCCATTTTCGGAATCCTCGATTCTCAAATTCAGCTCAGGCACCGTCTTATCGACGCCGTCGCTGTACGTCATAGATCGACCGAAGATGGAAAAAAAATCAAAAAAAAATATATAAAAAAACCCTACCCTCGAAAAATCTCAAAAGTTTCCGCCAGACTCGTTTTGCACCTCTGTTTTTCCTTCGGTTTCCCGAGAAAAATTGAAGAGTAAAGAGAGAATGAGACCGTTAGATCAAATTGAGATTGGATAGAGCGAATGGGTTTAGAAGAAAGGAATCTGAATAATTCGCTTATCTTTTTATTCCGTACTTTTAAAACATAATATCCCAATAATTAGTGGTTTACTTCAAATTATTAAACCGGTGTCGTATTCGGACACGTGGAGACGTGTGATTTGTTACTATGTGTTGCTCACGATAAGTCCATGTAGTATGTGTTTTCGTTTGTAATTTTTGTTTGTTTTTGACAATTATCGGATCAAACAAGCGTCACAAATCAGATAGTATTTATTTTTTGATAAAGAAATCAGATAGTATTTATTTACTATATTTTTAGGATCTTAGGTTACAACATAAAAGATCAAATCAACAACGTAACATTTAATGAAACGAGATGCTAATTTCCGCATGTTTTAAACACAATTTTTATCTTCGTATTCTAATTATATTTAGTATACTTTAAGAAGACTGAAACGGAAATTAGTTGCTTGAAAGCAATTACGTATACAGAAGAGAGAATGAGAGAAACAAGACAATGAAAAGCAACCAAAATTGATACTTCGAAGCAAATTCATAAGGAAAACAAAAAATCCTTATAGATAAATAAGTTTCTTATAATTAGTCATGGGCACGGGGTGGGTACCCGCTTATTTTGGCCGACCTACTTAATCCGCCCTGTACGGGTAGTGAAAATATTGGCCCGTACTTGGATCCGTAAAAACGGGTACCCGCTGATTCAAGGTACCCGCCCAATTTTTTGATACTTGCGGGTACCTTGACTCGTACCTGTACTTGCAAGTACGGGTACCCGCTCAACAAGTAATTATATTATTTGCCTTGCTTTTTTCATTACATGTCTTTGTTGGGATATCAATCCAAGTCCCACATCGGAAGTTTAGACAAATATTGTCTAGTATATAAGTAATGTCCAACTCCAATTAGTATGAGGCCTTTTGGGAAGGAGCCCAAAAATAAATCCGTGCGGACTTTGCCACTTGGGCCCAAAGCGGACAATATCATACTAAAAGAGGAGTTGGACATAGGCTTGAAAAGCCTCACAGTGGTATCAGAGCCCGGGTTCAGAAAAAAGTGGACCTGGAGAAGTGGGTGTGGGCTACATGTTCATTGTGGGAGGGAGAGCTCTCAAGGTGACCTAGCGATTAGGGGTGTCGGTGCCTTGTGTCGAAAGTCTTTCTGACGAATAAAAAGGTCAGGCGGCGGGTTCCGTTGGTGATTACGGCGTTACAAGATGGATGCTAGGTTTCGCTGGAGGAGAGGCCAAGGGCTTGTGTGGTCCTTGGTTTGAGGGGAGGATTGTTGGGATATCAATCCAAGTCGCACATTGGAAGTTTAGACAAATATTGTCTAGTATATAAGTAATGTCCAACTCCAATTAGTACGAGGCCTTTTGGGAAGGAGCCCAAAAACAAATCCGTGCAGACTTTGCCACTTGGGCCCAAAGCGGACAATATCATACTAAAAGGGGAGTTGGACATGGGCTTGAAAAGCCCCACAGTGGTATCAGAGCCCGGGTTCAAAAAAGGTGGACCTGGAGAAGAGTGGGTGCGGGCTACATGTTCATTGTGGGAGGGAGAGCCCTCAAGGTGACCTCGCGATTAGGGGTGTCGGTGCCTTGTGTCGAAAGTCTTCCTGACGAAGAAAAAGGTCAGGCGTCGGGTTCCGTTGGTGATTACGGCGGTACAAGATGGATGCCAGGTTTCGCTGGAGGAGAGGCCAAGGGCTTGTGTGGTCTTTGGTTTGAGGGGAGGATTGTTGGGATATCAATCCAAGTCCCACATCGGAAGTTTAGACAAATATTGTCTAGTATATAAGTAATGTCCAACTCCAATTAGTATGAGGCCTTTTGGGAAGGAGCCCAAAAACAAATCCGTGCGGACTTTGGCACTTGGGCCCAAAGCGGACAATATCATACTAAAAGGAGAGTTGGACATGGGCTTGAAAAGCCCCACAGTGGTATCAGAGCCCGGGTTTAAAAAAAGGTGGACCTGGAGAAGAGTGGGTGCGGGATACATGTTCATTGTGGGAAGGAGAGCCCTCAAGGTGACCTCGCGATTAGGGGTGTCGGTGCCTTGTGTCGAAAGTCTTCTGGACGAAGAAAAAGGTCAGACGGCGGGTTCCGTTGGTGATTACGGCGGTACAAGATGGATGCCAGGTTTCGCTGGAGGAGAGGCCAGGGGCTTGTGTGGTCCTTGGTTTGAGGGGAGGATTGTTGGGATATCAATCCAAATCCCACATCGGAAGTTTAGACAAATATTGTCTAGTATATAAGTAATGTCCAACTCCAATTAGTATGAGGCTTTTTGGGAAGGAGCCCAAAAACAAATTCGTGCGGGCTTTGCCACTTGGGCCCAAAGCGGACAATATCATACTAAAAGGGGAGTTGGACATGGGATTGAAAAGCCCCACAGTCTTGTTTTCAAAATTTCAAAATAGGCAAAAATGTCCAAGTCTTAAACCTGAATAAATAATACAATCTTAAACCTGGCTTACATAATGCTTACACACGACAGACATGGCCAAAATATTAAACCAGACTTGCATAATATTAGACATGACAGAGCCAAAATATTACACTCGACAAAGACAAACATAATGAATCTTCAAAGTGGAATTGTAAACACACATCACTACATCAAAACCTGCAAAGTGCAAACAAAACAACTTGTTTATTAGCACTGAATGAATAATTCAAAGTTAAAACCTTACCATATTCTTCCAAAGTTAAGTGTTCAAACTAGAACTGTAAACACTAGACACACATCAGAACCAGAACCTGCACAGAATAATTGAAAGTTAAAACCTTACCATTCATTCTTCTTCCTCCAAAGTTAAGCTTACTCCTTTCACCAATTTTCCATATTCAATTGAATTTGCAAACTCTGTCAAAAGAAGACAATTAGTAATCAATAGTGATGGATAAGAAAACAAGTATTGATAAAAGAAAACATACCTTTTCTATAATTTCAAGTTGTTCAAACTGATCTTCCAAAGCTGGTTGTTCATAATCACTTCGGATCCAATCTTGAGTACAAAGTAAAGCTTCAACTGTTCTTGGAGTGAGAGAACTACGTTGAGGATCAATAACACGATCGCTTGTGAAAAAAGCTGATTCATAAGCAACGGATGAGACTGGTATAGCCAATAGATCTCTTGCCATTTGAGAAAGAATCTTATACCTTGATCCAACCTTCTTCCACCAAAGCAGAACATTAAAGTGTGGATCTGACCTAGGAACACAGCTTTCACCTAAGTAGCTCTCTAACTCTGACTGATAAACTTGGTTTTCTTCGCTTTCTTCATGTTGCTCAATCAAAGAATCCAAGTCATAAGTCTCAGCTGACTCTCCAATCCCTTGAGAAGAAGTGGCTATTCCTTCAGACTCACTTGGTGTTTGATTTGAAGAACTATCAAACTTTTCCTTATAGTACTTAAATATCTGCTCTACAACATTTTCAACTTTCCTATCAAAGTTTCAGCTATGCTATCAGAACCAGAACCATAGCTTTCTCGAATCAACCAGCTCACATACTTCAGTTTATACCGAGGATCAATAACACATGCAACAAAAATCACTAAGTTCATGCTATTCAAATCTCCCCAATATTTATCAAACTTAGCTTTCATCTTAACAGCCATTACTTTTTTATTCAAATCAGTCTTGTTCAAACCCATTTTTCTAATCATTTAATAGCCATTGTTTTTGATTCAGATCAGTCTTGATTCAGATCAGTCTTGTTTATAATTATTGCTTTTTTTGACAGCCGTTTTTAACATACGTCGTATCAAACTTTCAAATGTAGACATTGACAAATTAAACCGTATTTATAAGGAATGGTTAATAATATGTCAAAATATGTAGTCGTCTTTACATAGAAATTTCAACTTGATATATACATTACAACAACAACAAAAAAACACACATAAACAGAGATGCGGTCGTGGAATGGGAATCATAATTATCATATCCGTAAGAAGATGGTGTGTTATAGGGTAGAAAAAAAAAACCGAGTTGAAAGAACTTGTGATCGCTTGTTAATCATCTAATCATGTCCTTGATTCAATCCCTGTAATTAGGTTTGTCATTACAATTTCAATATTGTGTAATTACTCATAAAGGAGGAGAAACATTTGGAGCATATATATTGTTGCTAGAAGAAAGAATCTGATTTACGTTCCAATAAAAATCAAAAGAGTGATTGACTAAACGCGTCGAGCTACACGCGCCACTTTCTTTCTTTCTATGATCTTGTTAGGTCACCGTCAACCAGCGAAGCTGCCCCCACAATCCAAACCCGGTTCACTTTAACCGAATATCTTACTCGAGCTGAACCAACTTTATCGTAATCCACACAGTCACAAACACCAAAAGAAAAGGCGACAACCCCACACATTATCTCAACTTTATCTGTCAGAAAAAAAGTTCTCAATCACTATGTACCGTCCGATTATAAAAAACGATGACGTCATTACCCCTCTGTTGTTTCATCGAACGACTATTATCAGAAGATGCATAAAATATCCCGTGCGCCTTAACGCATCGGAATTATTTTTTTCGACGAGAAGAATTACAAACAAAAAAACGTTAAAAGTACCCAAAAAAAAAGGTTTCTTTGGTTTGGTTTCTGTTCTGTCTAATTTCTCTCTGGCGAAAACAAAGGAGGTTTCGGTTTCGGAGTCTGGTCAAATCACGAACTTCTGTTTGAAATTTTCAGTGATAAATATTATTGTTTACGAGAATAGTCGCCGGAAACGAAAGCAAAGTAATCGAGATTCTTTCGCCGGCGCCGGGTGGGTTTTTGGTCGGAATTAGGTAAATTTCTTATTAGTTTCGTTCTGTTCGGATTTTCTCAGCTGCGGCCACATTTTTTTATAATTTTTTTTTGGCGTTCTTCATTTGATTCCTTAATCTATCCACAACCATTAGATTTTAGTTGATGAAGTTTTCGATTAAAGAACTCGAAGATTAAGACTAATCTCTTTTTTATGCCGTCAGGGTATAATAGTCTTTTCCGTTACACGATGTGGTCTTGAGTCTCGACGAATTGACAAATTGACAAATTACGCATTTACTCTTCAACTTTATAAAGAGCCCATGGGCAGTTTCGTCACATTTGAGATATATATATATATATATATCTATATATATATAGTCGTCGCGTGAGTAACAAGCCAGAATCTCCATTACTATATATATCGAATTTCCTTTTATTTTCTCTAAAATGATCCTATAGAAGGGAGTCAGAAATAAAAACCCTAACCCTAATTGGATAAAACCGTTCGTTTCCAATTTCTGTTCATTCACGGTTTGTATTTGTTTGGGACTGCATTAGGGTTCTTCGATTTAAGAATTGGGAGATTTCGATTATGGGTTCCGAGCAGAACGACAGAACTAGCATCTCTCCCTCAGAGCCGAAGCTCTGCGTCAATGGCTGTGGCTTTTTCGGAACTCCATCGAACATGAACCACTGCTCCAAGTGCTACCGAGACATCCGAGCCACGGAGGAGCAAGCCGCCTCTGCGATAGCCGCCGTCGAGAAATCGCTAAACCCCAATAAGCCCCAAATCCAGCCACAACAGAGCCGCGAAATCGCTCCCGGTGTCGAATCTGGGTCATCCTCATCAACGAGCGGCGGCGATTCGTCTGCAGCTTCCTCAGATCCGCCTAAATCGACGGGAACGACGAGATGCTTGAGCTGTAACAAGAAAGTGGGCGTGACGGGTTTCAAGTGCAAGTGTGAGAGCACTTTCTGTGGAGCTCATAGGTATCCGGAGACTCATGACTGCGAATTTGATTTCAAAGGAGCGGCGAGAGACGCTATTGCTAAGGCGAATCCGGTGGTGAAGGCTGATAAGGTGGAGAGGATATGAATTGGTAAAGTCAGTCTTCTCTATTTAATTCTCGTGGTGTTGGTGTTTGGTTCTTTTCTGCTCTTGTTATGGTTTTATTTGCTTTAGGGTTTCTTAGGAAAATTTAGGTTCTGCTATGTACTCTCATCATTTGGTCACTGGATTTTATATTGTTCTGTAATAAAAATTGCTGGTCATATCAGAAACTTGTCTTCTTATTTGTTTATCTTACTTCTTCTTACCTGGAGAAAATTGAATCATTGGAAGTTTTAGGATTCTTCTGGTTTGTATATAAGAGACTTGTGAACGAACAAGTGGGGTTTGTATGTAGCTTATAGTGGATAAAGTGTGTAGCTTGATAGTTCTGAAACTGAAGATGTTGTCGAGGGAGTTTAGATGTATCGAACCATGGAAGAATCTGGGGATGTCTTTGATGTAGGTGTTAGTGTCCTGGATTGAATGAAACATTGATTTTGCTTACGTCTTCTTAGCTGGAGAATGTGGTGTTCTTATTGGCCTCGCTTCTTCTTACCTGGAGGAAGTTTGAATCGTTGCAAGTTGTAGGACTTAGAACAGGTGGAGTTTGTATGTAGCTTGTGGTAGACAAAGTGAAGTCGTTAAAGTAGTTTATATGTATGGAACCATGGAAGATTCTGAGATGTCTTGAGTTTGTAGGTGATAGCGTACAGTGATTGAATGAAATCAATGATTTAGCCTGGCACTAGGCTTGATAGACTTTGAAGTTGCAGGGATAGTAGCTTGAGAATCTTCTGAAACTTTAAAGACTTGATGTTGTTATACACGGCTAGGCCTTTAGCCAGGATCAATTTGTTTGAACTAGTTGGGATATTCGGGTTTGTTATCGGTGAGTTGGTATAAACTCTGTGGTTTGTGAATCCACTTTGTGGGTATGCTGACAAGTTCTGAATTCAATCCTTAAGCTAATTGAATCCTTTGGTTCGTCTCTTTGGCGGTTTATGGCGTTTGCAATTGCAGAATGCGTTTGTTGCTGCGTTTTGGTGAACCCACAAAGCTATTTTGGTTGTTTAGACTCTTTGAATAGGTTGAGTTTGATTGGTAACCAATGACTTAGCAAACTGCATGTTTGTATGCCTTAGATTTCAATTACATATAACAGACTGCATGTTTATAGAGTTTAAAGTTCAACAGATCCAAATTTTCTTCTTAACCATTGCAGATCTTAGTCTTTGAATGGTGTATAGAACATGTCACTATTCACAATCAAGTGCATCCGATCTATTTTTGTGAAAGATTGTAAACATAAGCTCTTTGTAGACAACTGGTTTATAGATTCGGTTTCCCAAATTTCTAAACCAAGTAATAAATTGAAATTGAAAATTTAACGAGTTGAGATAGAGACTATGAAATGATATATAACTTATGTCTTTGCCCTTTGGTATGGTAAACTGTTCCTTTCACCATCACTTCTTGATGGTTACATTAAAAATCGTGGGTCCATTTTTCCGAATCTGATCAAACAATTTAGAAAAAGCAAAGAGAGAAAAGTAACGCACTATAGTTTTATGTATAAAATTAAAAACCTAACAAATAAACATGTAGACTTTAAGTTTTCCAACTTTGAAGCATGTTTTTGTCCTTGTTTACTCTATGCTTTATAAAAAAAATAAGGTGGGAAAACCGCTTTCAGCCCATGATGCAATATCATATATGATCTGACGACATTCCATCAGTTGTATAACCTTTCGCAATTTATGATTTTACCCCATAAGTTGATTCCATTTCTATATGAATTTGATTTTCGATTGGGACATTTTCTGTTTGCCTTAGTTTTACATGTCATTGTCCAGTATGGTCCATGATACTAATAATAAACATCTTTAACGAGAAGGAGAAAACCTCAGTAAGTCTCGCTGAGGAAGGCCCCTACATATATAGCTTGAGTGCTCTGAATAATTTTCCCTCTTTATACATCAATGCTGCAGTATATAAAAGTACCGAAGCGACATACTTCATTTGAAATTTGATTATAAACATCTTTATGTTGAGGTATCGAGATAAAGAGGGCTCCGGTTTGGTTCGGTGAAGATGGTGGCGTCTCGAGACGTGTATTGTTGAGGCAACGATCTGTTGTGCGGTTAAGTTGTAATTGTGGAGGTTGGTCCCAATGGAGACTTTGGCTTCTACGGAATTGGTGGTCGGAAGTGACTTCTCCGATTACCGCTCGGACTTCCTTGTCACCAGTTGCTACTTAGTCTGTTACGCATTCCGGAGATCGCGTCAGTTCTCGGAGAAGCTATACGTATCTCCTTCAGGCGGTTAGGGGACCTGCCTCAGAAAGATGGGGTGCTAGTGGCGATGTGAACTCCAGTTTTTTGAGTTGTGGCAAATACGAGATGGTCCGTGCTTTGGCACTTGCTGCTTCCTCGTCTTGGTTTGCTTTGGTTTTATCTTCCTTGTCTCACAGCCGTTTCCTTAGGCTTTACTTGTGTCCATGTTGCTTCTTTGTCGTTTTTTATCTTCCTTTTTCACCTCCATGAGTTCATTCTCGATGATTCGCTGTAATGATTTTTTTTTATGCTTTTCCATCTATTGTATCGTCCCATTAATGAAATACAACCAGAAATTTTAGAAAAAAAAAAGAGATGTAGAGGGAAAAATTTTAGTTTCATATGAAATGAAACTTGATTTTACTTTTTATTGGCTCCTCCAAAATTTTGAATGGAAAACTTTTTTCCTTGGGGCGATTTGACAAATTTACTTTTTTTTTGTTTAATGGGGACCCTTGAATCCCTTTATTGTTTGGTATTGCCTTTTTGTTTTTCCTTTTTTCCTTTTTCAGTCCAAAATCTTTTGTTCTTTTGATCTTTCTCAAGTTATGCTTGAAATAAAACGAATTCAAATTAAGAATAGAAAACTCATTCAAATGAGTCCATCTTTATCAAGAAATTGGTCCTACCAATACGAGTGTAGATCATTTGTAATCCATCCATAAAAAAAAACATCTCTGTAGTAGTCTTTGAGTAAATGTGATTTGACAAAAATAAAAGCCCATAGCAATAAATACGGCTAATAAAACACAGATGCAACTAAAAATGGTCACATCTCTCGTGAAGGAATCATAGAGTCTTTGCATTAATAATGTGATTCACGCGGAACAACCACGAAACGTAGTATGTATGTATGTATGAATGATACAACAAGGGGTTTATTATTACAGGACCAGTAAAAGGGCATTAATGTCAAACCATTAAGTATGGGACCCACCTGATGGTTTAGTTTTAACTCCGCACACGATTCCCTCTACTTCACACTACCACAGGGTCTCTCTCTCTCTCCTCTGGAGAAATTAAACTCCGAGAAGAAAAGGAATTTTCTCGGGAACCAAATTGAGGAAAAAACGAGACAAGAAGCTTCTCTGTTTTTTGTTTTTGTTTTTATAGACTCCAAAGGGAATTTGTTTTGTCGTGTTTTGTTTTCATGCGTTTGGAGAAGGAATGTCGACGAGTACAGGAACAGGAGCTGTGAGTTACAGCAGAAATGGAACGCACAGAAGCTCTCTCAGAACTCAGTCCTCTGCTTCTACTTCCGGTGGACAGAAACCTTCCGTCAAATCGAAAACGGTGCTTAGGAAGAGCAGCCCCGCCGCACTCGGTGGCGGCTCCGCTGCAGCTTCTAAGGCCGGAAACAGTGGCGACGCCGGCGGTAAAATTCATTTTTTTACCTTGAAAATTTCACTGTTTCGTTTTTTTCCCCAATAGATGTTGGATAAGCTAGATTCGTAATCAGAATGTCGAATTGCTTTTGTTTATTGCTGTTAATGGTGATGTTTTTGATTGCTTGATGCTTGTTTAGTTCCTGGGAGGGTTCGAGTAGCTGTTAGATTAAGGCCACGCAATGGCGAGGAACTCATCGCTGACGCAGATTTTGCTGATTGTGTTGAGTTACAGCCTGAGGTACGGTGAAAGCCTGTTTTTGTGAAATGTGGAGAGCTCAATCATTTATGTGTTTTTGGAAGTTTCATTTTTTTTTTTCATCAGTTGTGTGTGTTTTATTCGTTAGGTTAAGAGGTTGAAACTAAGGAAAAACAATTGGGACACCGATACGTTTGAGTTCGACGACGTGCTCACCGAGTATGCTTCGCAGAAGCGGGTTTATGAAGTTGTGGCAAAACCTGTTGTGGAGGTACATACATCTATAGAAATTGCACTGGAGCACAAGTCATTAAGCTGCCTTTAGACTCTTTCTTTTTTATATATTTTGTGTAGGGTGTTTTGGATGGTTACAATGGGACGATTATGGCGTATGGTCAGACCGGTACTGGTAAGACATATACACTTGGCCAGCTCGGGGAAGAAGACGTAGCTGATCGTGGAATTATGGTCCGTGCTATGGAAGATATTTTAGCCCAAGTGTCTTTGGAGACGGATTCTATATCTGTCTCCTATTTGCAGGTGGTTATATTTTCTCAATTCTGTTTGTGGTTCTTCTTTAAGTTTCATATGGGTTCTTGGGAAGTCTTCTTAATGCATTTGTTTGCTGGATACAAATGCAGCTTTATATGGAGACTGTACAAGACCTTCTTGATCCGGCTAATGATAACATTGCCATAGTTGAAGACCCGAAAAGTGGAGATGTTTCTCTTCCAGGTGCCACATTGGTCGAAATTAGGGATCAGCATAGCTTCCTGGAACTACTGCAACTCGGAGAAGCTCACCGATTCGCTGCTAACACCAAATTGAACACCGAGTCATCCCGTAGTCATGCTATCTTAATGGTGAAAAACCACTCATCCTGATTTTGCTTGGAGAGTTGTTGGTTAAAAAACTTGCATATATTCATCGTCAACTAAAAAATTGCAGGTAAATGTGAGGCGCTCTTTAAAAACAAGAGATGGTTTGTCAAATGAAAGTAATGGAAACTCCCACATGACTAAATCTCTCAAGCCTCCTGTTGTCCGGAAGGGAAAATTAGTTGTGGTGGATCTTGCTGGCTCAGAACGTATCAATAAATCAGGTTGATATTCTCAGTAAATGGACTTGAAGGAGTACCGATTTTTCATATTCCTCATCTACACTCTCACTTTGTGTTAAGATTTATATTTTTTTCTTGTATCTGAACTCGTGTTTGTTTATATACTTTAACCAGGAAGTGAGGGACATACACTAGAGGAAGCTAAATCTATCAATCTCTCTCTGAGCGCACTGGGGAAATGCATCAATGCACTTGCTGAAAATAGCTCTCATGTTCCATTCCGTGATTCAAAGCTAACTAGATTGCTTAGAGATTCATTTGGAGGCAAGTTGGTCTCTGCTTTTTGTGCGCATTTGTATCTCTTAGTATTAGATGGAAAATGCTCAGCCGTCATGGTTTTTCTATTGGATCCTTCCCAATTTTTACTATGTTGACTTGCTTGACATGTGGCCTATGATCTCAACAGGCACTGCAAGGACCTCCTTAGTTATTACAATTGGTCCATCGCCACGACATCGAGGGGAGACAACGAGCACTATAATGTTTGGGCAGAGGGTATGGCCCATAGTTTTGGACTTCTTTTTATTTATTTATTTATTAACAATTACGATAAATGATTTACGTAGCCAATTAGCACGTCTATTTTGGTTATAATTGGTATATAATGGTACTATCTTGTTGAATCTTTCTGTTAAACGTATAGTAGTTCACTGCATGCTAGTTAGAATTCTTGATTTGTTTACTTTGATGGCTATGTTAACTTTTGGATTATTTTATAGGCTATGAAAGTGGAAAATATGGTGAAGTTAAAGGAAGAATTTGATTACAAAAGCTTGTCTAAAAGGCTTGAGGTACAACTAGACAATCTAATCGAGGAAAATGAAAGGCAGCAGAAAGCATTCGTTGATGAAATCGAGAGAATAACCGTAGAGGCACATAACCAAATTTCTGAGGCTGAAAAGAGATATGCCAATGCAATAGAGGTGAATTCTTAATTTTTGTAACATGATGGAAAGAGACCTTGCTATTGAGATGCCCCTTTGGTGTATGGATTGAGTCATCATATCTGTGTGTAGGAGGAAAAGCTAAGGTATCAGAATGATTACATGGAGTCAATAAAGAAGCTCGAGGAGAACTGGTCAAAGAATCAGAAGAAGCTGGCTGCTGAAAGACTTGCACTTGGAGAGAAAAATGGCCTGGACATCACATCAAATGGATATGTAACGTCTCTCTTCATGCATGATATTTGTTCACCTTGCAGATATAGCGTCACTGAACGTGATTTTTTTTTTTTTCTTTTCTTACAGAGATCAATATTTCCAGCCTCAGAGGAAGTCTCTGAACTGAAAAAGTTGCTTCAGAAAGAAGCTCAGTTGAAGATGGCTGCTGAAGAGGACGTGAATAGGCTGAAACTTCAACTCACTGAATTTAAAAAAGTGGAAGTATATCCCGAAAACCTTCCTCTATTTGGGTTTTTTAGTTCTTGTTTTGATTTGTTTATGGATTATTCATTTTGCACTAAAAGTTTTATTGAGCTATAATTCTGTAATTGCATAGGTATCAGGAAATTCTGAGATCATGAGACTCCACAAGATGTTGGAAAATGAGACACAGCAAAAAGAAAAGTTAGAAGGGGACATAGCAGCACTGCATTCTCAACTATTGCAATTGAGTCTTACTGCTGACGAGGTAAAGAATATATGAATCTTCCACACAAACAAGCATGTTCTTTATATATAAATTTGTTCTCTTTTTACTGAATTTAAATATCAAGCTTTGAAACTGCTGGAATGAAATTATCTGTGCATGTCCTGTTTTATCCATTCTTGGCAGACACGACAAAACCTTGAGAAACATGGTTCAGAGAAAACTTCTGGTGCTCTAGATTCTTTTATGTCTCAGTTAAGACTTCCGCAGATCCAAGATCCGGGAAATGCTGAGAAACCTCCTGTAGCTAGACTATTTGAACAAGGTAATTTCTGACATATCACACTGTTGGTTGGTTTTAATCCGTTCATTACAACAACAAATATATCTGACGCCTTATACCGGTTTGCTTCCTGAAGTGGGGTTGCAAAAGATCTTGTCTCTGCTAGAAGCTGAAGATGCTGATGTGCGGATTCATGCTGTCAAAGTTGTAGCAAATCTAGCTGCCGAAGGTTTTTTTCTTCAATCTTCATCATTTGACCTTTTTTGATTGCTAACATTACAATTACCATTTCGTGGTCTAATTATATTGTTATGTAACAACAGAGGCAAATCAGCAGCAAATTGTGGAAGCTGGTGGTCTCACCTCCTTGCTGATGCTTCTGAGAAGTACAGAAGATGAGACTATTCACAGAGTTGCTGCTGGTGCAATCGCCAACCTTGCAATGAACGGTAAAAAAATTTGCGGTTCTCATGAGTTAATTTCTTTAAGTTATCATATCATATTTTCGTGTTTTGTCTACTGAAACCGATTTATATTCACTCCTATTCTCAGAAACCAACCAGGAGTTGATCATGGATCAAGGAGGTATTGGTTTATTGTCATCAACATCAGCTAATGCTCAAGATCCTCAGACCCTCAGGATGGTCGCTGGAGCAATTGCAAATTTATGTGGAAATGGTACGTTTGATTCATTACTCCTTTTTTCCCCTCTATATCTATTGGTTAAATCTTGAAACATATATGATTTTCTGCATCTTACAGATAAATTGCAGACAAAACTAAGATCAGAAGGCGGGATTGCAGCTTTGTTGGGTATGGTAAGATGTGGACATCCTGATGTTCTTGCACAAGTTGCTCGCGGAATCGCAAACTTTGCTAAATGCGAGTCAAGAGCATCAACCCAAGGTAAAAACATTATGGATTATCCAAATATTATCTTTGGAAAAACCGAGACATCTCATTGACTAAATGCACAAATTAGCAGGAACTAAAAGAGGGAAATCACTCTTAATAGAAGACGGCGCACTCTCTTGGATTGTACAGAACGCCAAAACCGAAACTTCAGCCATCAGGCGACATATTGAATTAGCTCTCTGCCACTTAGCACAACACGGTTAGTGTGTTCATATATATGATATATACATTCATTCAACACATGAATTTACTTACACTAACTATAAGTCGCAGAATTATGGGATTGTAACACAATATTTTGAGTTTTGCAGAAGGGAATGCGAAAGAGATGGTGAAGGAAGGAGCAATATGGGAGCTGGTGAGGATCTCAAGAGACTGTTCGAGAGAAGACATAAGAAGCCTTGCTCATAGGACTCTTACTTCAAGTCCCACATTCCTCACTGAACTCAGACGTCTCCGTGTTGATATCCGGTGAGCCGGTTTAACGTCTAACTTAACCGAACCGAATTGCGGGATAAAGAAGGAGCAATACAAAATTCTACCGGAGTTCAAAATTTAAAGATAGAAGATTTGTCTGATTTTGTTTTTACCTCGGCTTAGGGTGGTTGTTGGTTTTCTTTGTGGCTTTGGCTTTTTTGGGGGAGTTGAATATTGTGTATATTATTTTGGTGGGTTTTGTTTGTGTATAGAGAGACGTAGTAGTGAAAATTAAAATAAATTATGTTTTATTCTTTCATATATGTACACATTATATAATATTGGGATATGATGATATTCGGATAGTTTGTTTTCGATTCATTTTCGTCAACTGCAAGTTTATACAATTCGGCCTCCTAAGAAAAAACTTTGTATTTTTTTTTAATCTTTTCGTTAAAAAGGGAAGTTTCAAATTATTCTTAGCAAAGTCGCACAAATGGAAACGACTTTTGACAGAGTTACATGTGTTGAGTCGTGCTCCTCTATGTAACCTTTTATATATATGTGTGTGTGTTTAGTTGTATATTTAGAAGAGGAATGTATAAGAATGATTATGTGAATGAGATTCGCTACAAACAAGCATTATAATAGATGAAGCCTTATATCGGTTTTCCTCCCGAAGTGGAGTTGCAAAAGATCTTGTCTATGTTTGATTCGGAAGATGTTGATGTGCAGATTCATGCCATCAAAGTGGTAACAAAATTGTCCACCGAAGGTTTTCTTTTTCTGCAATCTGTGTCCTTTGACTTTTCTTTTGGGTTTGTTTCTCATCGTTTGGATTTTGATTGCACAATTTTTTTATTGTATGTAATTACCAGAGGCAAATCATGAGCAAATTCTAGGAGCTGGTGGCTGAGACCATTCTCAAATGTGTTGTTGGTGCAATCGCCAACTTTGCAATGAAAAGTAAAAAATAATAATTAATGAATTGTTGTCATGAGTTAATTTTCTTCAGTTTTTCATAACTTTTTTTTTTTTTACCAAAAAACAGTTTCTATATATGCTTATTCTCAGAAACCAACCAAGAATTGATCATGGATCAAGGAGGTATTGGTTTATTGTCATCAACATCAGCTAATGCTCAAGATCCTCAGACCCTCATGATGGTCGCTGGAGCAATTGCAAGTTTATGTGGAAATGGTACTTTCGATTCGTTACTCCTTTTTTCCCTCTATAATTAATGAAAAACGAATCCACAAGCTATCTATTGGTTATAATTAATGAAACATATATGATTTTCTGCATCTTACAGATAAATTGCAGACAAGACTAAGATCAGAAGGGCGGGATTGCAACTTTGTTGGGAATGGTAAGATGTGGACATCCTGATGTTCTTGCACAAGTTGCTCGCGGAATCGCAAACTTTGCCAAATGCGAGTCAAGAGCATCAACCCGAGGTAAAAACATTATGGATTATCCAAATATTATCTTTGGCAAAACCGAGACATCTCATTGACTAAATGCACAAATTAGCAGGAACTAAAAGAGGGAAATCACTCTTAATAGAAGACGGTGCGCTCTCTTGGATTGTACAAAACGCCAAAACCGAAACTTTAGAGACCAGGCGACATATCGAATTAGCTCTCTGCCACTTTGCACAAAACGGTATGTGTTCATATATATATATATACATACTTAAAACGTAATCATGATGGCATTGTAACACAATATGGAGTTTGCAGAAGCGAATGCAAAAGAGATGGTAAAAGGAAGAGCAATGTGGGAGCTGGTGAGAATTTCAAGAGACTGTTCTTCTAAAGAAGACATAAGAAGTTTTGTTCATAAAACTCTAACTTCAATTCCCACTTTTCTCACTGAGCTCAGACGTCTTCATGTTGATCCCTGGTAAGAGTATTCTATCCTAATTACATTTTCATGGCTTTACCTTGGGTTGAATGTTTTGTGTTTGGTTATTTTTTTCAGGGTGGTGACTGACAATGCGGTTTGTTCTTCAGTGGTAATCGCTGATATGGATTACAACTTTGTCGTTAAGTCTTTTACTCTTTTATGTTCAGAAACACCATTAAATAATTCACTTTAACATGTACAAATTATTCATTTAAAATTACTCGACGAATACACTCACTTTGAAAATATTAGTTAGATGGTTATTCGTCGAGTGGTAAAAACTCAAATCTTGTTTGTATATTAAAAAAAACTATAATAACAATAATAATAACTTCCTAATAATAATAATAATAATAGTTTTTTCATGTGTCCCGTTCAGGTTAACAGTGGAATGAGAGATGCGATCAAATTGATAGTATCTTATTCTGCCCAAGGTTTCTATTCTTTTATTTTCCTTATCGATTCATCGTTTAGCTAAATTCTTTCTTCTACACATAAATAAATCATATATACATATTTCAACTATAAACTAGCGTCTCTATCTGTCTTTTTTCCATGGTAACTATACTGAGAGTAAACTGTTTATTGTATATGATCACCAGAGGCAAATCTAAAGAGACTTATGGAAAGAAGCTTCACCATAATGTTAATATATCTGAGAAATACTAAAGATGAGACGGTTCAGAGAGATGTTGCTTGTCTAATCGCCAACTTTGCACTAAGCAGTATGTAGCATACATAGTAACATATATATATATATATATATATATATATATATATTGCCATTATTAAATGGGCAGTGTTTTTTAAATTATTTACTAAACTTTTTTTTTTTGGGAGTTATTTATTAGAAACGTACCAAGAGCAGATCATGGATAAAGGGTGCATTAGTTTGCTGTGGTCGGCAGCAGCTACTGCTCAAGATCCTCAAACCATAACGATGTTTGCCAAAGCCATTGCCAATTTATGTGGAAATGGTAACAAATTGCACATAGTCTTAATTTGCAAATCTTGAACAATATATTATAATTGGATATGTAGCCTTCTAGTTTGTTGTTGCATAACGCAGAAGAATTGCACACAAAGCTAAGGTCTAAAGGCGGGATTGCAGCCTTGTTGGAAATGGCTGCCCGAAGCGGACATTCAGACGTTTTTGCAGAAGTTGCTCGTGGATTTGCAAACTTCGGCAGCTCCTAGTCATCAACAGTAATTTCAACCCAAGGTTATGTTTTTGTATATTGTTTACAAAACAAAAAAAGAGGAATCGTGAATACACATCCTCGGATCATTTGATCATATACGTTTAAATCGCGGATAATTAAGTTTAGTAATTTTTTTCTAAGTTTAATTACGGCTTGAAAAGAAAATAAAGAGAAATATACATATTTAATAGTTTATTTGAAAAATTATCTAAAATACCACGATTTTTAAGTTTTTGTTCCAAACTTACCATCATTAGTTTATTTTTCCAATAATGACACAAATTTCAATTGAAAGTGATCTAAAATAGCTTTGTTTCTATAACTCAGGAGATAATAGAGGGATATCGACCTTAATAGAAGATGGAGCGCTCTCTTGGATCATAGAGAAGTCCAAGACTGAAGCCTCAACCATTAAGTTGCATATCGAAGTAGCCCTTTGCCACTTAGCGCAACATGGTATATCGTACACACACTAAACAGATTCTAGTTAGCGGAAGTGAACTAACCATTGTTGATGTAAAAGAATCGAACTTTTAAATGAATTAAGATGTTTGAAGATGTTTAATGTGTGTTTACTTTAAATAATTGAAGAAGCAAACGATGAAGAGATGGTGAAGGAAGGAGCAATGTGGGAGCTTGTGAGGATTTCCAGAGACTCTTCGAGAGAAGACCTGAGAGTTATTGCTCATCAAATTCTTACCTCAAGTCCCGTTTTCCTCACCGACCTCAAACGTGTTTGTGTTGAACTCCGGTTAGTCTTTTTAATTCACCTAACCAAATCAAACCTAATTGCGAGAAGAAGAAATAAGTACTGTCGATTAACATTCAATGATAAGTTTCGTTAAGAGCATATTGTTATAGTGGGCTCAAAGTAAACGCTTATATTCAAAGAAGGAATCTATCATCGCATAATCAACATCTAAACCAAACTGTCTGGTTGGAGAATTCACTTGATTTCTATTAATGTATGCAGGAATATTGATGGAAATCCGATATATCGTGGATACAATTCGGGAATGACAATCGAAAATGATTTATTACAACACATCAACACCATATATGAAGTGGTTCTAGAAGCTGAAAAAGAAAATATTATTAAGGCAACGTACTACAAAGGAAAAGAACAACTTGCATATTTATTTACTACGCTACTAGAAACGACGTGGGCTGAAGAACTAAAGAGCAAGCTCGGAGTGACATCGAAATGGATTAAAAAAGAGTAAGAAAGATTGATATATATATATATATATTTTTTTTAAGTATTGAAATCACTTCAAAAGTTAAGAAAAATTAAGTGATGCAAATTATGTGATTTCATTTTTTTAGCGTAGATTATGGGAGGCATTCCATGATTTTTTACATTTATTTTCGTCAAAAGGCACATTCTATGATATTCATCAGATTATTGTTTTACTTTGGGTGATCAATGTTGGTCAATTGTAAAACTATAGAGTGTTCGTGAGTTGGAATTATATCAAATGTATATTTTTTTTGTTCGTGCTTATTATTTAACAAAAAAAACATATGTTAAATTTAGCATTTATCGCATATAAAAAACAAGTTTCTTGTTCGATTGGCGACTTCCAAATTAGTAAGGGCCAAATTGTTCAACGAGTTCTCGGAGCTTCTCGTCCTGCGCTAGTCTCCAATGCACTGTCTTCGCATCATTCTTTCATTCTTTAATTCCTCTCCGACCGATCGATCTATACGATCTAAAACTTCGAATGAATTTTTTAAAAAGCCCTTTGATCTGAATTTTCTTTGGTTTTACAATTTCTTATATAGCGTAATGATCATCGAGCTGTGATGTTAACTTGAAATCCTATCCATACATACCTAAAAACCCAATTTCCGAAGACCATATAATTAAATATCTATATATAATATAAATCTCTATATACACAAACAGACACACGTATGAATATTTGCCTGCATGAAGTTTATGGTCGTCGAATTTCTTCAGTAATATAGGGAATATATACTCTCAAAGCATGTTTAATATTATTTAAATTTCGTATATATAAAACAATAAATAATCTTATATTAACAAAGTCAAATTATATTAAAAAAAACAATTAGATTGACAACAACAACAAAATAACAGAAACTATCAGCCAACAATAAAAATATTGTCAACTATTAAAGTAATCAAAGGTCAAAACTATAGTTTTTTATTTAATCAAAGTTAATGAATTAAGTTTACCAAAAAAACAAGTTAATGAATTAAGTCTCTCAATCTTATATTCATAATTTAAAAAAAAATTAATCTCTCAATCTTATATTCTTAATATAAAAAATGGATACATCATGTACATAAGCTCGCAGCTGGCTCGAACAAGTCTAAAGCGTTTCTTGAACATTAACTTATTTGATTCATAAGAAATATAATATATTTGATTAGCCAATGATAGAATAGAAATATAATTTATTTGATTCATAAGAAATTAGAAGCGTTCCTTTTCGCCTCGTAAGTACCGGTTACCTCTGTGTAATTGGCTTTGCACGGGACGTCAAAAAACAAAACAAAATTGGCTTTCTTGGCGAGATGGTACTCTATTTTGTTTACTTTCTTGGTTGGTTTTTTTCTCTTTTTCTTTTTAATGAAATTCAGATGACAACAACAACAAAAAATCAAAATTTTCAGGACTTGGTATAAATGTTTAAGTGGTAAATATAAAGTCGTGGGTTATTAGATATTAGCTGGAAAAACCGAGATTAAATAAGTTGCTGTAGTATAATTAATTTATTAACATTTTAACAATAGTTAGTATCGACGAAAAAAACAATATATAGTTCTTTATAAAAAAACAATAATAGTGAATAGTGATATTAGAAAGATTGGATACGAAAAGTAAACTTTTATAATTTTTTGTGAAATTTTTAAAAAGAAATACAAGAAGAGGAAAAAAAACATAAAACTTTGTAGAATCGTTTTTCCAAACAATTTCCGAACAGCATAATAATTTTATAACTGTAAAAGATTATCAATCAAAGTTTATAATTGAGTTGTGTATATAATTTCGATCTTTGTTGTAATTAGAGAATAGCAATGTTTAAATATAGAATAAGGAATCAGTATTAAAAATTACCGGGAAAAAAAAAACATAAATAAAACTCTAAAGCGGCGTGAGAGAGAAGTGGTGTGTACCACTCCTAATTACTTGTGTTGTGTGTGCTTCTAGCCTTCCACTTCGTCACTACTCATAGCTAATTAGCTAACATATATCATGCTGTAATTGTGATAATTTTATTTATTCTTCACTCTTTTAAGGCATATATACAATGCATTTTTTTCTCAGCAAAAGTCAAATCATTCATCTCTGTATTTTAAGCGTTGTTGTGAAACAAAAGTCAAACCATCTCTTTCTTATTGAACATTCAAATAAATCTGGCCTATAAGTAATCTTCATTACTCCTCAAACATTGACTGGGATCACATTCGGTTCAACAATTCACTTGTAAGGTTAATTACTACAAGAAATATGAACATTGTTAGCGTAGAAAAAGTACTATAATAAGGTTTTAATAGCGAATTAACAAACGTTAGGACATCACAAATTATGGTAAATACCACCCATATGATAGCACTATTTCTGTATGTTATGATAGGGTTTTATATCATAGCAATATTTAAATACTTTATTATGTTTTGTCACATCACTTTATTATTTTGTAAAAATTATTTAATAATTCGTGTTTTTTGCTATAATAGATGCTTCTACAATAGCATAACATTGATCTATTGATAGCACTACTTTCGTGTGTTTTCATGACATTAATCTATTGTTATATTAAAGGTTTGACACTGCAACCTTGTTTTGCATAATATAAACATAAACCCTGTTTTATATAGAAATAATATCATTCATAACATAACTCTGAATCTCAATATAACATATATAACACAAGTCTAACTCCAACATAACACAAGTCTGAATCTAAAATACATTAGAAAATTCATAAGATCCATAACACAAGTCGGAGATTTCCCATTGCTACGACTGATCCCTAACTGGACACATTCCTCTGCAATGTCGTCTTCCACACCATGTAACTTTAAAATCTTAATGTTGAGTAAATGGTTAATTTAACAACTTTTTCTAAACAATGATATCATACAATTTAGTGATTTTTGGTAGTATCATTATTGATAATTTGATATACCATCCAAATTCAAATTCACATAATGCATGCTGTTGATAAAACAATATTATAATTTAGAAAAAAAAAAATCTTTTACAAATGATTATTTATCGATCACGATAAAAATCTAAATATTTAATGATAAACTGTTAAGTTTCCTGGATTTCCAACTCAAAACCAATTGGCAATGAGTGGATTGGCCCAAGTCTCTTATATACTATTCAAGGTCCCTCCCAACTTCCGATGTAGGGCAATCTTCACACACTGCCTATAGATTAAGGCTCATGGCCCATTAATCTCTACATAATCCCAATACCACCCCTCGAGATAATGGCTCTTCTAGCCATTAATCTCGACAGACCATCAATCCTCAGGTCGGGGCGGTCGGGCCTTCTTATGGGCCGGATTACGGGTAGTGTGTGTTCGGGCTCTGATACCATGTTAAGTTTCCTGGGCTTCCAACTCAAAACCAATTGGCAATGAGTGGATTGGCCCAAGTATCTTATATACTATTCAAGCTCCCTCCCAACTTCCGATGTGGGACAATCTTCACACACTCCCTAAAGATTAAGGCCCATAAAAATCACGCGTCGTCATCTACACCCGCTTCGTCGACATCAGCGATTTCTCCGATTGAGTCTGCTACACCGCCTCCTGCTCCGTCTGGTGCCCCGGTGCAGCCTTCTCCGCCTACTACAGTCGAAGCTGAGCCACCACATGAGCTTCTAGGGCGCAAACATAGAAAACGAAGTGCTTATGTTGTTCTGTGTGGTTTTGTTATTAATACTGCGCATAGCAAGCTTCTGTCAAAAACGGAGGTATTTTCGTCATATCCAATCTTAAATTATGTCACCAGTAATCGTTTTTCAGCAACACATCGCGCCTTTCAAGTTGCAATTACAGTCAATGTTGAACCAAAATCTTTCAATCTTGCGGTTAAGTTGAAACAATGGAGGGACGCCATGAGCAAAGAAGTTACTGCCTTATAAGAGAATGAAACCTGGACATTGGAAGATTTACCTGCAGGAAAGCGGGCAATTGGCAGTAAATGGGTATATAAGATCAAGTATAAATCGGACGGGACGATTGAACGGTAAAAAGCACGACTAGTTGCTCTTGGTAACAAGCAAGTTGAGGGAGAGGATTATGGGGAAATTTTTGCTCCAGTAGCAAAGATGGGAACAGTTCGTATGTTTCTCAAAGTCGATGCGGGAAACGAGTGGCCAGTGTATCAAATGGACGTGCATAACGCCTTTCTACACGGTGATCTTGAGGAAGAGGTCTACATGAAACCACCACATGGTTTCTATTCGACTGCGGAAATCCATATACGGGTTAAAGCAGGCGCCTCAATGTTGATTCGAGAAACTCAGTAAGGCCTTGCGCGGTTATGGATTTCAACAATCTCTTGCTGATTATTCACTTTTCACGTTCGACATAAACGGTGTTCAAATCAACTTACTCATTTACGTTGATGATATGATACTTACAGGGAACTCTGAGCAAGCGTTGAAGGTATTCAAAAGTTATCTCTCTTCTTGTTTTAAGATTAAGGATTTAGGAGCATTGAAATATTTTCTGGGGATTGAAGTCTCTAGAAGTAAATCAGGATTTTATCTAAGCAAAAAAAAATATGCTTTAGATATTATTTCTGAAACTAGATTATTGGGAGCTAAACCAGTGACACATCCATTGGAGCAGAATCACAAATTGGCACTCTCTACCTCTGAAATTTTGCCTGATCCGGCTCCTTATAGACGTTTGATAGGTCGGTTTATCTATTTGGCGGCAACTCGGCCAGATTTGGCATTTTCGGTACACATACTTGAACAATTCATGCAGAAGCCTCGCGATGATCATTGGCAAGCAGCTTTGTGCATTGTAAGGTATCTTAAAGGGACACCAGGTCAAGGCGTCCTTTTGAGTTCAGAAAAAGATTTTCAGATTTCGGGATGGTGTGACTCTGATTGGGCGAGCTGTCCACTTACTCGTCGTTCAGTCACCGGTTATTTTGTTCAGCTTGGTCAGTCACCTATTTCTTGGAAGACAAAGAATCAGCCTACGGTTAGCAAATCATCGGCTGAGGCCGAGTACCGCGCTTTGTCCTTTCTTTGTGATGAACTTCTTTGGATAAAGAAGGTTCTCACATCACTTGGTGTGTCGCATACACAACCGATGCGGGTTTATTGTGACAGTAAGGCAGCAATTCGCATAAGCACAAATCCCGTCTTCCATGAGCGCACAAAGCATATCGAGAACGACTGTCATGCAGTTCGTGATGAAATTCAATCAGGTAATATCTCCACTCATCATGTCTCTACAACTCAACAACTGGCCGACATCTTTACCAAATCACTTGAAAAACAAGCTTATGCAGATATCAGACACAAACTAGGCATTCTAAACTTGCATGCTCCAGTTTGAGCGAGGGAAGGGGGAGAGGAGTAATGAGATATCAATTACATTCAAATTGTATCCCATAACTCTAACTGCCATATTATTCTCTCCGTAATTTTAGCAATGTAAATCATGGTAATTGTAATAGTTTAGGCAAGTCTGATTCTCTGTACTACATATTTATGTAATTTCTCTTGTGAATGGCATTGAGAAAATCTTCTCGACATTGAACTCTGTTATTCTTCATAAACAATAAAATCCTAAGTACATACAACTACATTGGGTGATTCATCTCACGAAACCACGAAATTTAAAAACTTAAATCTAAAATCTGATTAAAAAACAAAAAATGCAATTTGGTGGTTTGTGCTAGTGCTAATCATCAGCTGACAAAATCCAATAATAGTCAAACTTTAAGAGTGTAGTAGTTTCAATATTAAATTGGACGGCTGGGATCTTATTTAGGGAAGATCCGCAGATCCGCGAAGTTCTCCTAAAACTATGGAGATTTGTCGACGCTTGTAATACGGGAAGAGTCGACATTGCCTTTTCTTTTGCAAATATCTCATTTATAAAAAATATATATCAATCGCCGATATATATATAGTGGCCTAATATTTACAACGATCATTCTCTATCAAGGGAATAAACTATATTAAACATAGAAAATAGCCGTGACTAAAAAAATACGAAAATACATGTTTTGTCACGTCCGAGGAACAACATGCCCCTTGAGAGTAATGGTGAGATCTTTGTAAATGTTTAATATAATTTGATCTTCCCGACTATATAGTTTAGTAATCTCTTAAAATATGTTTACCATATATACTAATGCATACAGAGGTCGTGCGGATATCTTCCCGATATTGGAATATGAGCCTATTTACGATCTACCAAAAAAAAGAAAAACAATTGCAAATAATCAGTAGAATAGCTAGCTTATGCTTATGGACATGAAAAAGCTGTCATGCTACAAAAAATATTATTGGAGTCACAAGTTGACGAACAAACTTACATCGATCATCAACAATATCATAATAGATCAACAAATATATTAAGATTTGATGCTCATAGTCACGATATGATACTTGCCGAGATATTTTGTTTAGTTTTAGTTTTAGCGATCTATATACTAGTGATGTCTTGTGTACTTGATCCTAATTTCTAAGATAGTTATACAATTTGTTACCGTTAAGTATATATCATAGTGATCAACATGAACACGATAATCAATTTCTATCAATAATCTATGACCAAACTAACTAAGTATTTGATAACCAAATGAGATAAAAACAAAAAAACCAAATAAATAAAGTGTTTAGACCTCTTTGATCAAATAAGAGAGAGGGAAAACATATTCAAATTTGGCGCCAAGACAATAACAGTCAAAAAAGCAACCACCGAACTTTGTGACTCCTTTTTTTCTGGTGTCCATTGTCAATTACGAAACTGCCCTACGGAGAGATTAGGTTAGGTTTAGGTTGCACTTATATTTATATAACCAAAGCTAATAGTCCTTACTATGAAAAGGATTATTTCAATACTACGGAACAATCAATTACTTTCCGATTTTAATTAAAACAGAAAAGAAAGATTAACGTAATTACAGAGATAAAATAAAACAAACCCAAACATATTTGATGGTAATTACAATTGCGAAAACAAGAATGTATGAGCTGTATTGCCACGTCAGCGTATTCCCCAACGGGGTTTTTCTGTCCATTCAACGTTTCGTTGCTCAAAAACTGTGTTTTTTTTTCTACAATTTTTTTAATATTTTATTAAAATCCTTCGAATTATTCTTAAAGAAAGTCACATAAAAAATATTATAATATATAAAATAATAGTTTATCGGAGAATTAACGGCACCGACCCAAATTCTCGTGGACCCTCTTCTTTTTGGTTGATTCTGTTGCCAAATAATGATCTTATTACGTCCTGATGACGTGGCTCCCACCGGCTAATGGTTACCGGCTGTTCCCGTTTCCGGCGTAGAACCGTACACATTTTCCCGCTAAAACCGACGTGGAAAGAGTGAACAAAAACAAAATTTGTATGAATTTCTTTTGGACGCACGGAAAAGCTCATAACTCTATTTTATGTTATAAGATTATCCGCCAGCATATTTTGATTTTTGACACATTTTTTTATATTGCATCTAAGCTAGTAGAATAAAGAATAATCGGCTGTGGGGTTATAATACATTAAATCAAATTAATGTGTCATTCATAAGTATACACATTAATAGGCTAATAAATGTATAGTTAAAGCTTAACGAATAGTTAAATGCTTTTGCAGGTTCGGTAACTGCACCGCACGTCCAAGGATGTATGGAAACTGAAATAGTAGTAGTAGTATTACAGACAACTGTGTCGTCCACGTGGCAAGATCTACACCGCCTATGATTATAGATCGTTAAGACATACTGTAATTGCACGTGACATGGTTCTGGTCCTTGTGGAGAAAGTGGCCCATACGTGGGGCATATTCGTATTTAATGCGAATGATCTCCTTAGATTCTTATGTGATACACTTGTTTCTTTTCAAAAAATTATACTCCTAACTAATAATTTTTGGAATCTACTAACAACTGTAGCCTCCTCTTTTTTATAATGTATTTATAAGAAAGTTAACGAAATCACGCTCATAAATTTTCAATAAAGTTGATTTGTGATATTCCGTTTTAGGAGTGATTGATTATAAAAGCCAATTAAAATTGGTAAAAATGAGTAATGGGTAGGCCGAGAAAAATGCACCTCATAGACGTGAGTGTCACGCGCGAATTTACTTTTTTCTTCCGCTACGTCTGGGCCAATTAAATGTCACCACGTGACTGACCCCTAAATCCTCTATAGAAAAAGACAGATTTACCCCTAACGACACGATTAAAGTGACACTCTCTCTTGCCATGCCAGCTTTAAAGTGGGTCCCTTGAAGATCTTTCTCCTCTTTCCCAGGATATGATAGGACATATATACCCTCATAAAGCCGAGGAACCGAAACCGAAAACGAAGGATATTACCGGGAATTAACTCTTGGTGAATTTCGAAGGTGGGTGAATGAATATAAAAGAAAAGGCGAAGAATTCTCATCTTAGCTACGAAGCGAGTATCATTCGACGTGGGACCTTTAAGATTATGACACGTGGCCTGGTGATTGTCGGGGAGGGATCATACTAGAGTGGAAAGCACGCAAAGCCACTTATGACAGGTGGCGTCCTAGCTGGACAGTTGAACAACCATAATTAACGATCTGTTGACACGTGGAGGCGTGGCTCCTTGGTTTTATTTTGTTTCCAAATATGATGGGATCTCTAACTAATGACACGAAGAATTAGAGAAAGAGAGATACTGAAGACTTCAGAAAAGGTATGAAATACTCAAGAGGATATTGTTTCGTAAGAATTGCGTAAATACAATGGATTTAACGTTTTGTTGGATTTAAACTTTAAATGATGAATATAGAAACATTTTTAGGTTAAAAAAAAAGAAACATTATAAGTCCAAGTCGACAAGACTTTTAGCATTAGTAAAATGCGTGGTGAGTCGTGCTCCTCCATGTGACTTTTCTATAATAAGTTGCAGAGATAAAATTAACGAGTTAATTATATATATATAGGGAGCCCAATGTCTGGAAGGATTATGTGAAAGCGTGCTTTAAATCATCTAGAGAGGGAGAGAGAAAGTAACAGTCTCTCATAAATCGAGAGGGATTAAACGGCACTGTTTATTTGGTAGAAGAAGAAGAAGCAAAGGTTGGAAACGACGGCGTATTTGCATCAGAGAGATTCACAGAAAGATAGATATGGCGATGAAGGGTTATTTGGATGAGTATGAAAAGCTTGTGATTAGGATGAACACTCCAAGGTTTTCTTTCTTCTTCTCTTTTGTTTTTGCGATTTTTTTGGATTCTTCTCAAAGATTAGAACAGATCTCTTTAAGATTGTTCCAAAAAAAAATAAAAACGGAGTTTGGGTTCCCTCTTTTGTCTCATCTGGGTGACTAATGATTTCGTGTTTCCTTTTCCGATCTATTTTTGTTTCCCGGAAAAAAAAAATGAGAGATCAATTTCAAAAGTTTTAAAAATTGAATTTTAAAATTTCAAATGTTCTTTTCGTCCATAGTTTTAAAATTTAATATTTAAAAGTTTCTTCTTTCTGTCTTCTTCGTAGAAGACTCTCTCTCTTTTCTGGCACCAATTTGAAATATTTTTGAGGACTTATCTTCTTTTTTCTCCAAACTTTAATTGTTTTTTTTGTAATTAAATTATTTATGAAGGAAATGATAAAAATCTAAAACAAATTCGTTCATAATTTACAGGGTTGTTATCGACAATGGTGTTTGTTCTTCAGCGACAATTGTCAAGGTTAGCCTTGTTTTTAATTATATAAACCACCATTAAACTCTTAATAGCTTCAAAAACAAATTATTCATTTTAAATCTCAAACATTAAAATAATTTTTCTTCTCAGGTCGACAGTGCAAGAGGACATGGTATATTGTTAGAAGCTGTACAAATTCTCACAGATTTGAATCTCTCCATTAAAAAAGCTTACATTTCTTCTGATGGAAGATGGAACATGGATGGTACTAACAATTTCAATTTTTTAAAATATTTCATACTAATGTTTTATTACATTTATAAATAACTCTGTTTTTTTTTATATAATTACTGCAGTTTTCCATGTGACTGACATAAACGGAAATAAATTGAATGATCAGAGCGTCTTGAGATACATTGAACAGGTAATTTCGTAATTTATTTAGCCAAAACAATGTGTCTGGATTCAATTGAACATGGATTCTAAAAATATAAGCTTTTCTGATTTGACCAGTCGATTGAGACGGTTTACTACGGAGAAAACATTGAAGTAAACGGTTTAACAGCCTTAGAGTTAACCGGAACAGACCGAATTGGTTTACTGTCCGAAATGTTTGCTGTTCTCTCTGATCTCAACTGCGATGTTGTTGACGCTAAGCTATGGACACATAACGGTAGAGTTGCGTCTTTGATTTATCTCAAAGATTGCAGCTCTGGATCTCCGATTCTTGATTCCCAGCGGATTTCCAAGATCGAGGCACGGTTAAAGAACGTTTTGAATGGCGATAACGACGTTAAATCCTCTGCAAAGACTTGTGTTTCCATGGATGTGATGACGCACATTGAACGTAGGCTTCATCAGCTTATGTTTGAAGATAGAGACTACGAGAGGAAGAGCTCCAAGAAACAGGAGATATCTCCAATGGTGGTTGTGACGGTTCAGAATTGGGCTGAGAGGAGTTACTCGGTCGTTAATGTTCATTGTCGGGATCGGACAAAGCTTTTATTCGATGTGGTTTGTACGTTAACCGATATGGAATATGCCGTGTTCCATGCTACTATCAACACCTCTGCAGACCAAGCTCACATGGTATGAAACGATCCTGCAATTTTGTTTTAAATTGAAGGTCTTCGTTGGTTTTGAGCTAAAATATTTTTCCTTTTCTTGGTTAAATTGTTTAGGAATTCTATATCCGGCATAAGGATGGATCACCGATTAGTTCAGAAGCAGAGAGACAACGAGTGATTCAATGCTTAGAAGCTGCAGTGGAAAGAAGAGCATCTGAGGTATAACGAACGCCACCTTGAAATTGATTGTTTTTTTCGATTGTTTAATCGCAAATCTTAACCCTTCTTTGGTTTGGTTTTGTGTGTGTTTAGGGTGTGAGATTAGAGCTGAGACATCCGGATAAACAAGGTTTATTAGCGGAGGTTACGCGGACGTTCAGAGAAAACGGTCTGAATGTTACAAGAACAGAGATATCAACGAGCTGCGACATGGCTACAAACATATTCTATGTAACTAATGCGAATGGAGATGAAGCCGACTCGAAATTGATTGAATCAGTTAGGGAGAAAATCGGTTTGGAGTGGTTAAGAGTGAAAGAAATGCCATCAGTGAATCATAACAAGGGAGATGGAGAAGAACAGCAACAGACTAAAGCAGTGTTGGTTTCACTTGGAAGCTTGGTTTGGAGAAATCTATTCAACTTTGGTCTTATCAAATCATGTTCTTGAGTCTTTCAGATCTTGGGTTAACCGAACCACCGGTTCAGTGAAATTTATCCTTTGAAAGGCACGCTGATTTTATCCCAAGAAGTCTGCATGCCTTGAAAAGAATTAATCTTTTTATCGGTGTGATTTGGTAAAATTTAATTTTAAGTTAGGCAATGTTTGGTCGTGTTCATGTAAATAGAAATTCAGAAATTGCTTACTATTTTTATTGTGGGGGGTGGGGTTTTAGGTGTTAGAAAAGGTTGTACAAAGTTTCGAAAAATGATGATTATTATTATTATTATATTGTTTTGTGTGTGTTAGATTATTAGTGGTTGACTTATATTTTCTTAGTGGAATATTATAACGTTCCTTTATGGTCCAATTATTTAAAATTTGGAAAACTCTAGATGTGGTTATGAACATATATATGTCCCATAAAAATATATATATATATATTAATTAAAGAGTTGTTTTAGTATTTTGAATATTGAAAGTTTCCATCATAATTTTCCAACAAGAAAAAGGATATGGAAATATGCTACCACACTTCGGGTTCGATATATTTGTTACGCGAAATTAAGTCACAATTTTTTTGGACATCCACTCGGATATTGGTCTATTGTTTACGACCTATTTGAAAACCCGGGGAGTGGCTTATCCGTGGATTGTCTTTCCTCCAAGGATTAGTCTGAGCCCCTTCATAAGCCTGGAATTTACTCTGAGTTACCAAAAAAAAAAAAAAAACAAGAAAAAAGACAATAAAAGTAGGTAGCCAATAAAGCTTTTTAGTGGGTGATTCGTGGACTAATTGGAAAATGATGCATTGGTGTCCGGATAAGCAAACTGGTTATAAACACCGATTTTCGATGGTAAATTCAAATACCAAAAACTCTAAATAAAACTGCCAAAGTCCAGCCAAGAAAACCGACCAACTAAAAATAGAAATGTGAAGCTGACAACAAAAACAACCTATGCCTAGGGTTGCGCATTTCGGTTAATTGGTTCGGGTTTTTTCAGTTTTAAAATATGGTTTGTAGACATACCTTTGGATAGCAGAATTCATGATCTCCATCATCTCATTGGTTTTGTGCTGCTCATACTATTGTGTAGCACCCTATGATCTTTCAAGCTCTAAACAAGAAAAAAGACAGTAGTTATAACAAAGAACTAAAGAAGTTGAGGAGAGGATTAGACCATTTGGAACAAAGAACTAAAGAATTTGAGGAGTCGAAACTTCAAAGACTCAAAGCTGCTACTAATTATAAATTACTACTAACTAGATTTTGATTCACGTGGGATAATTTTTTTTTGTAAATTAAATTTTAAAATAAACAAAAGATGAAATAAGAAATAAAATTAATTTAAGTGTTATTAATTTAAATGTGTTGAATTTGTATTTTTATGTTTTTAGTGAGAATATCATATTTTGTTGATTTGTTGTGCAAAATATGTTTTGATGTTTATATCATATTTCTAATTCGTGTTATGCGAAATCTAGATTATGTGAAATTTGTATTGAAGATAACCCTAATCCGCTCTATATTACATCGATATATATTTAACTAATTTATACATTATTTTTTGAATAAAAAGCGTTATGTAAACACTAACGAAATGGTTTGATGAAAAATACATGATTATATGATTTGTGTAACCTTAAATGATAGCAACGTTTGATATCTAACAAAAAAATGTAAACTATTATAAAAGTTACATGATGTTACCATATGGTATATATTAGTAGAATAAGAGTATAAATTAGTTAAATTAGGTACCAAGACAAGTACATACAAAAAATAAAATTTACATTTAATCTCTACAATCATGAATTAATGTTGATTTCTTATATTTTAAATAATTTAATCACTAAAATAAAAATTAAATGTTATTTATATATATTATAATTAATTAGAATGTCATTATCTAATAATAAATATATTATGTAAAATATTTTTTCAACCAATTGTTTGAGAACATATTTAATTAATCCATATAAATTATAGAACTATCATTAATTAATACATGTTTAGACACAAAAAATGTTCATGTTTTAATAATATACTAAGATTCAACTCGCGCTAGTTATATAGCGCATGATAAATTTTTTTAAAAAACTGTTTTGAATTTTTTATAAAAACAAAATTATATGAGTTTTATAATATGTCTAACTAATGATTGTAGATAAAACTATCAACCGGACTAACCTGTCTTCTTAATCTGTTTTGCAATAAACTAAAATATTATACGGGCTAACCTGCAAAAAACTATAATCTTGAAAACATAACTCTAATATGTTGATCCCACGGATCACTAAGTGTGTTTAAAGAATGATTAGGAGACGGGAGGTGAGATTTTCGTTAATAGAGCAATTTAACCACAATTAAGACAGGTCGGGAGAAATATGAGTAGGCCGGGGGCCGTGTTTCGTTTTATTGATGAAAGAGAAGTAAACGCTTTTGAATTACGAACTGGTTCCGAAGGACGTCCAGTTCGGCGTTCTAAAGTGTTGTCTCGTTACAAAGATAGAGAGGTCGGGTAACTTGTGGTAGGTGAGAGAGTAAAAATCCGACTCCCCCTCATTAATGACATATGAGGGGTATATATAGTCGGGGTCGGCTTCCTGCTCCCCGGGATCTCGGGCCACGTGTCGTTTACGGCCTCTTTTGCGGGTAAGGTGGCCTAGGAGGCGTGTCCCGGCTTTCGAGGAGAGAGGTCATGATGAGCTCGGCGTGGCGTGCTGCAGAGCAATGCACTGTTTTACCAACTCTGCTCCACCTGCTCCCTCCTGCCCTTGTCAGCTCTGCAGGGTTGGTGGGACGTCGGGTCGAAGGCACGTCCCTACGCGGGCAGGGTACTGCCTTACCAACTCCCACGCGCCTACTCTTCTGACACTTCCTGCTCTGGCGGGGCATCAGCGCGGGCCCGGGGTACGTTGCTTTCAGGTCGGCTACCGAGCTGAAGAGTGGTCTTGCAGGTCGGTGATATTAAGTCCGGTGACCGCACCGAAGAACGGCCTTTCCTAAGATGGGCCTAACTAATTGGGGGTGCTAGGCCCACCTCCAACAATAGGCCCTCCCCCAGTTCGGTGTCGCGAGGCGAAGTGAGCGTGCCGAAGTTGATCTAATGTTAGTTCGGCGCATCTTAGGACGGTTTTTCCGTGCTCAACTGTGTTTGCCTTTTCCGAAAAATCCGTAGGAGGTTGGCGCGTATCCGCCACGCGGGGGATCGAAAGGTTGCCTCGTTTTTCGCGCGAGATGCCCACGCACGGCGTGTGACAGACGCTTCGTGGTTATCGAGGCACCCCCTGCTTTTTGGCGTGGGAGATCGAGGAGTCGTCATCATTAGGTTTTTTGGGCAACCGTGCTTCTTTTGACACGCGTCCAGGCGTCGCTTCACTGTCCCCCTTCCTCTATTTAAACCTTCTTCCTCCTACTGTTAAAACCTTCTGCGCATACTCTTAAGGTAACCTCCTTTCTCCGATTTCCTCCTTCTCTTCCTACTTTCTTCCTATCTTTTCGATTTCCTCCTCTCCGTGCAATGGCTCCGATGTTAGACGGTATCAGAGTTGAGTCGAGCGAAGAATCGGCGTCCCGTGGTGGCGGTAACGATTCTCCGAGTTCCTCCACCGGTGATTCCGAACATGCCTCTTCTCCGCGACGAGGGGCAGACAGTGGGGAACAGTTGGCCCCCTCGACTTCGGGGGCCGCCCCGTTGCTCCCGGGGACCCATCTCCGGCCGAAGACGGTGGTTAGATCCTCTGGCGGTCGCGGTGTTGGCCAAGCTGAGAGTAGAACCGGGCATCTGGGCGACCGTGGTGGTCGTCAGGGCGGCCGTGGAGGCGTAGCTCGAGTGGCCAGGGTGAGGTCCCCCCTGGTCCCCTACGAGCAGGGAGGGTCACCGACCTGGAGCACAGCGGAGTCGGTGACCCTCCTGGGGAATCTGTGTGGTTTTTCCGCCGGCGTTGAGCTCAGGGTACCCAGGGCGGAGGAGCGCCCGTGGACTCCTCGGCCGGGCTTCGTCTGCTTGTACGAGTCGTTCTTCCAGAAGTGCGGCTTGCGCCTTCCTCTCCCCGAGCTGTTCGTCCAGTATTGCCGGGCGCGGGGCTTGGCCTTCTCGCAGGTCTGCCCGTCCACGGTCCAGGGGATGATCGTGCTGCTGACCTTGGGGCACGAATGCGACATGGAGGTGACGTTGCCTATGTTCGAGGCGTTCACCCAGCAGAAGGCAAACCCCGGGATTCCTGGGACCTTCTATGCCGCTTTCAAGCCCGCGGCGAACGTTCTGGAGGCACCCAGCTCGGGGTCTAGGGCGAGCAAGCTGTTGAAGGTCGAGGACTGGTCTCGCAGCTACTTCTACGTCCGGGCTACCGCCGTGGCTGGGCTCGATCCGTTGGCGAGATACACCCGGGATTGGAATTTTTCCCCGGGTAGGGATTTGCAGGTCGAGCTGACTTCTCCTCTTTGGTTGTCTGACTGATGATTTTTTTTTTTTTGTCTTGCTCTTCAGGCCCTCACTCCTCCAGATTCAAGCTACCGGACTACGCAGGTCTACTTGCCGTGCTCAGGACAGTGCGTCGGAGAGAGTGGAAGTCCTTCACCGCTGCGAGAATCGAAGCTGCAATGACCGGAGGTGGTTTTTTTTTTTTTTTTTTTTTTTTTTTTTTTTTTTTCCAAACTAACGGTTCTTCCTTCGCAGGCAGAGCAAGGTTTGCCAATCCGCAGTACGCGGACTCGTTTGTTGCACCGCCGCCGCCGATACCCGAGGTGCCGGTCAGGCGAGACCCGGCACCACGGGTTGCGGGGGATTCCTCCGCGGCGACTCCCTTGAAGAGGAGGGAAGACCGGGCTGCTGGTGGGGAGACCGGGCTGCTGGTCCGCGAAGATGGAGAAGATCCGCGCCCACCTGGACGGGCGCCGCCGGGCCTTAGAGCCTCACCTTCTGTACAGCCAGGTGACCGGCGTAAAGGCCTGCCTCAAGAGGATGGAAGCAGAGGACGGGGTGTCGGTACCGTTCTACCGGTATCAGAAGTTGGACGAGGACGAGGCGGCATTCGGTGCCGTACTGGACGGGATGGACTTTCCGGATTTGACCCCGGAGGATCTGGAAATCCCTCTGGACCGTGCTCACGGCGTTTTGCTTGAGCACATTATACCCGTCGCTCCCTCTAGCACCCCCGTGGTGGATCTGACCCTGGAGGCTCCGCCGGCTGCTGAGGACGTTCTTGCGGTCGCTGAGACCGTCCAAGCAGATCCCTCGATCCCGTCTGCTGACGAGGGAGTCCCCGAAATTGCTGGGATTGTGCAAGCAGATCCCTCGGTCCTGTCTGCCGTTGAGGCCGGTACGGACGCGCCGTCCGGTGAGACCGGAACCGACGTGCCACCCGGTGGAGCCGTGGTTGGGGAAGAGGGGTCTGGGCAGCCCTTCCTTGGTGAGTACGGGACCAACGCGAGGATGGTGGCCCCGGCTGATTTAGATGGTACCCGTGCTGACGGGAGTGAAGACCGACCGGCCGATGCGGCCTTGTAAAAACTTTTTCCTTTTTGTTTTCTTCTTTTAGTAGAGACTGGGCCGTAGGCCGTTTCTTTTTGTAAGGACTGGGCCGTAGGCCGTTTATGTAATGACTAGGCCGTGGGCCCTTTTAATGATGACAAGGCCGTTGGCCCTTTCTTTCTTCTTTGTAAGTGCCGTTTCGAGGCTGTTGTAATGACTAGGCCATGGGCCCTTTTTAATAATATCGAGGCCGTTGGCCCTCTCTTTTTTTTTTGTATAAGTGCCATTTCGAGGCTTTTGTAATGACTAGGCCGTGGGCCCTTTTTAATAATATCGAGGCCGTTGGCCCTCTTTTTTTTTTTTTTGTATAAGTGCCATTTCGAGGCTTTTTTGATTGGTAGAGTAGGTCGTAGACCGTACTCTGTCAAGTAAGCAGGTCGTGGACCGTGCTCTTGTATTGGGTGCGAGGTAATCTCGGCTTAAGGCACTTATTGCTTGTGTACCTTGTTTTTTTGGTGCGGGTAGCGAGCCCGTCTTTAGAGACACTTAATGCTTGTGTGTCTAGTAGAGGTGCGGGCCCTGGGGGCCGGCTTTGGCACTTATAACTTGTGTGCCGGGGAGAGCGAGCACCGGAGCTCGGTCCCCTTTTTTTTGTAGTGCGAGCATTTGGAGCCCGGCTTCTTTTTTTTTTTTTTTTGTAGTGCGAGCCTTTGGAGCCCGGCTTCGTTTTTTTTTTTTTTTTTTTTTTTTTTTTTTTTTTTTTTTTTTTTTTGTAGTGCGAGCATTTGGAGCCCGGCTTCGTTTTTTTTTTTTTTTTTGTAGTGCGAGCGTTTGGAGCTCGGCTTGTTTTTTTTTTTTTTTTGTAGTGCGAGCGTTTGGAGCTCGGGAGCGTCTTCCTTTGTTAAAAAGGTTTTATTAGGTTGATAGCTGAGCCCTGGTTAGGGGTTGCCTACGTACCTTTTAGTATAAGGGATCAAGCCAGTCGTAGTTCGATTGTTTACAAAAGCGGAGAGCGGAATGGAGCCCGGGGGCTTAATTGTAGAAGCGCTTGAGGTTGATCGAGTTCCATGAGCGCGGGATGGCGTCGCCGTTCATCGTGACTAGCTCGTAGACGCCGGGTTTTACGACCTTGGAGATAAGGTAGGGGCCCTCCCAATTGGCACCGAGCTTGCCTGCGTTTAGCTCGGCGGTGTTTTCGAAGACCTTGCGGAGGACCAGGTCGCCCTCGGCGAAGAACCGGCCGTGAACCTTTTTGTTGTAATATTTGGAGGCGAGCTGCTGGTAGTTCTGGATTCGGAGTAGGGAATGGTTCCGCTGCTCTTCAAGGAAATCCAGCTCGCTGAGTAGGATGGCGTTGTTCAGTGCGGGTTGCTGGGTGAGCATAGCGCGGCGAGGAGTGGGGAGCCCGACTTCGGATGGGGCCATTGCTTCCATGCCGTGGGAGAGGTTGAACGGTGTTCGGCCAGTCGATGTCTTTGGTGTTGTGCGGTGGGACCAGAGGACTCCATCGAGCTCGTCGGCCCAGGACCCCTTCTTGTTATCTAGTCGCTTTTTCAGGCCGTCGAGGATGGTCTTGTTGGTGGCCTCGGCTTGTCCGTTCCCCTGGGGGTACCTCGGAGTGGATTTACTTAGTCTGATTTTCCACTTCGCGCAGAAGTCTTCGAAGAGGGCCGATGTGAACTGGGCACCGTTGTCGGTGACGATCTCGTACGGGAGCCCGTGCCGGCAGATGATGAACTTCCAGACGAACTTTCGGACGTCCTCTGCCTTGATCTTGGCGTATGATTCGGCCTCGACCCATTTGGTGAAGTAGTCGGTCATGACTAAGAGGAAGCGCTTTTGGCGAGATCGGGGAAGGGGCCCGACTATGTCCATGGCCCATCGCATGAAGGGGTAGGGTGCCACCGCAGTGGCGAGGAGCTCGGTTGGACAGTGAATGAGGGGACCGTGGCGCTGGCACTTCTCGCACCGGGCTGCGAATTTTTCGCAGTCTTGGAGAATTGTCGGCCAGTAGTGGCCTTGGTTCCGTATTCTCAGGGCGAGAGCCCGGCCACCGGAATGGTTTCCGTCGGCGCCTTCGTGCATTTCCTTCATCACGTCGATGGTTTCCTGCCCGTGGAGGCAGGCGAGCAGGGTTCCCGAAGCGCTCCATCGGAACAGATTGCCGTCCAGCATCGTATATTGGGCACACTTCTTTCTTAGCCGCCGGGCGGCCCATCGGTCTGGGGGGTGAATGCCGTCTGCGATGTATAGCAGTAGGTCGACTCGCCAGTCTGGCAGTTCGGGCTCGACCGGGGGTGGTGGTAGAACTTCGGGAGGTGGTGCTCCTTCGTCCGCGGCCTGGGGGTTGGTCAAGTAGGCCCCCTTTGGCAGCTCGATGCTGGGGGAATCGATGATATCGACCGGGATCACTCGTCGTTGGGCCGGGGCCGAGGTGGATCCTAGCGCGGCGAGGGCATCTGCGGAAGTGTTATCGCCTCGGGGGATCTTTGTCAGGGTGAACTCGGCAAAGTCTGCGGCCAAGCCTTGGGTCACCGTGAGGTAGGCATCCATGCGATCGTTCTTGGTCTCGTACTCCCCGCTGAACTGATTGGCGACGAGCTGGGAGTCGCAGTAAGCCCGGATTTTCTCCGCACCGACCTCCTTTGCTAGGCGCAGACCGGCGATCAGAGCTTCGTACTCGGCCTCGTTGTTTGATGCCGGGAAGGCCAGGCGGAAAGACTGGTCGAGGATCTCCTTGGTCGGGGATTCGAGGCGTATGCCGACGCCGGACCCGTGTTTGGAGGCCGATCCGTCGACATGCAGAGTCCATACTTCGGGCACTTCGCTGACTGTCAGCTCGGGTGTCAACTCGACTAGGAAATCGGCCAGGGCCTGAGATTTGATCGCGGTCCGACCTCGGTACTCGATTTCATATTCGCTCAGCTCAACGGCCCACTTCATTATCCGGCCTGATCGGCTCGGGCTGTAGAGGATGTTTCTGAGGGGGTAGGTGCTTAGGACGGCAATCGCGTGGGATTGAAAGTAAGGCCGGAGCTTCCTAGCTGCGACGACCACTGCCAGGGCGAGCTTCTCCAGAGTCGGGTACCTGCTTTCCGCGTCGTCGAGCGACTTGCTGATGTAGGAGATGGGTTTTTGGTCACCCCGGTCTTCCCGCACTAGCACGCCGCTGACTGCTGACGTGGAGATGGCGACGTAGAGGTAGAGGATTTCGCCTTCTTCTGGCTTGGACAGGACGGGGGGAGTGGATATGTACTCCTTCAGCTGTCGGAGGGCGTCCTCGCATTTGTCGTCCCACTCAAACCGCTTGTTAGCCAGGAGCAGTTGGTAGAACGGGAGACACTTATCGGTAGAGCGGGAGATGAATCGATTTAGTGCGGCGATTCTCCCGGTGAGTCGTTGTACTTGACGCGTGCTCTCCGGGGATTTGAGCTCGATGATAGCTCGGATCTGCTTGGGGTCGGCCTCGATCCCGCGCTGGGTGATGATGTACCCGAGGAATTCGCCCGATGTGACGCCGAAGGAACACTTGGCCGGGTTCAGCTTCATGTTGTATTCGTTCAGCGTTCGGAAGCAGGACCAGAGGTGAGTGACGTGGTCGGTTGCCACCAGAGACTTCACCAGCATGTCATCTATGTATACCTCCATAGTGCGGCCTATTTGGTCGGCGAACATCCGGTTGACGAGCCGTTGGTAGGTGGCCCCGGCGTTTTTTAGTCCGAAGGGCATTACCTTGTAGCAGTAAATGCCTCGGTCCGTGATGAACGCGGTCTTCTCCTAAGCATCGGGGTGCATGGGGATTTAGTTATACCCCGAGAAGGCATCCATGAAGGAGAGTAGCTCGTTTCCCGCGGTGGCTTCGACGACCTGGTCGATTCGGGGGAGGGGGAAGCTGTCCTTAGGGCATGCCTTATTGAGGTCGGTGAAATCCACGCAGACCCTCCATTTTCCGCTCTTCTTCTTGACTACCACTGGGTTGGCTAACCAGTCCGGGTATCTCACCTCGGTGATCGAGCCGGCCGCGGTGAGCCTCTCAACCTCATCATTGACCGCTTGGGCGCGCTCCGGGCCAAGCTTCCGCCGCTTCTGCTTGACCGGCCTGCAGGTTGGATCCACGTTGAGCTCGTGGCTGCACGTGTTCGGGTCAATGCCGGGCATGTCGCCAGTTGACCAGGCGAAGGTGGAGACGTTCTGCCCTAGGAACTCGACCAGCTCTTGCTTGATGCTCTCGTCGAGGTCGGTGACGATGCCGACGCAGCGGGCGGGGTCGCGTGGGTCGATGTTGACCTGGGTGACAAGGTCCCGCCCGGGGAGGTCCTGGGCGCCGAGCTCGCCGGGCTGAAGCGCATTGATGGCTAAGCAGGCCGGCGCGGCGCGGCGCAGCTTGTGCTCGATGGCGAAGCAGGCGCGGGAGACCCTCTGGTTACTCCTAAGAGTGTATGAGCCGGCCTGGTTGGGGAACTTGAGGCACTGATGGTACGTCGACGTGACCGCCTTCATCGAGTGCAGCCAGGGGGTTCCAAGGATGATGTTGTAGATCGGGGTGGTGTCGAAGACCACGAACTTGACGATTTTCGTCACCCGACCTACGTAGACCGGCAATTCGATGGTGCCGATTCCGTTGACGGTGTCCCCGGCGAAGCCGGTTAGCGGGATGGAGTGCGGCTTGATATCGACCCCGTTCAGGTTCATCCTGGCGAGGGTATCCTTGAAGATGAGGTCGACCGAGCTGCCCGTATCGACGAGGACTCGGTTAACGTCGCAGTCGGCTACGCGGACTTGTACGACGAGGGGGTCGTTGTGGGGCTGGTGGAACCCGGCCGCATCGGCCTCAGTGAAACATATCCCCCTCTTGCTCGTGTCCTGGGCGTCGATCTCCGGCCCGGAGTGCCACTTCAGGGATGCGTCGGTCCTCCTCTCGTGACGCTTGATGGACCGCACTGAGTCGTTACACGAGAGGAGGCCTCCCATGATCATCCCTATCAGAGTGCGGGTCGGGGGAGGCGATCTACCTGTTTCCCGGTCTCGCGAGGGAGATCGTCGCCGCCGGTCGTCGTTCTGGACGCAGTGGTAGGGCCTAGCCCGGTTATCCTCGCGACCTTGGTTGTCGCGGGGTTGATCGTGATCGCCGTCCTGAGCATGCGGTCGCAGCCGCTCTGGGACGCTGATTTCTCCCCGCTGAAATTGTTTCAGCAGGACCTCTTGGAGGGCGCGGCAGTGAGAGGTCGGATGCCCCTTTCGCCGGTGGAAGTCGCAGAAGGCCGTCCCGTCGTATGGCTCATCTGGTCGGAACTCCCTATCGCTCGGCTCGTCGGGACGCCGATCCTACTGGTGGGGATCCCGTACGTATTTGTTCCAAGGCAACCCTGGCGCGGGGCCGGTGGGAAATATGGGACCGCGCAGACGGGGGCCGGAGGGCGGTCCGCTGACCAGGAATGCGGCGGCCTGCTTTCCCTTGCTGCGCTGGTACTCGTCATCGTAGTGTTGACGAGGCTCCTGGTACCTTTCCTGAGGCCGCTCCTTTGGGACCGGGGCCTTGTGAGGGGTGCTGTTTCTCGACTCAGCCGCCTTCTCCTCCTCGAGCTCGACGAAGAGTCCAGCGCGGTGCAAGGCGTCTTCCAGCGAGCGCGGCCTGTTAAGCTTCATGTCGTCTTTGAAGGCCGAATCGGCCCGCAGTCCCTTTCTCAGAGCGGGGAGCGCTGACTCGTCAGTCACGTTGCTCTGGGAGACCGTGGCCTTGAAGCGCTCGATGAAGGACCTGAGCGACTCCTTTGCTCCCTGGTTCATTGCCCAGAGGTCCGCGCTGGATGCGGACTGGCGGATGTAGATGGAGTAATGCTCGAGGAAGGTGGTCGACAGGTCCCTGAAGCTGTCGATGGAGTGCGTCTTTAGCCGAGAGAACCACGTGAGGGCCGGGCCGATGAGGTTCTCCACGAAAAGCTGGCAGTGAGCGGCTTCGCGCTCGTCTGGTGAGAAGTGGGCGCGGCCCATGGCGATGGTGAACGCCGTAAGATACTGGGCCGGGTCGGTGGTGCCCGCGTAGGGCTGTAGCTTGAGCTTTCCGAGGTGCTGGAGTGGGACGGAGGCGATCCGGCGGGTGAACGGCGTGTTCTGCGTCTCTCTGAGGACGCGATCGATTTCCGGGGCCGCGCTGGTGGCTTGGTGGATTTTGGAGGACATCGCACGGATGGTCTCCTTCATAGCCTCGAACTCCGCGTCTCTTGAGCGCTCCGCGCTGAATCGGAGATGGTGGGCTTCGTCGCCCGGGTGGCTTCCTACGGCCGGGACGAAACGTCCGTCCGCCCCTTCAGATCCAGACGGCGAGTCGCTCGGTCGGCTTGTCCGGAAGCGGGGGGTTTCTTCCCGAGAGACCGGTTCTCTGGGATGGACGTCGGGGTACCCGACATTGTCCGACCGGTCACGGGAGGCCCCTAACGTGGCGAACCGTTGGTCGGTGGCTCGCGTTAGCTCATCGATCCGGGCGAGCAGGGTTGGCATCACGACGGACGGCGTGGGCTGGTCTTCCGATGCTCGTGGCGCGTTGTGGGCGGCGGAGCCGTCGGAGTGAGCGGGTGCTGAAGCCGGGGGCGGGGCCCTGGAGAATTGCTCTCGAGGAATCGCCTGGTTGGCAGCTGCTCGGGCTGACGACGGAATGGTCGCCATCGTTCGAGTCGTTGGCGGGGCCGTTGTCGGGGCCTGGGCCGTCGTTTGGGCCGGAGTGTCCTGGTCTGACAACACTCTTGGGGTCGGAATTGCCATCGTTGCTTCGGTTGTGGCGGTGGTTGAACTGCTCCTTGCGTGTAGAAGAATCTCCTCCCTCCTTCTAGCGCCAATTGTTGATCCCACGGATCACTAAGTGTGTTTAAAGAATGATTAGGAGACGGGAGGTGAGATTTTCGTTAATAGAGCAATTTAACCACAATTAAGACAGGTCGGGAGAAATATGAGTAGGCCGGGGGCCGTGTTTCGTTTTATTGATGAAAGAGAAGTAAACGCTTTTGAATTACGAACTGGTTCCGAAGGACGTCCAGTTCGGCGTTCTAAAGTGTTGTCTCGTTACAAAGATAGAGAGGTCGGGTAACTTGTGGTAGGTGAGAGAGTAAAAATCCGACTCCCCCTCATTAATGACATATGAGGGGTATATATAGTCGGGGTCGGCTTCCTGCTCCCCGGGATCTCGGGCCACGTGTCGTTTACGGCCTCTTTTGCGGGTAAGGTGGCCTAGGAGGCGTGTCCCGGCTTTCGAGGAGAGAGGTCATGATGAGCTCGGCGTGGCGTGTTGCAGAGCAATGCACTGTTTTACCAACTCTGCTCCACCTGCTCCCTCCTGCCCTTGTCAGCTCTGCAGGGTTGGTGGGACGTCGGGTCGAAGGCACGTCCCTACGCGGGTAGGGTACTGCCTTACCAACTCCCACGCGCCTACTCTTCTGACACTTCCTGCTCTGGCGGGGCATCAGCGCGGGCCCGGGGTACGTTGCTTTCAGGTCGGCTACCGAGCTGAAGAGTGGTCTTGCAGGTCGGTGATATTAAGTCCGGTGACCGCACCGAAGAACGGCCTTTCCTAAGATGGGCCTAACTAATTGGGGGTGCTAGGCCCACCTCCAACATAATATGCACTCCTTAATGACTATAGTTTTTGTGGTCAGTCCACAAACTCTTAAAATAATTTTTCTCGTGTCTAGCTCTTAATAAAATTAGTAAAATATTTTTCAAAATTTTGTTTTGATATATATTCAAATAAAATATAATAATCATGGTAAATATATTGCAAGATTTCAAATATATTTTATTTGAATATGTATGGATTGATTATTATTTAAAATATTATAATAATTAAGAAACTAAATAGTAAATAATATTTTTAATGAGAAATAAATACTTTTCATATTTTCATCAATAAAATTAAATGATAATTATATTATTTTTTATTTTAATTATATTTTCTTATTTCTAATGGTATAAGATGTAATAATTTACAAAATAAAGTTTATTTTCTAAATAACTTTTTAAATAATAATATAGAAATATAAAGATTCTCAAAACCCTATATGGTATTATATATGACTTATATGGGTTGGATTTTAGTTCAGTTACCCAATTAGTTAATTTCATATTTGGTAAATAAACCAAACCGTACTGAATAAATTTAGTAATATATCTGTTTGAGTTATTCGGATTATCCGAACCCGAACCAAATAACGTTGTTATTCAGTGTGGTTTGGTAAATATGCTCTTGGTTAAAACCAGCTTTTGTTCAGATGATGATGGGGACCGGTCCAACCGGTTGGATTTAATGTCAAACGCGCCTCCTGGATATTCAACATGCGTAAAAAATACGAGTCTCTTCCTGTTTCTCAAAACGCATCGTTTCCACTCATTACATTTTTTTTTTCGCTCTCGTTTTTTTTTTAAAAAAAAAACTGACTTGGATTTGTCATTGTCCAAGAGCAATAACGCAAAAAAAAAAAAAAAAAAACGAATAAGAAGAAGCAAAAACATTGAGTCTGCGGACATCAGGTTCAAATTAGGGCATAATAAAGCGTTATCGGAGAAAGAAGCGATGGGAAGAAGAAAAGTGGAGATCAAGCGAATCGATAACAAAAGCAGTCGACAAGTAACTTTCTCTAAACGACGCAATGGTCTCATGGAGAAAGCTCGACAACTTTCGATCCTCTGTGAATCATCTGTCGCTGTTCTCGTCGTTTCCGCCTCCGGAAAGCTCTACAACTCCTCCTCCGGTGACAAGTGAGCTCTTTTTCCTCTTCTGGGTCTCACTCGAGTTTTCTTCTTACTCTCTTTGTTTAATTGCTTTCCCGATATAGAAACTTCAATTCTATGGCTAAATCTAGGGCTTTACTTCTCCTTCAAATCAACTCAGATTTTCTCTTTGTTTTGTTAATGACGATAGCCGAGGCGTTAACTCAATCCTAATTTAAGATTAGACAGTGTGGTGGCCAAGATATGTTCTTGGTTTTCGTTTTGTTTTTTTTCCGTTTTCTAATAGGGATTTTTTTTTACCTTTAATTTTTACTAATTTTATTATTGCATGTGATTCAAGAATTTTTTTTCTACACGTGTTGATCCATGCTCAATGTTATTTCAGTAATCTTTGCATTGCTACTTCATCGGTTGTTCACTTTAGATTCATTTTTTCCTTGTATATAAGAAACAATGTGAATTGTTAAAAAAATTAAGATTTTGTTGATATATCCAGTATTGCAATGCACTTCCGGTAGATTTATTGAGAGATTAATAGGGGTTAATGGTAACTTTGATCAAGAAAAGTTGGATGCCACATTGTGCAATGCAATTATTGATCCAAAATGTATTGTAGATTGTTTGTTTTGTAATTTCTCTTTGATTGATTTGTTGATTTAGTCTCGTCCAAAGGTTTATAGTTGATTTTGATGGTTGATTAGTGTTTGGATATTTTCTCACATTGATACTTGCCACACATGCTACATCACTTATCTAATCGGATATCGATTTTCTCCCTTTTATGTGTAATCTTTGTGCGGATATGACACCCAGGTGACACCATATAATACATATATGTCTAGATTATTCAGCGACTTTAATTTGGCTCTTCAAGATGTTGTGCCTTTTCTTGTGACAATGAATTTAATTTGGTTTCTTTGCTAAAGAAAGTCTATAACTAAGTCTATGACCACCATATATATGTCGCAGTGGCCAAGTGACTTCACACTAAATAGAAATCAATCGCTGGTTACGGATAGGGTGAAACCACTAGACTACAACCATTTGTTTAATGAATTTAGTATTCTTCTATCTTTGGTTGTGGATATTCTTAACCACATGACCTTTTGACATTTTTCTATTTAGAAGAAATTCACTTCTCTTTTATAACATTTTGAATTTCTTACATTGACCCAACCAAAACGAAAGTTACGAAACTACATTGACAAATCAATATATATATACTGACAGTGTGTTTCCTATCTCAAGCTGAGAGAACTCATAAATGGGATAAGAAAGAAAAAAAATCTTGTAGAAAATGGAATTGTAACCCTGTCACTATGTGTATATATATATAGCTCCTTCTCAACGCCTTGATATTATAAAACTCCATAAATGATTGATCGTTAAGAGTGTTTGTGTTAAATGCACATCCTAATAATAGAATTATTAGGAACCGTCTCTATTTGCATCCATTTCACAATAGCCAAACTCTAGTAAAACGGAGATTGCAAAAACATAGTAACTAGAAAGAAAGAAAGAAAGAAATTACATACAATTACTAATAGTATACTCTACATTTATAATATATATAGAAGCCTAGTTAAGTAAAATTTGATTAACAAAAGTATATAATATATATAGAAGCCTAGTTAAGTAAAATTTGATTAACAAAAGTATATATATGTTAATAACACAAACTGATGCCATACATAACATTTATTTATATAGAGAGAGAAGCATTCTTTCTCCCTGTTCATTGGCTCTATAGAGGCCTCTATTGATGCTATATCTAATTCGTAGTTTTGAAATGGTTTTTCATGAATTAGTTCTGATATGCATTTTAATCTTGGTCTTGATATCTACAGCATGACCCATATCGTCGATCGTTATGACATACAACATGCTCATGAACTTAGAACCTTGGTAAGTTATCTAAGAACGTCATTAAAATCTTCTTCTGGATGTCATGAAGGGACAGAAGGGTTGGTTGAGCCTGAGATAACTCAATGTTTTGAAATTATCATACCGAACTAAATCTCTAGGGCTACAGTTATTGTGTCTCTTGGAAACACAAGAACTTCACAATCTTTTTTCTCATGTGCAGGATATTGCGGAAAAAACTCGGAACTATCTTCCACACAAGGAGTTACTAGAATTAGTCCAAAGGTTAGCACCAAGACATTTTTTCTCTCCTATTCTTCTGATCGAAATATTTTTTGTTTTTGGGTCCGCTTATGAATATGCAGCAACTTGGCAGCAACCTTGAAGAACCGAATGTTGATAATGTAAGTGTAGATTATCTAATTTCGGTGGAGGATCAGCTCAAGACTGCTCTATCTGTAACTAGAGCTAGAAAGGTATATATGCTGAGACTTAAAAGTGATTCGGCCAATTATTCCATAAAATCTTATGTCTAGTTAGTTTCCAGAAACGGTCTTTGGACCGTGCCTGACGTCAGATCATGTTTCTAGTTTGACATAATCCTTTAATGTCTTGTTGCAGATCGAACTGATGATGGAGTCTGTGAAGGCCCTTAAAGAAAAGGTCAGTGCTTTGGTTTTATTCGCCATCCAAGCCATTGTAGGCAATGCTGATTCTTGAACCCTCTTAAACTCAGAGTCTGCAGATCACTAAACCAATTTTAGCTCTCTAGATATGTCTATTTTGGTCTTGTCATATTTCCTGATTTGTTTTTGGATTCATTTAAATGAAACCCAAATGTGATGAGAAAAAGCATTCCTAAACTTGTGATCAAATTCGACTTTTCTTGTTAGCATTTCTGTCTATGAATCTGTGGATAGCTTTGCAACTTGTTAGAAACTAATGGACTTATGATCTTACACCAACAGGAGAAGTTACTGGTAGAAGAGAACCATGTTCTGGCTAGCCAGGTAACAAACGCTCAATCTATTATTTTTGCCTCTAGAAGCTAATTAGATAGATACACACATACATTTGCATTAATACATGTACATAAATATGAAAGTTGAGGACTTTGATGGGATATGCAGGACAGTTTTGACTTGAGTGAGACCCAGAATCTAGTATTTAATTTAATATTCTTAATCATGCTTCCACATTTTAGTTTGTTTTAATTTTTTTTTTTTTGTTAAAGCTTCCAAAATTTAGATATATTTAGAGTGATATCCATAGTTTTGTACTATTTGCCACAACAAAAAATGTTTTTTACGGTAGCGATTAATTTCTTGTTAATATTTAGTAAAAGAAATGTAAGAAAATTTCTTACAGATGGGGAGGAAGACGTTTCTGGTAACAGAGGATGAGAGAGCAATGTCACGGACAAGTAACTCCGGCAAAAACCCACCGGAGACTCTTTCGCTGCTCAAGTAACCACCATGATCCAACGGCTGAGGCCTGATTCAGAATTAAAAATCAAAATTTTAAATTATAGAAAAGCTGCATAATCTCAAAATCCTTTATCTTGGCCTCCCTCCCTCTACTGTGGAAAATTAAGGTAAAAAAAAAAAAAAGCTCCGTTTGTCTGAAAACAAAAGAGTTGTAAAACTAAGATAAAAGTATTCGATCTCTGTTGTTGTACCTTGGTAGACAAGATCAGAGTTGGTGTGTTTGTCTGAAAATTCGTAGATAAAAGTTTTTGTTTTCTTCAGCGTGAAGAACCCTAGAAGCTTAATTTTTTCTTTTTAATTTTTTTTTTTGTCGTCATATTTATTAAAAGCCCAGTAAAATGGGTTCATCATACACAAGTGTTTCGGAGCCCACAACAATTAAGATAAGATAAGAACAAGGTTCCTAATTGACACGCGTCTTCCACGTGTTCTTATGGTAGAGATCCACCGCCGTTGCTGGCGATTTCCCGGTCGCCATGATCTCCGAAAATCCCTCTGAAATTATCTCCTTTCGCCATGGATTTGAGCAGTTCTTCTAAATCTGAACAACCAGAGATGAAATCTCAAATAGTCGGAAACAAGAACAAGACGGAAGAGTTCCAAATCTTCATCATTCATACCCTTTCCCGATCCATCTGAATCGTCTTGAGACTTGAGTCAAGGAGCTTTCTCTCTCTCGAAGTTCCCAAACTTTTTAACAGAGATAGCTGCTTCATTTAAAACGTATTTCTTTTAATTTGATTAAATATAAGGATATATCTAAAATAAATATATTGTCAGAAGAAACAAACTTTATATACATATAGATAGATAAAACAAGAAACGGTTAAAAGTTTAATCATACAACAACGGGGAACACATGCCTTGGAAAGAGATGACGTGGGCGAAGTGTCTCCACACGTGAGATCCATCTATGAAAGCCACGTGTGGAATCATTTCTTCTTCACGCTGAAAAAGTTTCCATCTATGATCCTGCTCTTCACATCGGCATGGTGACTGAACAAATTTCCCGGCATAAAGACTCAATGGCTAAAGCACGCAGAAGCTTCTTGATCTCCATCCAGACCACCGTGAAATAGCCCTAAAGTGAGAGTTTCGTTTTTTTCATTATTAGTATTTTGAATATTGGAACTTTTCAACTTTATCTCTTGCACATGATATCACACATTCAAGAAAGCATATCTAGAAATCTTTGGTCCAATCTACCACTCGAGAGCATATCCATAACCATCTTTATGGTGGAAGCATCTGCAGCGAACCCACACCTCTTCATCTCTTCGATGAGTTCAACTGCAGTGGTTTAGCTGCTACCTCGGAGATGTGCTCGGATTAGTGTGTTGTACGTACAATCATCTGGCGCAATCCCATCCTCTCCCATTTTTCTAAACAACAGGTCCGCTTCACACAGCGAGCATTTCTTACATAGCCCTCCAATCATTATGGTGTATGTTTTGACATTAGGCTTCACTCCTTTGAGAGGGAGGCTACAGAATAAATCCCATGCATCATCGACCTTACTTCCATTGCACATCCCGCGAATGATGATATTATAGATACCAATACCAAGATCCATCTCACTCTTCTGCATTTTTTCAAATATTTCCAATGCCTTTTCTACTTCTCCATTGTCACACAAACCATCCAACAAAATACCATAAGTCATTGGACAAGAGTGCTATAAGTGACTGTATTGGCATCCATTCCTCCCAAAGACATTTTGCGAAAGAGTTCCAAACCCTCATCAACCCTATTAGCCTTACAATATCCATTTATAAGGGTGTTATAAGTCACGGTATTAGGATCGCATCCCTTGCTAACCATCAGATCCACCATCTGGTTGGCCTCATCTAGGCGGTTTTCCATGCAAAACCCATATATCAAAGAGTTATATGTAATGATATCAGGATCTATACCTCTTGTGATCATCTCATTGTACAATTCTTTAGCCTCTAGAAGCTTTCCCTCTTTCACAAAACTATCAATCAATGTATTGATAGTGACGATGTTGGGGATGATTTTCCTTGTGATCATATCCCTCAGCAACTGTGCACCATCATCCCATCTACCGTCTTTACAAAGGCCTCCTATGAGAGTGGTGTAAGTAATAACATCTGCCTTGATCCCTTTCATTTCCATTTCATTGAAAAGGATGAGTGCATTGTCGAAGCTCCCATCTTTGCAAAGACTATCAATAATGATATTGTATTTGGCTGCATTGAGTTTGATCTTTCTTCCTTCCATCTTTTTCAACAAATCCAAGGCCAAGGCAGTGTTCCCGGACTTGCATAATCTGTTTAAAATCGGTCCGTAGGTAACTGCATTAGGTTGGCATCCATTTTCAACCATTCGATCGATTAAAACAACCGCTTCAGAGAATTTACCTTTGACACAAAGTCCATTGACAAGAGTGCTAAGCGTAATGAGATCGGGCATATGTTCCGTTTCGACCATGCGATCAACTAGCGCTACAGCTTCAGAGACTCTACCTTGGAGACAGAATCCGTTAATCAAAGTTGAAAATGTGATTGTGTCAGGGCTCATACCCAAGTTTCAAAATCTTTCCCAAAACAGAGAAAGCAAAACCGAGTATCCGGCGCTGGCAGAAACAATTATTCATAATATTGAGAGTGTAGATGTTATGTGCAATCCCCTGCAATTCCATCTCCTTGCAGAGAGCTAACACGAGATGATGCTGTTTTGTTTTGGCAACTAAACTAAACAATCTACTGAAATCTATGATATTGGGAAGAGGACGAGACCCAATCATGGACTGGAACAGATCAACAGCATCATCCTTGTTGATATCGACAATCCCACCTCTCAGCCTCTCGTTGTAAGAGAGATTCCTATCGCTGCTGAGACCAGAAAAATCTCTATCGCAGGGAGACAAGAAGTCACAAGAGAGAAAATCAGTTGTAAGAGTACCTGGACTCAAGAAACGACCCCGAACCAATCTCTGAGTGACCCACATCATGTTTGTTTCAAGTTACAAATCTGAAAACCCTAAACCCTAAACCATAAAAAGAAATACCTCAGCTTCCTGGGATATTTAGACTTTAGAATAGTCGATCTCGCAAAAAGGGTGACAGAATATTTTTCCAAAGAACAACGAAGAAGGAAGTTCAACGATTCGTAACTCGTCTTCTGTCTTCTGTTCTAAGAGCATGTTCAACAAAGAGATCTAAATAGAAGTAGAACAGTTCTAAAAAATTATAATGATATATAATTGATAAATATTGGAAATGTTCTAAAAGAAGAGAGAGGGGTTCTAAAATTAGAACTTTTAGATACAGATTCTAAAAATTAACACACAAAATGTTGGAGTTCTAAAATGTGAGGTTCTAAAAATTTTAGATACCCATTTTTAAAACATCACCAATGGACATGCTCTAAGAATCTATGCCTCTGTTCTGATTTTTGGGAGTTTTTTTCTAGATAACTTATTATTTATCTAAGAAGTGGTACGAGTCCGGTATGCATTAAACCGAACCGAGCACACAATGTTTTTAATTATTACCTTATATTGTATTATCAATTTTCATACCTTACTAGATCACGAGATTTGCTGTTTTCTCCTGTTTGTATGTAACTCAGTTTCGGACTGAAGAAGTCCCTTCTCTTCTTAATAATTTAGATTTGCCGTATCAAAAAATACAAAAACGAACGTGAAGACAATCATATCGCCGGTTCATGCTCATTCTACTTAACCAAACAAACATTTAACCGGCCAATTTTCTCCGGTTTGTACATTTCGCTCTGGTAAGGTGCCTTCGTATGCCACAGAACCAACAAGACAAGAAAGCCAGAGATTAGCAAGACTCGGATGACTATTTTTCAGGAATAGTCACTCCCTTTATATCTTACACCCTTTATAAAAAGATTGGTGGAATGAAATAACAACAAGAGTGGTTTTATTCGGTACCAATCACACAAGAACAAGAAACTCAAGATTGTATAAACTTTGACATTACAAATGCTGCTGTGAAAAGAAAAAGTCTAACCGAGACCTGCAGTTTCGTCTTGGCGAGGAGCGTCTTCTTTGATGCGCGGTGGTCTAACAATCTTATCGATAAGGCCGTACTCAATAGCTTCTTCTGCGTTGAACCTTTTCACCCGGCTCAAGTCTTTGAAAATCTGTATCATCAACAATCATATGCACTCAGAATTTTAACTGTTTATCAAAAATTGTAAATAGAAACTGTTTGGTTTGTTAGTTATATGAAAAGAAAACTAACCCTTTCTGCAGGCTGCCCGGTATTCTTTGCTAGTTCGTTGAAGAGGTAATCTCGTATCCTTGAAAGCTCTTTTGCTTCATTTTGGATATCATCAGCCTGAGGGAAGTTTGTAGTTTATCGTTTCACCAAGTAAATAATGATTGCATAAATATTTTACAAGTCCATAACTCGAGAGGCGGCTTATTTACCTGACCACGGGCTGCACCGGCTGGTGACTGGAGGGCGATTCTTGACAATGGCATCGCAAACCGTTGACCCTTTCACAGAAACAAATAGTTCAACTTCATGTTTCCTCGGGAGTCTAGCATACATGTTTAATTTCGTTTCCAAGATGCATAGATGATTCAAAACAATGTGAAAAGAGATTACCTTTTCTCCGGCAGCAAGAAGAAAACCTGCAAGGTTATAGGCAAGCCCAACGCAATGTGTCCCAACTGGACTTTTCAAGCTCTTCATTGTATCATAGATAGCTAGACTTGGAGTAAGCTACAAAAACACAAATTTCTCTCTTTAGCTTCAAAATTGAGAGAAGTATAAGCAAAGAACAAAAAATTTAAAGAATGGAAGAGAAACTCACATCACCGCCTGGACCATTTAAGTACATATAAATCCTCCTCGAGTCATCGAGAGTATCAAGGTACAACATGGTTGCTAATATCTGGTTGCTAAACTCTTCATCAATGTTTTGACCAATGAAGATTACACGCTCTCGATACTGCAACAAAGAATCAAAACTGCATATTAATTAATTTTTCTCACTGGCCATAAAGAAACGTATACACAAGACAATGTACAAGCTGAATATACGTACAAGGGCGTTCCATATATCAACCCATTGCCAAGTGCCTTCTTCTCGGTTTCTGTAGGGCACTCTCGGCGTTCCTATTGGCATCATCTTTACCCGTGACCTACTCGCTTTCCCAGTCCTGCAGAACACAGAGTTTACCACGAAAGACAAAGCTAATGAATCTATCACATTCAAAGGAAATGCCCATGCTCACGAGTCACGAGTACTCATATCTGTGAACCAACTGTAAGTACTTCATAACAAGAACTTCCATCACTAATCAAGCATACATTATGAAAATCCTCAAATAGGGGCAGCCAAAGAGAACCCTAAATTAGAGCAAAAATGAAGCCTCCAAGCAAAAGCCAAGTCTAAAAATCGATTCTGCGAAAGAAGAATTTCACAATACCCGGATTGCAAACTCTTGTGAATTCTGCCATAGAACTCCTTATTCAAATTCTGATACCCATTTGTCAAAAAGCCTGAACAAATTCCGACAACAGTGACATGAAATAATCAGCTCACTAGCATCGCACGGGCCAATTCGATTAAAAGAAAAAACTTTCGAAAAGGAACGAACTTGCAGACTGAGGCTTCAACCCAGAATAAAGCTTGATGCTACAGCTGCAAAAAATCAGATGCATATAAAATCAGAGACATAAGTATGTAAGCTTTAGAGAATCGAATATTACCTCGGACTCAGAGAAGAAGGCTGGTGAAGAGTTGTATTAAGCGAGACCGCCATGCCTGTCGAGCGTGTTAGAGCCGAACACACTGAATTTGTATTAGCCTAGAAGGGGAAATAATTACAGATTGGGGTATTTTGTTGAAGAAGATGGAATATTGGTTTACTTCAACCGATTGGTTTACATGTGCAATGGTTAAATCAGCTTTTGTGATTTTATTACTTGGTTAATCAATGAGACAACGGGAGGGCTTCGAACCAAATAATAGAGTTTCATAGCCGTCGGATCATTTTGGCATTTGATGGTGCAGATGTGATTATATCAATTGAAGTGCAAATCATCAAACAAGATAATGACTAATTGAGTCTCAATTCTCAAACTAAACCGGAAAAATAATTGATGTAACACAATTTGGTTTGAGGAAACCGATTGATTCAAAGACCGATACAGAGAAACAGTCTCAGATTCGCTTGAAAGAACGAGTTTCCCACAACACCAACATCACAATTTGAGTCTCTCACTAATCAACATTACCAGAGAAAACAGACTGATTTCAAAACCGGTGAAGAGAGAATAATTTGACTATGTAATCTACTCTCGATATTATTAATGAAGTTTTCATTCATCTGAAAAGAAGCATGTGATCTAAGTAGGCTTCTCGTAAGAGTTCTGGTCTCTAAACTCAGTAATGGCGCTGCGAATCATCTGCTCAACATGTGGCTGCACAAACAAGTGAGTACTATCAAGTACATGAATTATGAATTTCTGAGACGAAGGCAACGAATTGTTCATGTTGAGTATGAACTGTGCCATTGGAATATCGCTGCACGCAAAAGACACAGAAGAAAACTGAATTAATCAATGTTCACCAAATTTTTACAAGATTTGCTTAGGAAACGAAAGAACAGTACCAGGAGATGAACACTCCTTTGATAGCATTAACCATTGAGTTTTTATCAGTTAATTTCTCGGAAAGAAGGAAAACCTGTAAAAAAAAAAAGGAATAATCTACGTTCAATTTTCATCCAAACATACTCGAGAACATTTCTAGATACTGGTAAATAAAACTCATTAGCCTTCTTGAACAAATATGATCATTTGAGCAAAAGAAAAGCTTAACACTAATTTCAATTCAGGGACACCAAAATTAGGTTTTTTTTAACTAGATGCAACGATTTCCATAACTGGGTTTGCGCTACCTAAACACCACAACAGATTTCGATTCCCAAACCTAATGATTCACGATTATATCCCAAATAAATCTAGGTCAAGTTTGGAATGAAAGCAATTGGATCTCTCAATCTCGTTACTTTGAGATCGACCACAAACATTCGAAGCCAAGTGACGAGGAAGATCGATGAAGCAACCTTTTTTTAGAAGATGAAGAAGTTTGTGAGAGAAAGAGAGAGACAGAAATCACCTTGAAACGAGATTCCTCTGGCTTGACGACGATATGGTCACAGACGCAAATACAGGATTTGGACTGCTTTTGTTACACAATGTAACTTACATTAAACCTTAATTGCTGTAGCAGACGCAAATACAGAGTTCGAAGTAAAAAACAAAATAGAAAAATACACAGATCAGACCTGCAATTTCAAATACCAAACAAAGCAATTTTTCAGAAACATATAGGAAAAATGTACTTCATGGGATCTAATCCACCAACAAAGATCACAAATTTCCTCGAGAAATCGGAATTTAAACAAAGCCCAAAACTAAAACCCAGATTGCAGAATTATTGTAAGAACAGAAGGTTGTCGTAAAGCCTAACCTCCAGAATTCCTCGACGGTCGAGACGGATCGCATGGAACTTCCCCAAGTGGTCTGCTTCGATTTAACAGAAGGGTTATCGAACCAGAAAGTCCGATTCGATTGAACCAGAAAGTCCGATTCGATTGAACCAGAATACTCCAACGGATGCGATTGAGGAACGGCGGAATTGCCAGATTCGTCTACGTCTCCGTCTGTTGTTACAACCAAAGCTTCTTTCGTTTCATATTTGTTTTTTTTCTTAAAGTGATTGAAAACGACATCGTTAACGACATCGTTTTGAGACTAGGCTCGAACTAACTCTGAAATTTTGAACCATTCACAACATTACATTTCTATAATATTAATTAAGAAGATATTTTTAAAAATAAATTTTGTTTTGTAAGTTATTACATGAAATGTTATTACAAATAACAAAGAATAATTGAAATATGAGAGGGTATAATTATATTTTACAATTAATAATAAAAATATATAAAGTATTTATTTTGTATTAAAGATGTTATCTACTATATATTTTTAAATAATAATCATTTCGTATATATTCAAAAAAAAAAAAATCTATTTAAAATCTTGATATATTTTTCAGAATAATTTATTATATTTTATTTGAATTTATATCAAAATAAAAGTTGTAAAATATTTTACTAATTTTATTAAAAATTAGACATAATAATTTTGTTTTTAAGAGTTCTTGAACTAACCACAAAACTAGAGTTATGTTTTTAAGATTATATGTTTTACTGGTTAGCCCGAATAATATTTTAGTCCACTGAAAAACGGGTTAAATAGACAAATTATTTCGTTTAACAATTATGTCTATAATCATGAGTTATGCATATTATAAAATTCAAATAAAAGCAATTTTTCTTAAATTTTGAAACAATTTTTTAAAAAATTAAACCGTGCTATAATTAAAGCGGATTAAATCCTAGTTAAATTTTAATTGCAAAACTGAAACCGAAGTTCTAGCTTATGAAGTTTCCCAAGTTTCTCGTTTATTACATAACTCAAAAGGACCTTTCACTTTTTTAAAGATCAATGTTTGCGTGAGAGGTACCAAACTTTTATCCAACATTGAAATTGTTCAGTTAATTGTTTATGTGATCAGTAGTAGTTGAAGAGCTTGATTTGATTTTACAAATAATGATCAGACATAAAAGACGGTTAGAAATCAGGATCCGAAAATGTTTCTAAGAAAGAAACAAATACACAAATCTATATGCCACTAATCTTACAAACATCAAACCAGAAATAAACGCAAACAAGCTGCAAATAAAAAAAAATTGATTCGAAAAAGAAATAAATTAGTTTCCTAGACATGTCTTCTCTTCTCACACAATTTGGGTTATCAACCAAGCTTATCAATCTCAATGACTCCTCTAATCATAGTCTTAAATAGTTTGGGTTTGAGAAGAGAGGCTATAGGGGGACGAGATCCGTATAATAATTTATTTTTCATTGTAGTATCGGAATTTTCTTTAAAATAATGTAATATGGGGGCCCAGAAAGGCAGAAACCTTTCAATCATGTGATTGATAAAAAGCCAGCTGTTTTCTAGTAGCAAAAACAAGCTTCATATTTTCGATGTAGTTAAATTTCTTCTTTTTTGTTAAAATAGTTAATTTTCTTACTTTATATCTATCAAATAATATGAATTTTAAAAGTTTAGAATGTAGGAACAGTACAATTACTATCCAAGTTCACTAATTGAATAATTACTATCGCTATCAGTATAAAAGGTGGCGGTATATTTATATAGTGGAGTGGTTAAGAAAAGAAATTCTCGTACAAGCTTGTAAGAAAGTAGATCTCTAATTCACAAAAACAACATTATATTATAATTAGGCTAAAATGTGTTTTAATCAAGGATTTCACAACATGATAAGTTTATTCATATATATATATATATATATATATATATATATATATGATATTAGAGCATGTTCAATGGTGAGGTTTTAAAAATGGGTATCTAAAATTTTTAGAACCTCACCTTTTAGAACCCCAACATTTTGTATGTTAATTTTTAGAATCTGTATCTAAAAGTTCTAACTTTAGAACCCTTCTCTCTTCTTTTTAGAACCTCTCCAATATTTATCAATTATATATCATTATAATTTTTAGAACTTTTCTATTTAGAACCCCAATTGAACATGCTCTAATGCATGGATTTTGGGTGGTTGGTATGTAACAGACAAGATCATTCTTACAGATAGTACTATCAATCTTTTAAGATTGGACTGATCTAAATTATCTGCTAACAAAATTGAATTCTCTGCCTTTAATATCGGTGGAATATGTATATTTAGAACTAAGAATCCATGGATCATTCAAATAGATATATATATAAGCATGCATACATCAGAAGGTGGGAGACAGTTGTGACATGTGGTTTTATTGACATTAGAGATATTGACCAATTAAAACTTGACTCCTACTAACCTCCACTTGTTAGTTTGTTACTTTAATTATTGTTTTACTTATCTTCATTTTAATTTTGCAATTTACAACATGTTTTTTTTTAATTATGTTATGCTTTATAAATATCAATTTTACGAAATATGATCGATTATTTTTGAGACAATATGAGACTGGGAGCTGGGGTAAGCTAGTTCACTGCATCATAAACCAGATACTGTTAAATGAACTTCAGTCTCAGCCACCCAGATTTTGAATAATTTTTGTGATGAGAGGAGGTTAAAGTCAAAATTTATCTAACTGATTATCTTTGTCTAAGGAAAATACTGACCAAAATTTGTGATAAAGTTTTTGTAATGGCCAAAATTTGTGATAAAGTTTTTGCGAGGCATGTGACGTTCTATTTTGTTATCTCAATGCTTTTTTTTGGGGCTAAAACGTGTTATCTCAATGTTTGTTGATCTCACAGATCACTAAGTGTGTTTGAAGAATGATTAGGAGACGGGAGGTGAGATTTTCGTTAATAGAGCAACTTAACCACAATTAAGATAGGTCGGGAGAAATATGAGTAGGCCGGGGGCCGTGTTTCGTTTTATTGATGAAAGGGAAGTAAACACTTTTGAATTACGAACTGGTTCCGAAGGACGTCCAGTTCGGCGTTCTAAAGCGTTGTTTCGTTACAAAGATGGAGAGGTCGGGTAACTTGTGGTAGGTGAGAGTAAAAATCCCAGTCCTTTCCATTAATGACATATGAGAGGTATATATAGTCGGGGTCGGCTTCCTGCTCCCCGGGATCTCGGGCCACGTGTCGGCTACGGCCTCTTTTACGGGTAAGGTGGCCTAGGAGGCGTGTCCCGGCTTTCGAGGAAAGAGGTCATGATGAGCTCGGCGTGGCGTGTTACAGAGCAATGCGCTGTTTTACCAACTCTGCTCCACCTGCTCCCTCCTGCCCTTGTCAGCTCTGCAGGGTTGGTGGGACGTCGGGTCGAAGGCACGTCCCTACGCGGGTAGGGTACTGCCTTACCAACTCCCACGCGCCTATTCTTCTGACACTTCCTGCTCTGGCGGGGCATCAGCGCGGGCCCGGGGTACGTTGCTTTCAGGTCGGCTACCGAGCTGGTCGGCTATGTTTCTTTCAGGTCGGCTACCGAGCTGGTCGGCTATGTTTCTTTCAGGTCGGCTACCGAGCTGGTCGGCTACGTTGCTTTCAGGTCGGCTACCGAGCTGTCGGCTACGTTGCTTTCAGGTCGGTGATATTAAGTCCGGCGACCGCACCGAAGAACGGCATTTCCTAAGATGGGCCTAACTAATTGGGGGTGCTAGGCCCACCTCCAACAATAGGCCCTCCCCCAGTTCGGTGTCGCGAGGCGAAGTGAGCATGCCGAAGTTGATCTAATGTTAGTTCGGCGCATCTTAGGACGGTTTTCCGTGCTCAACTGTGTTTGCCTTTTTCCGAAAAACCCGTAGGAGGTGGGCGCGTATCCGTCACGCGGGGGATCGAAAGGTTGCCTCGTTTTTCGCGCGAAGTGCCCACGCGCGGCGTGTGAAAGACGCTTCGTGGTTATCGAGGCACCCCCTGCTTTTTAGCGTGGGAGATCGAGGAGTCGTCATCATTAGGTTCTTTGGGCGGCCGTGCTTCTTTTGACACGCGTCCAGGCGTCGCTTCACTGTCCCCCTTCCTCTATTTAAACCTTCTTCCTCCTATTGTTAAAACCTTCTGCGCATACTCTTAAGGTAACCTCCTTTCTCCGATTTCCTCCTTCTCTTCCTGCTTTCTTCCTGTCTTTTCGATTTCCTCCTCTCCGTGCAATGGCTCCGATATTAGACGGTATCAGAGTTGAGTCGAGCGAAGAATCGGCGTCCCGTGGTGGCGGTAACGATTCTCCGAGTTCCTCCTCCGGTGATTCCGAACATGCCTATTCTCCGCGACGAGGGGCAGACAGTGGGGAACAGTTGGCCCCCTCGACTTCGGGGGCCGCCCCGTTGTTCCCGGGGACCCATCTCCGGCCGAAAACGGTGGTTAGATCCTCTGGCGGTCGCGGTGTTGGCCAAGCTGGGGGCAGAACCGGGCATCTGGGCGACCGCGGTGGTCGTCAGGGCGGCCGTGGAGGTGGAGCTCGAGTGGCCAGGGTGAGGTCCCCCCTGGTCTCCTACGAGCAGGGAGGGTCACCGACCTGGAGCACAGCGGAATCGGTGACCCTCCTGGGGAATCTGTGTGGTTTTTCCGCCGGTGTTGAGCTCAGGGTACCCAGGGCGGAGGAGCGCCCGTGGACTCCTCGGCCGGGCTTCGTCTGCTTGTACGAGTCGTTCTTCCAGAAGTGCGGCTTGCGCCTTCCTCTCCCCGAGCTGTTCGTCCAGTACTGCCGGGCGCGGGGCTTGGCCTTCTCGCAGGTCTGCCCGTCCACGGTCCAGGGGATGATCGTGCTGCTGACCTTGGGGCATGAATGCGACATGGAGGTGACGTTGCCTATGTTCGAGGCGTTCACCCAGCAGAAGGCCAACCCCGGGATTCCTGGGACCTTCTATGCCGCTTTCAAGCCCGCGGCGAACGTTCTGGAGGCACCCAGCTCGAGGTCTAGGGCGAGCAAGCTGTCGAAGGTCGAGGACTGGTCTCGCAGCTACTTCTACATCCGGGCTACCGCCGTGGCTGGGCTCGATCCGTTGGCGAGATACACCCGGGATTGGAATTTTTCCCCGGGTAGGGATTTGCAGGTCGAGCTGACTTCTCTTCTTTGGTTGTCTGACTGATGATTTTTTTTTGTCTTGCTCTGCAGGCCCTCACTCCTCCAGATTCAAGCTACCGGACTACGAAGGTCTACTTGCCGTGCTCAGGACAGTGCGTCGGAGGGAGTGGAAGTCCTTCACCGCTGCGAGAATCGAAGCTGCAATGACCGGAGGTTTATATATATATATATATATTTTTTTTTTTTTTTTTTTTTTTTTTTTGGTCGAACTAACGGTTCTTCCTTCGCAGGTAGAGTAAGGTTTGCCAATCCGCAGTACGCGGACTCGTTTGTTGCCCCGCCGCCGTCGATACCCGAGGTGCCGGTCAGGCGAGACCCGGCACCACGGGTTGCGGGGGATTCCTCCGCGGCGACTCCCTCGAAGAGGAGGGAAGACCGGGCTGCTGGTGGCGAGACCGGCAAAAAGAAGAGGGGGACGGGAGAGTCCTCTTCCGGAGGTCGGGAGGTCATCCGGCCTACGCTGACCGGGCCGGAACCCGAGGTGCCTTTGGCCGATGTGCCAGCAGGGGGGGTTGATGAGACCCGGGCCCAAGGGGGCGATGGGGTCGGCGAGACGATCGTCGGCGCGGAGGATCCTGCTGCTGTGCAGGAGGCCGAGGATCGCAGCGCCGAAGTGGGCGGCGCCTCGGGAGGTTCCGACGGTGGGCCTCGGGACTACAGCTTCTCCTTTACCCACGAGGATGGAAGCAACCAGGTAATCGTCGATCCGGACGAGTGCGCCGAGCTGGCGCAGGCCATGATGTTCGGGCAGAGGTACCCGCACTTCGTCCCGCTGGAGATGGCGGAGTCCGACACCTTCCGTCAGGTGGCGCGGTCCGCAGCTCGGGTAAGCTCCTGCTCTGGTCTAACTGCTTTTAGCTAGTCTTGTTGCGCGTCTTTGTTAACAATTTGTTTAATGCAGACGATGGCCCTTAGTGCCTTTCTGGCGGAGGCCTATGAGAAGAGGCTCGCCGAGCAGGCCGCCTCGATTAACTTCCTCCGGGAGTGCCGGGAGTCCAGCTCGCAGATCCAGTCTACCCGTCTCCATGGGCTCGAGAAGGAGCTGAGAGATGAGAAGGCCCGATCTGCGGCGCTGGAAGAGGAGGCGGTGCGGTTAAGAGCCCGGGCGGTCGAGGTGGCCAGTCTGCAGTCTGCACTAGAGGCCGAGAGGGTCCGTGCTGCAGCTGGGTGGGATCGGGCGTTGGGGCTCGAGGAGGAGAACGGGCTCCTGAAGGGGGAGCGGGAGACACTCCGCTCCAAGGTGAAGGGGCTGGAATCCGCCATAAGCCGGGCGAAGGTGGCCGTGGCTGCGGAGAGCGATCGGGTGTCAGCCCGGTGGGACGCGCGGAACCGGAAGTGGTCCGCGAAGATGGAGAAGATCCGCGCCCACCTGGACGGGCGCCGCCGGGCCTTAGAGCCTCACCTTCTGTACAGCCAGGTGACCGGCGTAAAGGCCTGCCTCAAGAGGATGGAAGCAGAGGACGGGGTGTCGGTGCCGTTCTACCGGTATCAGAAGCTGGACGAAGACGAGGCGGCGTTCGGTGCCGTACTGGACGGGATGGACTTTCCGGATTTGACCCCGGAGGATCTGGAAATCCCTCTGGACCGTGCTCACGGTGTTTTGCTTGAGCACATTCTACCCGTCGCTCCCTCTAGCACCCCCGTGGTGGATCTGACCATGGAAGCTCCGCCGGCTGCTGAGGACGTTCTCGCGGTCGCCGAGACCGTCCAAGCAGATCCCTCGATCCCGTCTGCTGACGAGGGAGTCCCCGAAGCTGCTGGGATTGTGCAAGCAGATCCCTCGGTCCTGTCCGCCGTTGAGGCCGGTACGGACGCACCGTCCGGTGAGACCGGGACCGACGTGCCACCAGGTGGAGCCGTGGAGGGGGAAGAGGGGTCTGGGCTGCCCTTCCTTGGTGAGTACGGGACCAACGCGAGGATGGTGGCCCCGGCTGATTTAGATGGTACCCGTGCTGACGGGAGTGAAGACTGACCGGCCGATGCGGCCTTGTAAAAACTTTTTCCTTTTTGTTTTCTTCTTTTTTGTAGAGACTGGGCCGTAGGCCGTTTTTTTTTGTAAGGATTGGGCCGTAGGCCGTTTATGTAATGACTAGGCCGTGGGCCCCTTTAATGATGACAAGGCCGTTGGCCCTTTCTTTTTTCTTTGTAAGCGCCGTTTGTAAGCGCTGTTGTAGGACGTGGGCCCTTTTTAATAATATCGAGGCCGTTGGCCCTCTCTTTTTTTTTGTGTAAGTGCCATTTCGAGGCTGTTGTAGGACGTGGGCCCTTTTTAATAATATCGAGGCCGTTGGCCCTCTTCCTTCTTTTTTTTTTTTTTTTTGTGAGTGCCATTTCGAGGCTTTTTTGACCGGTAGAGTAGGTCGTAGACCGTACTCTGTCAAGTGAGCAGGTCGTGGACCGTGCTCTTGTATTGGGTGCGAGGTAATCTCGGCGTAAGGCACATATTGCTTGTGTACCTTGTTTTTTTGGTGCGGGTAGCGAGCCCGGCTTTAGAGACACTTAATGCTTGTGTGTCTAGTAGAGGTGCGGGCCCTGGGGCCCGGCTTTGGCACTTATAACTTGTGTGCCGGGGAGAGCGAGCACCGGAGCTCGGTCCCCTTTTTTTTTTTTTTGTAGTGCGAGCATTTGGAGCCCGGCTTGTTTTTTTTTTTTTTGTAGTGCGAGCATTTGGAGCTCGGCTTGTTTTTTTTTTTTTTTTTTGTAGTGCGAGCATTTGGAGCTCGGCTTGTTTTTTTTTTTTTTTTTTATTTTTTTTTTTTTTTTTTTTTTTTTTTTGGTAGTGCGAGCGCTTGGAGCTCGGGAGCGTCTTCCTTTGTAAAAAGGTTTTATTATGTTGATAGCTGAGCCCTGGTTAGGGGTTGCCTACGTACCCTTTAGTATAAGGGATCAAGCCAGTCGTAGTTCGATTGTTTACAAAAGCGGAGAGCGGAATGGAGCCCGGGGGCTTAATAGTAGAAGCGCTTGAGGTTGATCGAGTTCCATGAGCGCGGGATGGCGTCGCCGTTCATCGTGACTAGCTCGTAGACGCCTGGTTTTACGACCTTGGAGATAAGGTAGGGGCCCTCCCAATTGGCACCGAGCTTGCCTGCGTTTAGCTCGGCGGTGTTTTCGAAGACCTTGCGGAGGACCAGGTCGCCCTCGGCGAAGAACCGGCCTCGAACCTTCTTGTTGTAATATTTGGAGGCGAGCTGCTGGTAGTTCTGGATTCGGAGTAGGGAATGATCCCGTTGCTCTTCAAGGAAATCCAGCTCGCTGAGTAGGACGGCGTTGTTCAGTGCGGGTTGCTGGGTGAGCATAGCGCGGCGAGGAGTGGGGAGCCCGACTTCGGATGGGGCCATTGCTTCCATGCCGTGGGAGAGGTTGAACGGTGTTCGGCCAGTCGATGTCTTTGGTGTTGTGCGGTGGGACCAGAGGACTCCATCGAGCTCGTCGGCCCAGGACACTTTCTTGTCGTCTAGTCGCTTTTTGAGGCCGTCGAGGATGGTCTTGTTGGTGGCCTCGGCTTGTCCGTTCCCCTGGGGGTACCTCGGAGTGGACTTACTTAGTCTGATTTTCCACTTCGCGCAGAAATCTTCGAAGAGGGCCGATGTGAACTGGGCACCGTTGTCGGTGACGATCTCGTACGGGAGCCCGTGTCGGCAGATGATGAACTTCCAGACGAACTTTCGGACGTCCTCTGCCTTGATCTTGGCGTATGATTCGGCCTCGACCCATTTGGTGAAGTAATCGGTCATGACTAAGAGGAAGCGCTTTTGGCGAGATCGGGGAAGGGGCCCGACTATGTCCATGGCCCATCGCATGAAGGGGTAGGGTGCCACCGCAGTGGTGAGGAGCTCGGTTGGACTATGAATGAGGGGACCGTGGCGCTGGCACTTCTCGCACCGGGCTGCGAATTTGTCGCAGTCTTGGAGCATTGTCGGCCAGTAGTGGCCTTGGTTTCCTATTCTCAGGGCGAGAGCCCGGCCACCGGAATGGTTGCCGTCGGCGCCCTCGTGCATTTCCTTCATCACGTCGATGGTTTCCTGCCCGTGGAGGCAGGCGAGCAGGGTTCCCGAGGCGCTCCATCGGAACAGATTGCCGTCCAGCATCGTATATTGGGCGCACTTCTTCCTTAGCCGCCGGGCGGCCCATCGGTCTGGGGGGCGAATGCCGTCTGCGATGTATAGCAGTAGGTCGACTCGCCAGTCTGGCAGTTCGGGCTCGACCGGGGGTAGTGGTAGAACTTCGGGAGGTGGTGCTTCTTCGTCCGCGGCCTGGGGGTTGATCAAGTAGGCCCCCTTTGGCAGCTCGATGCTGGGGAAATCGATGCTATCGACCGGGATCACTCGTCGTTGGGCCGGGGCCGAGGTGGATGCTAGCGCGGCGAGGGCATCTGCGGAAGTGTTATCGCCTCGGGGGATCTTTGTCAGGGTGAACTCGGCAAAGTCTGCGGCCAAGCCTTGGGTCACCGTGAGGTAGGCTTCCATGCGATCGTTCTTGGTCTCGTACTCCCCGCAGAACTGATTGGCGACGAGCTGGGAGTCGCAGTAAGCCCGGATTTTCTTCGCACCGACCTCCTTTGCTAGGCGCAGACCGGCGATCAGAGCTTCGTACTCGGCCTCGTTGTTTGATGCCGGGAAGGCCAGGCGGAAAGACTGCTCGAGGATCTCCTTGGTCGGGGATTCGAGGCGTATGCCGACGCCGGACCCGTGTTTGGAGGCCGATCCGTCGACATGCAGAGTCCATACTTCGGGCACCTCGCTGACTCTCAGCTCGGGTGTCAACTCGACTAGGAAATCGGCCAGGGCCTGAGATTTGATCGCGGTCCGACCTCGGTACTCGATTTCATATTCGCTCAGCTCAACGGCCCACTTCATTATCCGGCCTGATCGGCTCGGGCTGTGGAGGATGTTTCTGAGGGGGTAGGTGCTTAGGACGGCAATCGCGTGGGATTGAAAATAAGGCCGGAGCTTCCTAGCTGCGACGACCACTGCCAGGGCGAGCTTCTCCAGAGTCGGGTACCTGCTCTCCGCGTCGTCGAGCGACTTGCTGATGTAGGAGATGGGTTTTTGGTCACCCCGGTCTTCCCGCACTAGTACGCCGCTGACCGCTGACGTGGAGATGGCGACGTAGAGGTAGAGGAATTCGCCTTCTTCTGGCTTGGACAGGACGGGGGGAGTGGATATGTACTCCTTCAGCTGTCGGAGGGCGTCCTCGCATTTGTCGTCCCACTCAAACCGCTTGTTAGCCCGGAGTAGTTGGTAGAACGGGAGACACTTGTCGGTAGAGCGGGAGATGAACCGATTTAGTGCGGCGATTCTCCCGGTGAGTCGTTGTACTTGACGCGTGCTCTCCGGGGATTTGAGCTCAATGATAGCTCGGATCTGCTTGGGGTCGGCCTCGATCCCGCGCTGGGTGATGATGTACCCGAGGAATTCGCCCGATGTGACGCCGAAGGAACACTTGGCCGGGTTCAGCTTCATGTTGTATTCGTTCAGCGTGCGGAAGCAGGACCGGAGGTGTGTGACGTGGTCGGTTGCCACCAGAGACTTTACCAGCATGTCATCTATGTATACCTCCATAGTGCGGCCGATTTGGTCGGCGAACATCCGGTTGACGAGCCGTTGGTAGGTGGCCCCGGCGTTTTTTAGTCCGAAGGGCATTACTTTGTAGCAGTAAATGCCTCGGTCCGTGATGAACGCGGTCTTCTCCTGATCATCAGGGTGCATGGGGATTTGGTTATACCCCGAGAAGGCATCCATGAAGGAGAGTAGCTCGTTTCCCGCGGTGGCTTCGACGACCTGGTCGATTCGGGGGAGGGGGAAGCTGTCCTTAGGGCATGCCTTATTGAGGTCGGTGAAATCCACGCAGACCCTCCATTTTCCGCTCTTCTTCTTGACTACCACTGGGTTGGCTAACCAGTCCGGGTATTTCACCTCGGTGATCGAGCCGGCCGCGGTGAGCCTCTCTACCTCATCATTGACCGCTTGGGCGCGCTCCGGGCCAAGCTTCCGCCGCTTCTGCTTGAACGGCCTGCAGGTTGGATCCACGTTGAGCTCGTGGCTGCACGTGTTCGGGTCAATGCCGGGCAGGTCGCCAGTTGACCAGGCGAAGGTGGAGACGTTCTGCCCTAGGAACTCGACCAGCTCTTGCTTGATGCTTTCGTCGAGGTCGGTGCCGATGCCGACGCAGCGGGCGGGGTCGCGTGGGTCGATGTTGACCTGGGTGACAAGGTCCCGCCCGGGAAGATCCTGGGCGCCGAGCTCGCCGGGCTGAAGCGCATTGATGGCCAAGCAGGCCGGCGCGGCGCGGCGCAGCTTGTGCTCGATGGCGAAGCAGGCGCGGGAGACCCTCTGGTTACTCCTAAGAGTGTATGTGCCGGCCTGGTTGGGGAACTTGAGGCACTGATGGTACGTCGACGTGACCGCCTTCATCGAGTGCAGCCAGGGGGTTCCGAGGATGATGTTGTAGATCGAGGTGGTGTCGAAGACCACGAACTTGACGATTTTCGTGACCCGACCTACGTAGACCGGTAATTCGATGGTGCCGATTCCGTTGACGGTGTCCCCGGCGAAGCCGGTTAGCGGGATGGAGTGCGGCTTGATCTCGACCCCGTTCAGGTTCATCCTTGCGAGGGTATCCTTGAAGATGAGGTCGACCGAGCTGCCCGTATCGACGAGGACTCGGTTAACGTCGCAGTCGGCTACGCGGACTTGTACGACGAGGGGGTCGTTGTGGGGCTGGTGGACCCCGGCCGCATCGGCCTCAGTGAAACATATCCCCCTCTTGCTCGTGTCCTGGGCGTCGATCTCCGGCCCGGAGTGCCACTTCAGGGATGCGTCGGTCCTCCTCTCGTGACGCTTGATGGACCGCACTGAGTCGTTGCACGAGAGGAGACCTCCCATGATCATCCCTATCAGAGTGCGGGCCGGGGGAGGCGATCTACCTGTTTCCCGGTCTCGCGAGGGAGATCGTCGCCGCCGGTCGTCGTTCTGGGCGCGGTGGTAGGGCCTAGTCCGGTTATCCGCGCGACCTTGGTTGTCGCGGGGTTGATCGTGATCGCCGTCCCGAGCATGCGGTCGCAGCCGCTCTGGGACGCTGATTTCTCCCCGCTGAAATTGTTTCAGCAGGACCTCTTGAAGGGCGCGGCAGTGAGAGGTCGGATGCCCCTTTCGCCGGTGGAAGTCGCAGAAGGCCGTCCTGTCGTATGGCTCATCTGGTCGGAACGGCTCGTCGGGACGCCGATCCTGCTGGCGGGGATCCCGTACGTATTTGTTCCAAGGCAACCCTGGGGCGGGGGTGGGGGGAAGTACGGGATCGTGTAGGCGGAGGCCGGAGGGCGGTCCGTTGACAAGGAATGCAGCGGCCTGCTTTCCCTTGCTGCGATGGTACTCGTCGTCGTAATGTTGACGGGGCTCCTGATACCTTTCATGGGGCCGCTCCTTTGGGGCCGGGGCCTTGTGAGAGGCACTGTTTCTTGATTCAGCCGCCTTCTCTTCCTCGAGCTCAACGAAGAGTCCAGCGCGGTGCAAGGCGTCTTCCAGCGAGCGCGGCCTGTTGAGCTTCATATCGTCCTTGAAGGCCGAATCGGCCCGCAGTCCTTTTCTCAGAGCGGGGAGCGCTGACTCGTCAGTCACGTTGCTCTGGGAGGCCGTGGCCTTGAAGCGCTCGATGAAGGACCTGAGCGACTCCTTTGCTCCCTGATTCATTGCCCAGAGGTCCGCGCTGGATGCGGACTGGCGGATGTAGATGGAGTAATGCTCGAGGAAGGTGGTCGACAGGTCCCTGAAGCTGTCGATGGAGTGCGTCTTTAGCCGAGAGAACCACGTGAGGGCCGGGCCGGTGAGGTTTTCCACGAAAAGCTGGCAGTGAGCGGCTTCGCGCTCGTCTGGTGAGAAGTGGGCGCGACCCATGGCGATGGTGAACGCCGTGAGATACTGGGCCGGGTCGGTGGTGCCCGCGTAGGGCTGTAGCTTGAGCTTTCCGAGGTGCTGGAGTGGGACGGAGGCGATCCGGCGGGTGAACGGCGTGTTCTGCGTCTCTCTGAGGACGCGATCGATTTCTGGGGCCGCGCTGGTGGCTTGGTGGATTTTGGAGGACATCGCACGGATGGTCTCCTTCATAGCCTCGAACTCCGCGTCTCTTGAGCGCTCCGCGCTGGATCGGAGATGGTGGGCTTCGTCGCCCGGGTGGCTTCCTATGGCCGGGACGAAACGTCCGTCCGGCCTTTCGGATCCAGACGGCGAGTCGCTCGGTCGGCTTGTCCGGAAGCGGGGGGTTTCTTCCCGTGAGACCGGTTCTCTGGGATGGACGTCGGGGGACCCGACATTGTCCGACCGGTCACGGGAGGCCCCTAACGTGGCGAACCGTTGGTCGGTGGCTCGCGTTAGCTCATCGATCCGGGCGAGCAGGGTCTGCATCATGACGGACGGCGTAGGCTGGTCTTCCGGTGCTCGTGGCGCGTTGTGGGCGGCGGAGCCGTCGGAATGAGCGGGTGCTGACGCCGGGGGCGGGGCCCTGGAGAATTGCTCTCGAGGAATCGCCTGATCGGCAGCTGCTTGGGCTGATGACGGAATGGTCGCCGTCGTTCGAGTCGTTGGCGGGGCCGTTGTCGGGGCCTGGGCCGTTGTTTGGGCCGGAGTGTCCTGGTCTGACAACACTCTTGGGGTCGGGATTGCCATCGTTGCTTCGGTCGTGGCGGTGGTTGAACTGCTCCTTGCGTGTAGAAGAATCTCGCCCCTCCTTCTAGCGCCAATTGTTGATCTCACGGATCACTAAGTGTGTTTGAAGAATGATTAGGAGACGGGAGGTGAGATTTTCGTTAATAGAGCAACTTAACCACAATTAAGATAGGTCGGGAGAAATATGAGTAGGCCGGGGGCCGTGTTTCGTTTTATTGATGAAAGCGAAGTAAACACTTTTGAATTACGAACTGGTTCCGAAGGACGTCCAGTTCGGCGTTCTAAAGCGTTGTTTCGTTACAAAGATGGAGAGGTCGGGTAACTTGTGGTAGGTGAGAGTAAAAATCCCCGTCCTTTCCATTAATGACATATGAGAGGTATATATAGTCGGGGTCGGCTTCCTGCTCCCCGGGATCTCGGGCCACGTGTCGGCTACGGCCTCTTTTACGGGTAAGGTGGCCTAGGAGGCGTGTCCCGGCTTTCGAGGAAAGAGGTCATGATGAGCTCGGCGTGGCGTGTTACAGAGCAATGCGCTGTTTTACCAACTCTGCTCCACCTGCTCCCTCCTGCCCTTGTCAGCTCTGCAGGGTTGGTGGGACGTCGGGTCGAAGGCACGTCCCTACGCGGGTAGGGTACTGCCTTACCAACTCCCACGCGCCTATTCTTCTGACACTTCCTGCTCTGGTGGGGCATCAGCGCGGGCCCGGGGTACGTTGCTTTCAGGTCGGCTACCGAGCTGGTCGGCTATGTTTCTTTCAGGTCGGCTACCGAGCTGGTCGGCTATGTTTCTTTCATGTCGGCTACCGAGCTGGTCGGCTACGTTGCTTTCAGGTCGGCTACCGAGCTGTCGGCTACGTTGCTTTCAGGTCGGTGATATTAAGTCCGGCGACCGCACCGAAGAACGGTATTTCCTAAGATGGGCCTAACTAATTGGGGGTGCTAGGCCCACCTCCAACAATGTTGTAGTAAGTTCGTTTATGAATTGTTATTTGTATTATTTTAGATAGTCATATGCGATACGTGAATTGTTATTTGTATTGGTATATGTTTTTTTTTTGTATTCGTATATGTTTATACCATCCTTTACAAATATAACGTAACGTATATCAGTAAATTAATGTAAAAAATAATAATAATTAAACGTATACGTGTGGTTTGATATTTCGTAATTTACTTACTTACATTGACCTATAGTTCTTTTTTTTTTTTTGACAAAAGGTTTTAGACCTATAGTTCTTCCATGTCCAAATGATCTTCGATCTAAGCTAAGAAGATGTACAAACATGAAGAACCGATTGGGTTGGAGTTGGGTTGTAAATATTTGTGAAAATATTTGTAAATAAAAAATTTGAAGAACCGATTGGGTTGGAGTTGCTGAACCGAACTGAGAACCAAATTAAAAAAAAAAAAAGGTGCCGATCGGTTTAGATGACAAAACCAAAATTCGGTTCCATTCTGTTCGGACTGATTGCCTAGCTCTAGTGGAACATGTGTTGATTTGTAGGTTGTGCTCATAGAGTAATGACATATTTAACTCTAACAAAAAAGTGGTTTTTGATGAATGCTACTGAACCTCATGGCATTTTTGTGTGTTTATATTTTTAATTTTGCACCAAAAACAAAATGTGAATGTTGCGAAGAGTACGAAGGGTGTTGTTACCCATGACTTCAAAATTTAAACTGTTAGCGACGGCCGTGACACTCATGAATTCATGATAATGAACATTCATACAAGATCAATGAAAAAGAAAACTAAGCAACCAAATATTTTAGAGTTTTAAGAAAATGGTAACAAGTAGGAACCAAACCTGTCGGTAAAGAAATGGAAGTTCTAAAAGAAGTTACACTAAAATTACAAAATTACTACTTTCATTCTTTCAACTTTCAAAGACAAAAATTATCTACGAAGAAAAGTCACAAAATGGTCAACACAACACACTCTCAGCCTTTAATGTCTTTCACTGCCTATCTAGAAACCAAATTAAATTCCCACTTGACCCTTATATATGTCCAAATTCTGAACGCATCCCACGTAGACAAGAAGACAGAAATGGAAATCCCACTCACCAGTTTTAATTTGTAACGATATACAAAATGTTCAAGTGTCTTGATAGTTCATGTAATTTATAAATAAATACAAAACGAGGATTACTTTAAACCGAATTAATCATTTTGATTAAAATCCATCTACTTCAATACTTTTGTCAACAAACCCTTTATAGTTTCATGTATTATAGCTTTTGCACTCAAATATAAGTATGTTTGCAGAAGAAAAACATGAATAAGATTTACGAAAATCTAAAATGCATTAAATTAAAGGTCCCAAATACAAAAGAAAAAGAGAAAAAAAAGTAGGAGACAAGAAAAGGGATTTTCGAAAGAAAAAAAATAAAAAGGTGAAAAAAACAATGTCCGAAAACCACAGTAGAAGCGCGTGCGCAAAACGCTCCAATGATGGGGTTCTCGTACGACGTGGGACTCTGCTTTCACCTTGTTCCTTTCAAAACCTCCGTTTACACTCTTTTTCTCCACGCGCGTGACCTTCACCTTCTTCTTCTCTTTACCCTCTCTCTCTCTCTCTCTCTCTCTCTCTCCTTTTCTTCTCCGCTGTCTCTTTCTTCGAAAATCTCTCAGAGGAAACTCAAGCAAAAGAGCGATCAGTGAAGGAGAGACATTATATAAAGTGAACTTCTTTTGATTCGCCGGAAAAATGGTTTGGAGTAATCGCCGGAAAAATGAAGATCCCCGTCTTCCGGCGGATTTTCCCGGCTAAAAAAATGTCACACGTTTTTTACGAGGCAGCCTTACAACAAAAACCTACTCCCGCTTAAACCCTTTTAGAAAGAAAGAAAAAAAAGAAGAAAACAAAAACAAAATACAGAAACTTTTCTCTCAAAGCCACCTCGAAATTTCCGATCTTTCTTCTTCCATTCATCGAATTTAGGATATTTTCACTTTGCAATGGCGACGACGAACGCTCCCACGGCGGCTCAGCAGCAGCAACAGCAAACGCCGCCGCCTCCTCCTCCTCCTCCAGCGACGGCGATCGATGGGTTAACGACGGATGAGCTAACGGCGAAAGCTTTGAACAAGAGATACGATGGGTTAATGACGGTGAGGACTAAAGCAGTGAAAGGTAAAGGCGCGTGGTATTGGTCTCATCTCGAACCTATCCTCGTACGCAACACCGACACTGGTCTCCCCAAAGCCGTGAAACTCCGCTGCTCCTTATGCGACGCCGTTTTCTCCGCCTCTAACCCTTCTCGCACCGCCTCCGAGCATCTCAAGCGCGGCACGTGTCCCAATTTCAACTCCGTCACTCCCATTTCCACCATCAACCCTTCTCCTTCCTCTTCATCATCCTCCCCTCTCGCTCACCCTCATCATCATCACCGGAAACGAAACTCCTCCGGCACCGTTACCACCGCGGTTCCTTCTCGGCTCAATCCTCCTCCTCCTCCTCAACCCATCGGAGGCTCTTACCACGTGACGCCTATAACCGTCGTCGATCCTTCGAGATTCTGCGGCGGAGAATTGCACTACTCTACGCCGCCGGGAGTTTTCGGGCCGCATTTGATGCTCTCCGGCGGAAAAGACGACTTGGGTCCGTTAGCTATGCTTGAAGACAGTGTGAAGAAGCTCAAGAGCCCCAAAACGTCGCATACGCAATCTCTTACCAGATCGCAGATAGAATTAGCTCTAGATTCTCTCTCCGATTGGGTCTTCGAATCTTGCGGCTCGGTTTCTCTATCGGGTCTGGAGCATCCAAAGTTTCGAGCTTTTCTGACTCAGGTGGGTTTGCCAATCATCTCCAAGAGAGATTTCGCCACCACAAGATTGGACGTGAAGTACGAGGAAGCGAGAGCAGAGTCTGAATCAAGAATCCGAGACGCGATGTTCCTCCAAATCGCATCGGACGGCTGGAAATCAGGAGAATCCGGTGAGAATCTTGTGAATTTGATTGTGAAACTACCCAACGGGACGAGTCTGTACAGAAGAGCGGTTCTGGTGAACGGAGCTGTGCCTTCGAACTACGCAGAGGAGCTTTTGTTGGAGACGGTGAAGGGCATTTGCGGAAATTCACCTCAGAGATGTGTTGGGATAGTCTCTGATAAGTTCAAGACCAAAGCACTGAAGAATCTTGAGAGCCAGCATCAATGGATGGTGAATCTGTCTTGTCAGTTTCAAGGGCTCAACAGTTTGATAAAAGATTTCGTAAAAGAGCTGCCTTTGTTCAAAGCCGTATCTCAAAACTGTCTGAGACTCGCCAAGTTCATCAACAACACGGCGCAGATACGAAACGCACACTGTAAGTATCAGCTGCAAGAACACGGCGAATCGATAATGCTTCGGTTGCCTTTACATAGTTATTACTACGATGAACGTAGAAGTTGTAGTAGTAGTAGCAAGGTTTGTTTCGTCGAGCCCTTGTTTAATCTTGTTGAGGATGTGTTGAGTTCCGCTAGAGCAATTCAGTTGGTAATGCATGATGATGCTTGTAAGGCTGTTTTAATGGAGGATCATATGGCTAGGGAAGTTAGAGAGATGGTTGGGGACGAAGGGTTTTGGAACGAGGTAGAGGCGGTTCACGCTTTGATCAAGCTTGTCAAGGAGGTGGCTCGGAGAATAGAGGAGGAGAAGCTGCTTGTAGGGCAATGCCTCCCGTTATGGGATGAGCTAAGAGCTAAGATTAAAGATTGGGATTCTAAGTATAATGTAGGCGAAGGGCATGTTGAGAAACTCGTTGAGAGAAGATTCAAGAAGAGTTATCACCCGGCTTGGGCAGCGGCTTTCATACTAGACCCTCTTTACTTGATAAGAGATAGCAGCGGAAAGTATCTTCCTCCATTCAAATGTTTGTCGCCCGAAGAAGAGAAAGATGTAGATAAGTTGATAACAAGGCTTGTATCTAGAGACGAGGCACACATTGCGTTGATGGAACTTATGAAATGGAGAACCGAAGGGCTTGATCCTATGTATGCACGGGCGGTCCAAATGAAAGAGCGTGACCCGGTTTCTGGAAAGATGAGGATAGCGAATCCGCAAAGCAGTAGACTTGTTTGGGAGACGTACCTTAGCGAATACAGGTCACTTGGAAAAGTCGCAGTAAGGCTCATTTTCCTCCATGCGACTACTTGCGGGTTCAAATGCAATTCTTCTCTTTTGAAATGGGTAAACTCGCACGGGCGGTCACATGTAGCCATAGATCGAGCACAAAAGCTGATCTTTATATCAGCAAATTCGAAATTCGAAAGGAGAGATTTCTCAAATGAAGAAGATAGGGATGCAGAGCTGCTCGCCATGGCTAACGGTGATGACAATTTGCTAAACGATGTTCTTGTCGATACATCCTCGGTGTGACAAGTCCAAATTTGAATCTTCTTTTTTGATCAATTTTATTTCAGCTTAGTTTTTCATTAGAATTTGGCATTTTCTAGGATTGTTTGAATTCTTTTTCTTTCATTATTATTACCTTTTACTATCATTAATATTCAATTTGTACTTGGTTCCTTTAGAAGGTGAGAAAGAGATGACTTATCATCGAGATGTGATTTGAGTATTTGTATTTCTGTAGCTTATATATACCATAATTTTATGTGATTCGATTTTTTTAAAGTTCTAGTCTTGTGATCTTACTTGGCAGTTCCATCATTTCTCGTATGGCATAGATTGTTACGAGTAAAATTTTATGCTCGATGAAACATATTTTATCTTTCAGCTTCATAACCGTAAGAAATTAGAAACTAGTATAATTAATGACAGCTTGGCTTCTTCTTCTGTTGGTACACAGTGTAATGATCCCTCTCGCTTTTTCATCGAAATTCATATTTTTAATCATAACTTCAAAACATGTCTTTACTTTTCGAAAAAATGACTTAAACTTTTAAAAGTTTAATGTTCTTTCTTCATGATAACGTTTGTTGATGGCAATGACAGACTAAAGATGCATACTTTGTCATCTAGATTTGAGAAGAAAACCTGATTAAATGGTTTCGATTTCATTTCAACCATGATTATGATTATGATATATATCTCAGTAACTATCAGTCTATTTTCTAACTTTCAGAAGAACAACAAATGTGGATCCCCACCATGAAAGCAAGTTCAATGGGAGGTTATTGCATCGAAATCATAATTTTGTTGTTGTGTACAACCTCATTTTGAAGCTGTGAAAAGTGAAATTGTCAAATTACAGTTCTAATAAAACCCTAGACCCTTAAATCCTAAAATGTTTGCTGAGATTCCAAACCCTATTTGCTAATCTCTTTGTAGCACTTGTGTGATATAATTACCCATGATTTCTACAGCTATGAATAGTTAAGAAGTTTGAAATCTTTCCTCTTTATTTTTACGAGCCAATGGTTTTGTGCTTTGTGGGGTATTTTTTAAAAAAGGAATTCCATAACCCATGATTTATATTCTTGTAAATCATAACTTTATCAATAGTACCATATATAATTTGAAATCTAGTGGCAAGAAATCATAAATGGACTGACCGGACAGCTAAAGTGAAATTACACAAATTAAGTAAAATCAGGGAATTCAATGAAGAAAACAAACAATGATTTATAAATAGTAAAGAGAAATACAATTATTTAGTTGCTATTTTTCCATTTAAGCTATAGACAAAATAGATAAGCCAAGTACCTCTTTTTTTATACACTCACTCACACATGCACACATACATATATATGTATATACATATGTACTACATTCTAAAATACTGTTATATATCATAAGTAATTTTCATACTAATGCTTATTAACTAATCAATTTAAAAGTTGAATCTATAGGCTGTTGATTGAATGGAAATTTGGTTTTAACTTAAATTGTTTAACAAGGAATCATTTTTATTGGGGTGGTAATTTTAACTATGCGGAACTAGGGGGGAACCCAAAAAGTAGAAATCAATAATTATATTTATACCCCACAAATAGCAAAGTATACTACTTTTTTTGTTTTAAATACACTTTTTTTTTGTTTTTTCTCCTTGTATAACTTTGAACTTTCTAGCAGGCATTAGATTCACCTCAACCACCTCCTCTAGCAATTCATCTCAAGAAGATCAGTACTTAACTATTAGACAACATAACAAACAAAAAAAAAAACTTAGATTACAAAAATATTGGCTCTCACTTTTTTCTACATGTACATCGACATTTAAAAGAAAATTGGAAGATATATGCAATAACTCGATATGGTCTAATATATTAAAAATGGATATATATATTAAGAAACGTTATTTTGTAATTATGTGGTGAAAGAAAAAGAGTAATTTTAAGTATGTACTCATATAGTTACAACCTAAAAGAAAAGTTATTGTAATTATTGGTTGGTATTTTCACCATTTTGGTGGTGAGGCAGATTTTCCTGTCGGCAATGCTGACTTCTCACCAAATCTCTCTCGAGTTATATGAATGTGTGTAAATAGTATTCGTTTTTCTTTTTGCTTTAACAGGTTAAAAAGGAAGCTGAAATGAGTAAAGAAAACAAAGAAAACGAAGAAATAAGTTAAATGATTTTCAAGAGGAATATATATATTATTTAATACACCGTAATCAACATAGAAACTTCAATCTTTTTAAAAAAATTATATTTAGAAATTTCAATGTTGTTTAAAGAAACCCAAAACCTTTTTCTTTTTGGTTTCCCATGCATCTTCTCATACATTACAAATATCTTAGTGCGTATATATGATAATCTTCAAGAAACAAATACTTTTTTGTTAATTAAAGTAAGAAACAAGAAACAAATACGTTAGTGCACATTTTTCTTAGAATATGGTATTAGGTATATTTTTTTAAACGTATAGTATAACCGTATAACTTATGCTTTGCGTAAAACCTAAAACAATGGAATAAAATAGCTTTTGCGTTTATAAGTATTTATAAAGGGTTTATATTGCTTGCATAAGGACTTCCATGTATATATATATTTTTTTGACCAAAGGTTTTCAATCTTCCATGTATATATCGAGTGATTATATTTATCCTCAAGAGCCTTTAATTTGATGGTTAAACTTTTTTTTTATCTTCAATTAATATGATGGTTAAACTTTGAATCAAAAGATGCCGCAAAACAAAATCAAAATTTAAAGTAAGTTTTATGGTATTAAGTTTTTGGGATTTTCAACTCAATACCCTATTAACAATGATTGAGTTGTTTTAACAAAAAAATAAAATAAACAATGATTGGATTGGATTATTTTACATACTTAACAATTTGAAATTTTTAGTACATTCTTGAAATAATAACTCTTCCACTATAAAACCCAAATTTGTTTTTAATCATTTATTGACCGAAATTAAATTTGAACTCTAATATCATAACACGTTTTTCAAATTATAAGCTTAAAACTAATTACCAATAAATAGATATGTTCATCATATCTTATCTTCATTGTAGGCTTGAGATTTCTAACACGTACATAAAAAATAATTACTAACCATGGGATTTGTGAAAATATTGCCACCATTTCAGATTCTCTCAAAGAGTATAAATCGAGAGAGATAATTAGTTGTAAATCCATTCATCAATCGTAAATGAGATACATGAGAAGCTTAAATGCCATAAAAAAAAGCAAGTAAAGTAAACCATTAACTAAATCAAACGATAACCACAATCAGTACAACCAAGAGTAAACCGACATTGAACCACACTCTTTTTTGTTTGGGGGTGCAATATTGAACCATAGTCTAATATACCAAAATGCATGCTAGCTTGAATAACGTACTAAAAAACCTATGGCTAAAATAAAATATTTTGAGAAAACATTAGCAAAGGTAATCCACACAACTGTTGATCCCGTGGATCACTAGGTGTGTTTAAAGAATGATTAGGAGATGGGAGGTGAGATTTTCGTTAATAGAGCAGTTTAACAACATTTAAGACAGGTCGGGAGAAATATGAGTAGGCCGGGGGCCGTGTTTCGTTTTATTGATGAGAGAGAAGTAAACGCTTTAGAATTACGAACTGGTTCCGAAGGACGTCCAGTTCGGCGTTCTAAAGTGTTGTCTTGTTACAAAGAGAAAGAGAGAGGTCGGGTAGCTAGTTATAGGTCGGAAATGGCCCCCAATCAAAAGTCCTCTCATTAATGACATATGAGGGGTATATATAGTCGGGGTCGGCTTCCTGCTCCCCGGGATCTCGGGCCACGTGTCGTCTGCGGCCTCTTTCGCGGGTAAGGTGGCCTAGGAGGCGTGTCCCGGCTTTCGAGGAGAGAGGTCATGATGAGCTCGGCGTGGCGTGTTGCAGAGCAGTGCACTGTTTTACCAACTCTGCTCCACCTGCTCCTTCCTGCCCTTGTCAGCTCTGTAGGGTTGGTGGGACGTCGGGTCGAAGGCACATCCCTACGCGGGTAGGGTACTGCCTTACCAACCCCCACTCGCCTATTCTTCTGACACTCCCTGCTCTGGCGGGGCATCAGCGCGGGCCCGGGGTACGTTGCTTTCAGGTCGGCTACCGAGCTGAAGAGCGGTCTTGCAGGTCGGTGACATTAAGTCCGGTGACCGTACCGAAGAACGGCCTTTCCTAAGATGGGCCTAACTAATTGGGGGTGCTAGGCCCACCTCCAACAATAGGCCCTCCCCCAGTTCGGTATCGCGAGGCGAAGTGAGCGTGCCGAAGTTGATCTAATGTTAGTTCGGCGCATCTTAGGACGGTCTTTCCGGGCTCAACTGTGTTTGCCTTTTCCGAAAAACCCGTAGGAGGTTGGCGCGTGCTCACCACGTGGGACGACAAAGGACGCTTCGTTTTTCGCGTGGACTGCCCACGCGCGGCGTGTAAAAGACGCTTCGCGTTTATCGAGGCGTCCTTTGCTTTTTGGCGTGGGGAAACGAAGAGACGTCATCATTAGGTTTTTTGGGCAGCCGTGCTTCTTTTGACACGTGTCCAGGCGTCGCTTCACTGTCCCCCTTCCTCTATTTAAACCTTCTTCCTCCTACTGTTAAAACCTTCTGCGCATACTCTTAAGGTAACCTCCTTTCTCCGATTTCCTCCTTCTCTTCCTACTTTCTTCCTGTCTTTTCGATTTCCTCCTCTCTGTGCAATGGCTCCGATGTTAGACGGTATCAGAGTTGAGTCGAGCGAAGAATCGGCGTCCCGTGGTGGCAGTAACGATTCTCCGAGTTCCTCCTCCGGTGATTCCGAACATGCCTCTTCTCCGCGACGAGGGGCAGACAGTGGGGAACAGTTGGCCCCCTCGACTTCGGGGGCCGCCCCGTTGCTCCCGGGGACCCATCTCCGGCCGAAGACGGTGGTTAGATCCTCTGGCGGTCGCGGTGTTGGCCAAGCTGAGGGTGGAACCGGGCGTCTGGGCGACCGTGGTGGCCGTCAGGGCGGCCGTGGAGGCGGAGCTCGAGTGGCCAAGGTGAGGTCCCCCCTGGTCCTCTACGAGCAGGGAGGGTCACCGACCTGGAGCACAGCGGAGTCGGTGACCCTCCTGGGGAATCTGTGTGGTTTTTCCGCCGGCGTTGAGCTCAGGGTACCCAGGGCGGAGGAGCGCCCGTGGACTCCTCGGCCGGGCTTCGTCTGCTTGTACGAGTCGTTCTTCCAGAAGTGCGGCTTGCGCCTTCCTCTCCCCGAGCTGTTCGTCCAGTATTGCCGGGCGCGGGGCTTGGCCTTCTCGCAGGTCTGCCCGTCCACGGTCCAGGGGATGATCGTGCTGCTGACCCTAGGGCACGAATGCGACGTGGAGGTGACGTTGCCTATGTTCGAGGCGTTCACCCAGCAGAAGGCAAACCCCGGGATTCCTGGGACCTTCTATGCCGCTTTCAAGCCCGCGGCGAACGTTCTGGAGGCACCCAGCTCGGGGTATAGGGCGAGCAAGCTGTCGAAGGTCGAGGACTGGTCTCGCACCTACTTCTACGTCCGGGCTACCGCCGTGGCTGGGCTCGATCCGTTGGCGAGATACACCCGGGATTGGAATTTTTCCCCGGGTAGGGCTTTGCAGGTCGAGCTGACTTCTCCTCTTTGGTTGTCTGACTGATGATTTTTTTTTTTTTTTTTGTCTTGCTCTTCAGGCCCTCACTCCTCCAGATTCAAGCTACCGGACTACGCATGTCTACTTGCCGTGCTCAGGACAGTGCGTCGGAGAGAGTGGAAGTCCTTCACCGCTGCGAGAATCGAAGCTGCAATGACCGGAGGTGGTTTTTTTTTTTTTTTTTTTTTTTTTTTTTTTGCCGAATTAACGGTTCTTCCTTCGCAGGTAGAGCGAGGTTTGCCAATCCGCAGTACGCGGACTCGTTTGTTGCACCGCCGCCGCCGATACCCGAGGTGCCGGTCAGGCGAGACCCGGCACCACGGGTTGCGGGGGATTCCTCCGCGGCGACTCCCTCGAAGAGGAGGGAAGACCGGGCTGCCGGTGGGGAGACCGGCAGAAAGAAGAGGAGGACGGGAGAGTCCTCTTCCGGGGGTCGGGAGGTCATCCGGCCTACACTGCCCGGGCCGGAGCCCGAGGTGCCTTTGGCCGTCGTGCCGGCAGGGGGGGTCGATGAGACCCGGGCTCAAGGGGGCGATGGGGTCGGCGAGACGACCGTCGTCGCGGAGGATCCTGCTGCTGTGCAGGAGGCCGAGGGTCGCAGCGCCGAAGTGGGCGGCGCCTCGGGAGGTTCCGACGATGGGCCTCGGGACTACAGCTTCTCCTTTACCCACGAGGATGGAAGCAACCAGGTAATCGTCGATCCGGACGAGTGCGCCGAGCTGGCGCAGGCCATGATGTTCGGGCGGAGGTACCCGCACTTCGTCCCGCTGGAGATGGCGGAGTCCGACACCTTCCGTCAGGTGGCGCGATCCGCAGCTCGGGTAAGCTTCTGCTCTGGTCTAACTGCTTTTAGCTAGACTTGTTGCGCGTCTTTGTTAACAATTTGTTTAATGCAGACGATGGCCCTTAGTGCCTTTCTGGCGGAGGCCTACGAGAAGAGGCTCGCCGAGCAGGCCGCCTCGATTAACTTCCTCCGGGAGTGCCGGGAGTCCAGCTCGCAGATCCAGTCTACCCGTCTCCACGGGCTCGAGAAGGAGCTGAGAGATGAGAAGGCCCGATCTGCGGCGCTGGAAGAGGAGGCGGTGCGGTTAAGAGCCCGGGCGGTCGAGGTGGCCAGTCTGCAGTCTGCACTAGAGGCCGAGAGGGACCGTGCTGCAGCTGGGTGGGATCGGGCGTCGGGGCTCGAGGAGGAGAACGGGCTCCTGAAGGGGGAGCGGGAGACACTCCGCTCCAGGGGTGAAGGGGCTGGAATCCGCCATAGGCCGGGCCAAGGTGGCCGTGGCTGCGGAGAGCGATCGGGTGTCAGCCCGGTGGGAAGCGCGGAACCGGAAGTGGTCCGCGAAGATGGAGAAGATCCGCGCCCACCTGGACGGGCGCCGCCGGGCCTTAGAGCCTCACCTTCTGTACAGCCAGGTGACCGGCGTAAAGGCCTGCCTCAAGAGAATGGAAGCAGAGGACGGGGTGTCGGTACCGTTCTATCGGTATCAGAAGCTGGACGAGGACGAGGCGGCATTCGGCGCCGTACTGGACGGGATGGACTTTCCGGATTTGACCCCGGAGGATCTGGAAATCCCTCTGGACCGTGCTCACGGCGTTCTGCTTGAGCACATTATACCTGTCGCTCCCTCTAGCACCCCCGTGGTGGATCTGACCTTGGAGGCTCCGCTGGCTGCTGAGGACGTTCTTGCGGTCGCTGAGACCGTCCAAGCAGATCCCTCGATCCCGTCTGCTGACGAGGGAGTCCCCGAAGCTGCTGGGATTGTGCAAGCAGATCCCTCGGTCCTGTCTGCCGCTGAGGCCGATACGGACGCGCCGTCCGGTGAGACCGGAACCGACGTGCCACCCGGTGGAGTCGTGGTTGGGGAAGAGGGGTCTGGGCAGCCCTTCCTTGGTGAGTACGGGACCAACGCGAGGATGGTGGCCCCGGCTGATTTAGATGGTACCCGTGCTGACGGGAGGGAAGACCGACCGGCCGATGCGGCCTTGTAAAAACTTTTTTCCTTTTTGTTTTCTTCTTTTTGTAGACTGGGCCGTAGGCCGTTTCTTTTTGTAAGGACTGGGCCGTAGGCCGTTTATGCAAAGAGCGGGCCGTTGGCCCCTCTCTTTTTTTTGTAAGTGCCGTTTCGAGGCTGTTGTAATCATTAGGCCGTGGGCCCTTTTTGTAATAAACGAGGCCGTTGGCCCTTTTGTATAATGAAAGAGGCCGTTGGCCCCTTTTTTTGTGTAAATGCCATTTCGAGGCTTTTTTGATCGGTAGAGTAGGTCGTAAACCGTACTCTGTCAAGTAAGCAGGTCGTGGACCGTGCTCTTGTATTGGGTGCGAGGTAATCTCGGCTTAAGGCACTTATTGCTTGTGTACCTTGTTTTTTTGGTGCGGGTAGCGAGCCCGGCTTAGAGACACTTAATGCTTGTGTGTCTAGTAGAGGTGCGAGCCCTGGGGCCCGGCTTTGGCACTTATAACTTGTGTGCCGGGGAGAGCGAGCTCCGGAGCTCGGTCCCCTTTTTTTTGTAGTGCGAGCGTTTGGAGCTCGGCTTTTTTTTTTTTTGTAGTGCGAGCGTTTGGAGCTCGGCTTTTTTTTTTTTTGTAGTGCGAGCGTTTGGAGCTCGGCTTTTTTTTTTTTTTTTTGTAGTGCGAGCGTTTGGAACTCGGCTTTTTTTTTTTTTTTGTAGTGCGAGCGTTTGGAGTTCGGCTTTTTTTTTTTTTTTTTTTTTTTTTTTTTTTTTTGTAGTGCGAGCGTTTGGAGCTCGGCCTTTTTTTTTTTTTTTGTAGTGCGAGCGTTTGGATCTCGGCTTTTTTTTTTTTTTTTTTTTTTTTTTTTTTTTTTTTCCTTTTTTTTTTTTTTTTTTTTTTTGTAGTGCGAGCGTTTGGAGCTCGGGAGCGTTTGTAGTGCGAGAGCGTTTGGAGCTCGGGAGCGTTTGGAGCTCGGGAGCGTTTGGAGCTCGGCTCTTGTGCGCAGGTCGGGGACCGTTTTTCTTTGTCTAAAAGGTTTTATTAGATTAATAGCTGAGCCCTGGTTAGGGGTTGCCTACGTACCCTTTAGTAGAAGGGATCAAGCCAATCGTAGTTCGTTTGTTTACAAAAGCGGAGAGCGGATTGGAGCCCGGGGGCTTAATAGTAGAACCGTTTGAGGTTGATCGAATTCCATGAGCGCGGGACTGCGTCGCCGGCCATCGTGACTAGCTCGTATACGCCGGGCTTGACGACCTTGGAGATAAGGTAAGGGCCCTCCCAATGTGCACCGAGCTTGCCCGCGTTCAGCTCGGCGGTGTTTTCGAAGACTTTGCGGAGGACCAGGTCTCCTTCGGCAAAGAACCTGCCTCGAACCCTCTTGTTGTAGTACTTGGAGGCGAGCTGCTGGTAGTTTTGGATTCGGAGGAGGGAATGGTCCCGTTGTTCCTCAAGGAAGTCCAGCTCGCTGAGGAGGACGGTGTCGTTCAGGGCGGGCTGCTGGGTGAGCATAGCGCGGCGGGGAGTGGGGAGCCCGACCTCAGAGGGGGCCATTGCCTCCATTCCGTGCGAGAGGCTGAACGGTGTGCGTCCTGTCGACGTCTTCGGCGTTGTGCGATGGGACCAGAGGACTCCGTCGAGCTCATCGGCCCAGGACCCCTTCTTGTCGTCTAGCCGCTTTTTGAGGCCGTCGAGGATGGTCTTATTGGTGGCTTCGGCTTGTCCATTCCCTTGTGGATATCTCGGGGTGGACTTGCTCAGCCTGATTTTCCACTTCGCGCAGAAGCCTTCGAAGAGGGCCGACGTGAACTGGGCACCGTTGTCGGTCACGATCTCGTAGGGCAGTCCGTGCCGGCAGATGACGAACTTCCAGACGAATTTCCGGACGTCTTCTGCCGTGATTTTGGCGTAAGCTTCGGCTTCGACCCACTTGGTGAAGTTGTCGGTCATGACCAGAATGAAGCGCTTTTGCCGAGATCGGGGTAGTGGTCCGACTATGTCCATGGCCCATCGCATGAAGGGGTAGGGTGCTACCGCAGTGGTGAGGAGCTCGGTAGGGCAGTGAATGAGTGTGCCGTGACGCTGGCACTTCTCGCACCGGGCTGCGAATTTTTCACAATCCTGCAGCATTGTTGGCCAGTAGTGCCCTTGGTTCCGGATTCGCAGGGCGAGAGCCCGGCCGCTGGAGTGGTTTCCGTCGGCACCTTCGTGCATTTCTTTCATTACGTCGAAGGTTTCCTGTCCGTGGAGGCACCCGAGCAAGATTCCCGAGGCGCTCCACCGGAACAGATTGCCGTCCAGCATCGTGTATCGGGCACACTTCTTTCTTAGCCGTCGGGCGGTCCACCGATCTGCGGGAAGGACGCCGTCTGCGATATATAGCAGCAGGTCGATTCGCCAGTCCGGCAGTTCGGGCTCGGCCGGGGGCGGTGGTAGGTTCTCGGGAGGTTGGGCGTCTTCGTCAGGGTCCGCGACCTGGGGACCGATCAGATAGGCTCCCTTTGGCAGCTCGATGCTGGGGAGGTCGATACTTTCCACCGGGATTACCCGTCGTTGCTCTGGAGCCGAGGTGGAGGCTAGTGCTGCGAGGGCGTCTGCGGAAGTGTTATCGCCTCGGGGGATCTTTGTCAGGGTGAACTCGGAGAAGTCTGCGGCCATGCCTTGAGTCACCTTGAGGTAGGCGTCCATGCGATCATTCTTGGCCTCGTACTCCCCGCTGAATTGATTGGCAACGAGCTGGGAGTCGCAGTAAGCTCGGATTTTCTTTGCGCCGACCTCTTTGGCCAGGCGCAGGCCGGCAATCAAAGCTTCGTACTCGGCCTCGTTGTTCGATGCCGGGAAGGCTAGGCGGAAGGACTGCTCGAGGATCTCCTTGGTCGGGGATTCGAGGCGTATGCCGACGCCGGACCCGTGCTTGGAGGCCGATCCGTCGACGTGCAGAGTCCACACTTCGGACACCTCGCTGACTGCCAGCTCGGGTGCCAACTCAACTAGGAAGTCGGCCAGCGCTTGAGATTTGATCGCGGTCCGACCCCGGTACTCGATGTCGTATTCGCTCAGCTCGACAGCCCACTTCATTATCCGGCCGGACCGGCTCGGGCTGTGGAGGATGGTCCTGAGGGGGTACGTACTTAGGACGGCTATCGTATGGGATTGGAAGTAAGGCCGGAGCTTCCTAGCTGCGACGACCACTGCCAAGGCGAGCTTCTCCAGAGTCGGGTACCTGCTCTCCGCGTCGTCTAAGGACTTGCTGATGTAGGAGATAGGTCTCTGGTCGCCGCGGTCTTCCCGCACTAGTACCCCGCTGACTGCCGACGTAGAGATGGCGATGTAGAGGCAGAGGGTTTCCCCTTCCTCTGGTTTGGACAGGACGGGAGGAGTAGATATGTATTCCTTCAGCTGCTGGAGGGCTTCCTCGCACTTCTCGTCCCACTCGAACCGTTTGTTAGCCCGGAGCAGCTGGTAGAACGGGAGGCACTTGTCGGTAGAGCGGGAAAGTGCGGCGATTCTCCCGGTAAGCCGCTGTACTTGGCGCGTGCTCTCAGGGGATTTGAGCTCGGTGATCGCCCGGATCTGCTTTGGGTTGGCTTCGATCCCGCGCTGGGTGATGATATAGCCCAGGAATTCGCCCGAGGTGACGCCGAAAGAACACTTGGCCGGGTTCAGCTTCATGTTGTATTCGTTCAGCGTCCGGAAGCAAGAGCGGAGATGGGCGACGTGGTCGGCGGCGACTAGAGATTTCACCAGCATGTCGTCTATGTACACCTCCATAGTGCGGCCTATTTGGTCGGCGAACATCCGGTTGACGAGCCGCTGGTAGGTGGCCCCGGCGTTCTTGAGTCCGAAAGGCATTACCTTGTAGCAGTAGATGCCTCGGTCTGTGATGAACGCGGTCTTCTCCTGGTCGTCGGGGTGCATGGGGATTTGGTTATACCCCGAGAAGGCGTCCATGAAGGAGAGCAGCTCGTTCCCCGCGGTGGCTTCGACGACTTGGTTGATCCGAGGGAGGGGAAAGCTGTCCTTTGGGCACGCCTTATTGAGGTCGGTAAAATCCACACAGACCCTCCATTTCCAGCTCTTCTTCTTGACCACCACCGGGTTGGCCAACCAGTCCGGGTATCTGACCTCGGTGATCGAGCCGGCCGCGGTGAGCCTTTCGACCTCGTCGTTGACTGCCTGGGCGCGCTCCGGGCCCAATTTTCGGCGCTTTTGCTTGACTGGTCGGCAGGTCGGATCCACGTTGAGCTCGTGGCTACACGTCACGGGGTCTATGCCGGGCATGTCGGCGGTTGACCAGGCGAAGGTGGAGACGTTCTCTCCCAGAAAATTGACCAGCTCCTTCTTGATGGTCTATGCCGGGCTGATACGTGCTGACGGCTAGGCAGGCCGGCGCGGCGCGGCGCAGCTTGTGCTCAATGGCGAAGCAGGCGCGAGAAACCCTCTGGTTGCTTCTGAGAGTGTACGTCCCGGCCTGGTTGGGGAACTTGAGGCACTGGTGGTACGTCGACGTGACTTCCTTCATCGAGTGCAGCCAAGGAGTTCCAAGGATGATATTGTAGATCGGGGTGGTATCGAAGACCACGAACTTGACGATTTTCGTCACCCGACCTACGTAGACCGGCAATTCGATGGTGCCGATTCCGTTGACGGTATCCCCGGCGAAACCGGTTAGCGGGATGGAGTGCGGCTTGATCTCGACCCCGTTTAGATTCATCCTGGCAAGGGTGTCCTTGAAGATGAGGTCGACCGAGCTGCCCGTATCGACGAGGACTCGGTTAACGTCGCAGTCGGCTACGCGGACTTGCACGACGAGGGGATCGTTGTGGGGCTGGTGGACCCCGGCCGCATCGGCCTCGGTGAAACATATCCCCCTTTTGCTCGTGTCCTGAGCATCGATCTCCGGCCCGGAGTGCCACTTCAGGGAGACGTCGGTCTTCCTCTCATGGCGCTTGATGGACCGCACTGAGTCGTTGCACGAGAGGAGGCCTCCCATGATCATCCCTATCAGAGTCCGGGCCGGGGGAGGCGATCTGCCCGTTTCCCGGTCTCGCGAGGGAGATCGTCGCCGCCGGTCGTCGTTTTGGGCGTGGTGATAAGGCCTAGCCCGGTTATCCTCGCGACCTCGGTTGTCACGGGGTTGCACTCGATCGCCATCCCGGGGATGTGGGCGCAGCCGCTCCGGTACGTCGATTTCGCCCCGTTTAAACTGGTTCAGCAGGACCTCTTGGAGGGCGCGGCAGTAAGAGGTCGGGTGCCCCTTTTGCCGGTGGAAGTCGCAGTAGGCCGACCTGTCGTACGGCTCGTCTGGTCGGGCCTCCCTATCGCTCGGGCCGTCGGGACGCCGGTCCTGCTGGTGGGGGTCCCGTACGTACTTGTTCCAAGGCAACCCCGGCGCGGGGCCGGGAGGAGGTACGGGATCGCGCATACGGGGTCCTGAGGTCGGTCCGTTAACAAGGAACGCAGCGGCCTGCTTTCCCTTGCTGCGCTGGTACTCGTCATCATAGTGTTGACGAGGCTCCTGGTATCTCTCCTGGGGCCGCTCCTTCGCGGTCGGGGCCTTGTGAGAGGCGCTGTTTCTCGATTCAGCCGCCTTCTCCTCCTCGAGCTCGACGAAGAGTCCAGCGCGGTGCAAGGCGTCCTCCAGCGAGCGCGGCCTGTTGAGCTTCATGTCGTCCTTGAAGGCCGAATCGGCCCGTAGCCCCTTTCTTAGAGCAGGCAGCGCGGACTCATCCGTCACATTGCTTTGGGAGGCCGTGGCCTTGAAGCGTTCTATGAAGGACCTGAGCGACTCCTTTGCTCCCTGGTTCATCGCCCAGAGGTCCGCGCTGGATGCGGACTGCCGGATATAGATGGAGTAGTGCTCGAGAAAGGTGGTTGATAGGTCTCTGAAGCTGTCTATGGAGTGCGTCTTCAGCCGAGAGAACCACGTGAGAGCCGGGCCGGTGAGGTTCTCTACGAAGAGTTGGCAGTGGGCGGCTTCCCGCTCATCTGGTGAGAAGTGGGCGCGGCCCATGGCGATGGTGAACGCCGTGAGATACTGGGCCGGGTCGGTGGTTCCCGCGTAGGGCTGGAGTTTGAGCTTCCCGAGGTGCTGGAGCGGGACGGAGGAGATCCGACGGGTGAATGGCGTGTTTTGCGTCTCTCGGAGGACGCGATCTATTTCCGGGGCCACACTGGTGGCCTGATGGATCTTAGAGGACATCACGCGGAGTGTCTCCTTCATAGCTTCGAACTCGGCGTCCCTGGCGCGTTCGGAGCTGGATCGGAGATGATGGGCTTCGTCGCCCGGGGAGCTCCCTACGGCTGGGGCGAAACGTCCGCCCGGGCCTTCGGAGCCTGACGGCGAGTCGCCGGGCTGGCCCCTTCGGATACGAGGGGTTTCTTCCCGAGAGGCCGGCTCTCTGAAATGGACGTCGGGGGATCCGGTGTTGTCCGACCGGTCCCGGGAGGCTGCTAGCGTGGCGAACCGTTGGTCGGTCGCACGCGTCAGCTCGTCTATTCTGGTGAGAAGGGCCTGCATTACGGCGGACAGCGTGGGCTGGTCCTCCGGGGGGTGAGGAGCGTTGTGCGCGGCGGGGCCGCCGGAAGGAGTGGGCGCTGGGGCCGGTGGCGGAGCCCTGAAGGACTCCTGGGGAGTCATCCGGTCGGTGGCTGCCTGGGCTGATGGCCGGGCTGTCGTCGTCGCTGCTTGAGTTGGTGGCGGGGCCGTTGTCTGGGCTTGGGCCGTTGCTTGGGCCGGGGTCTCTAGGCCTGATAATACTCTTGGGGGCGGAATAGCCATCGTTGCTGCGGTTGCGGCGGTGGTTGAACTGCTCCTTGCGTATAGAAGAATCTCTAAACCCCCCTCCTTCTAGCGCCAATTGTTGATCCCGTGGATCACTAGGTGTGTTTAAAGAATGATTAGGAGATGGGAGGTGAGATTTTCGTTAATAGAGCAGTTTAACCACATTTAAGACAGGTCGGGAGAAATATGAGTAGGCCGGGGGCCGTGTTTCGTTTTATTGATGAGAGAGAAGTAAACGCTTTAGAATTACGAACTGGTTCCGAAGGACGTCCAGTTCGGCGTTCTAAAGTGTTGTCTTGTTACAAAGAGAAAGAGAGAGGTCGGGTAGCTAGTTATAGGTCGGAAATGGCCCCCAATCAAAAGTCCTCTCATTAATGACATATGAGGGGTATATATAGTCGGGGTCGGCTTCCTGCTCCCCGGGATCTCGGGCCACGTGTCGTCTGCGGCCTCTTTCGCGGGTAAGGTGGCCTAGGAGGCGTGTCCCGGCTTTCGAGGAGAGAGGTCATGATGAGCTCGGCGTGGCGTGTTGCAGAGCAGTGCACTGTTTTACCAACTCTGCTCCACCTGCTCCTTCCTGCCCTTGTCAGCTCTGTAGGGTTGGTGGGACGTCGGGTCGAAGGCACATCCCTACGCGGGTAGGGTACTGCCTTACCAACCCCCACTCGCCTATTCTTCTGACACTCCCTGCTCTGGCGGGGCATCAGCGCGGGCCCGGGGTACGTTGCTTTCAGGTCGGCTACCGAGCTGAAGAGCGGTCTTGCAGGTCGGTGACATTAAGTCCGTTGACCGTACCGAAGAACGGTCTTTCCTAAGATGGGCCTAACTAATTGGGGGTGCTAGGCCCACCTCCAACAACAACATGCAAAATTTGAGCTCTCGCGGTCAGTTTCTTGAAGAATTATAGATGACGTCACTCGGGGAGGAACTATTGCGTCATAAACTACGGAGATCTCTACCGTCACGATTCCGGTCAAACAAGAGACAGTTTGACCGCACGTGCCAGAAGACACGAGGAAATAATAATTCAGAATTCTGTCAGTGCAACGACGTAGTTTCATCCCAAAAGGTTTTTCTTTACTGTGTGGAGACATTATCTGCTGCTTCTCCGACAACGTGTGTACTCTCGGAAACTACAGAGACTAACACGTGTCCCAATTTGACTGGAGCATCTATAGCAGTGGATTATCGAAATCAAGCTGCCACTGCACACGAACGCAATGATCTCCGAGCCACTCATCTTGCGACTCGTAGTCGTAGCCGTAGCCGTAGGTTCATTAGTTGCGCAATCAGCTGCTCAAAATTATTTTTTATGTATGTGTTAGAAATCTCAAGCCTACCATGAAGATAAGATATGATGAACATATCTATTTATTGGTAATTAGTTTTAAGTTTATAAATTGAAAAACGTGTTATGATATTAGAGTTCAAATTTAATTTCGGTCTATAAATGATTAAAAACAAAATTTGGTAGACTTTAGTGGTTATTTTCACAAATCCCATGATTATCTTCATGGTAGACTGTAGTGGTTAGTAATTAACCAGGCTGAATATTTACATCCTGTGAAAATGTAAATCTAGAAAATTTCCGATTTTTTCTCTTTACAAAAATCCATCTATCAAATTTTTAAAAAATATTTTTTTGGGTTAATATTTCCCGAGACGACATAACGAATGATAACAACCACATTTCGGATATTAAAACATCATTTTTATTTGTAATTATTAAAGCAAGCGATCTTTACAAAGATATCGGTGTTTTGTTCATAGATATTGCAATAAAACTAATAATAATAGAGCAAACAACTTATGCTAAAAAACTATCCCAAAATGATTGCTTATTTGCTTCTCTATTTAATATCTCGCGATTAATTTGAAATTGGTTCGAGATTTCTTAACAACTAATTCGAATTAAAATTTAAAGAAATTAATAGTGGATGACCTTTTTTCGTTATCAAGTTCAAAGAAGAACCTACCTTCATATCTAGATACTTAGCTTACGTTATTTCGTTGAGTACAACATGTTAATTTATTTCAAACAGCAAAGTACATACAAAAAAATCCACTTTCGTGTAATATGGTTGTTATCTTTAATTTTGTTTGTTTGTGATATTTTGAAACATGAATACATAATAGTTTTTGTTTGTTTGTAAAATGACTGATATATGTTTCATTTTTGGGATACTATGATCAGCATAGCCATAGAAATTACTATTGTAAAATAATAAACAGTGTCACCGATCTTTAAAAATATTTAATTAGTTTAATTAAATGATTTGTTGTTCTGACCAAAAAAATACTTATGAAAAACGGAAATCTTATGAAATCTGAATTTTGATCATTACGTTTTTAAAGTTATGGTTACAATTTTGTTAGTGTCGGGATTAGGACACATTAGCTAACTATCGTTGGTTTTTGTTATGGTAGATGAGAAAGTATATAATACGACAAAGTCAAACAAATACTTATAAACTATCAAATAATTCCTTAGGTATCAGCTTTTGTCTCCCTATAAAGTTAATAAAATAAATATAAGGTATATAAGACAATGATTCTGTGCAGTTATTAGGTCAGAAAAATAATTAACCCACCCTCGTGCGTTAGTTACTAATAAAAATAGACGACGAATTAAAAGACCAGAATATCCTCAACTTGATATATCTGAGCTGCTAAAAGGTCAAATAAAACTACTGAAACCAATTCGAAAATAAGATATGGACAGTTACAAAAAAAAAAAAAAAAAAAGATATATGGTATGTATGTTTACGAGTATCCATTTTCCACATTCATTGGATTACTTCTTCATTGAAAGTTTGAAATGATATAATTTGTACAATTATTTTTGTAATATTATGATTTCTCGTATATGATGGTGCATATGAAAAGATTTGTAAAAATTGATTTGAATACATATGTTATCAAAGTACATTTATATTTTTAATCACTTATCCAGAAAAAATTCTAGAATTAAGCGTGTTAGAGATAAAAAATTTAATGATGGATAACTTAGATGAGGAAGTCATTTCCGATATCGTTAAAATGAGGACAAAATATGAGAAAAAATGATGTGGTGATTTGCAAAGATAGTAAATAAAACTGTCAAACATTTCAGAGTAGTGCACCGTTGCTCGGACGAGAATGGGGTCCACATGCCAAAAGAGAGCATAGAGCCCACAGAGGTGATGATCGGGATGTTACAATTTCAGCTAATAACACATTTTTCACTGTTAACTAGAATTTTTTTTGACTAAGGGTTTTCGAATTTAAAATGCAAGGTAACCAATTACAAGTTATGACATTTTTGGATCATACAGATGTAGTAGTACAAGACATTAAGCAAAACTTAAGTCTAGTTGCAAGTACTATTAAAGAACCCGATAATAAGAAGAAGAGATAAAAAGAAACAATAATCAAAGAAAAAAGAAGGTGATTAGCCATTGCTACCACCCCGCCCTCTACGACCACGAGTTCCTTTAACAACAGTCCATTCCATCTCTTGCACTTTTTGTGAAGGCTTGATAGTCCTTCCTCGCTGTGTTCTCATGATAGAACCGTCCATAGGATTCCTATCTAGTATACCCTCCATTTCGTCTGATTCATTTCCTTGAGAAATACAATCATTCTCAACCAATAATTCATTATCCAAAGACCTACACACACTAGGATCATCCTCAACATCTGTTACAACCGTTGTCTCCAAAGTTAAGATATCGCCTTGTAGTGTAGCAGGAGGAGCATCAGATGAAGCAGGAGGAGACACACTAGAAAAATCATCAAATGAAGCAGGAGACAATTCCCCTGAATTGATTTTGGCATCAAATTGTGATGCAGGTTTTTCCGAAATTGTACCAGCCTCAGATGTGACTGCATTTGTAAGAATAATCTCCATGTTTTTTTGGGTTTGAGATGACTTCAGTTGAAGATGGGCCTACCGCAACAGTGGAGACAATCTTGGTGCATAACGACTCAGGGGTTTTTATTGCCAAAGCTACATCTTGGGTTGCAACAATTGAACCAACTTGCATACCATTTGTGACCTTAGTGAAATCTAGTGGATCTTGAGAGTGGCAAGGAGCGGTACATGAAGCTTGTGCAGGAGCTGAGAAAGCGTTCATACTAGATGTGGCAAGACAACGAGCAGCTTTGTGCCCCAACTAACCACACTTCACACACTTAGATGGCAGCCATGAATAGAGTACATCAACCATAGTAATTGAGCCATTTTCATCCTCAATTGCAACTTTTGTTGGGAAAGGTTTGTCAAGCTTAACTTCTACGAGTATTTTGGCTTCTACCATCTGTGTCGGATCTAGCCAAGGCCTGCTAGTAAGCATAGGAGCTCCTAAACCTGAACCTATCCAACTAATCCCTTTTGTAGAGTACAATTGATTAGGGATGTTTTTAAGAGTAAGCCAGACTGGGATTGAACTAATCTCAAGAATAGAAATAGTTCCAGCAGGATTCCAACTAGAAACAAACATCAGGCAATCATCTACGTGCCAAAGACCTCGCTGAATGATCCATTGTCTAGTAGATCCATCAGGAATGTGGAATAGAAATGAGGATTCCCTTAACTTACGAGTAAATATTCGGCATCTATTTCCCCAAATTCTAGACAATACAGCATGTATTTGTCCTCCAGAAGGAGCGACACATCTATAGAATTGTCCTATTATGAACTCTTTCTGATTTTCTACTCCCTCAAGAAGACCTTGTTTAGGTATACATACCTTTGGAGTCCCATCTTCCATGAAGCTAGGAGTAGTAACACGGTGGAGATTGCGCATTGATGGTTTCATCTTTGCGGCCCATGGATACTTGGAAGATTGGAGACCGTTATCCAAGTCAAGCGCATCAAATGAATTTTTTTCCAACTGCAGCAGAAGGTTGTGTTGTTGTCGGAAGATCTTTTGATGGTTTTCGACTGCGTGTTTGAGCTCCATTAACAAGCGATGGACATTGAGAATCGACTTCTGAGAGCAGAGACTCAATGCTGTATCGGAGTATGGGTATCGCCGAATCTGAAATATTTAGAGGCACTTTCCAAGCTCCCTGAATAGAGTTGACAGGTGTTGATGCTAGTTTCTTTGCAACTGGAGGAGAGATTGATGTTTGCTTTTTATGTACATCTTGTAGAAGTGGCATCGGGTTAGAGACAGACGAAAACGACCCCGCTTGCATCATCATTTCATCCTCAAATTGGATCGAGGAAGGAGGAGGAGTGATCGATTGATCATGAGAAATTATTTGCATGAATCGATTCGACGGCATCATAGAATCCACGAAGCAAAGTTCAAGCATCTCCGGAGGGGAATTGAATTTCATCTCTTTTGGGAAGTCATCGGTGTTGATTTGAACTTCAACCAACGAACAGGGTATCGTCGGTTCATTCGTCGAAGAGGCATCAGAAATAGGGATGCGATTCGAGTCAGGGACATGAAGAGGAGGATCCATGGAGAAGGGACCAAACCGGTGGCGATAAAAGGAGTTAGTCACCGGAGCAGAGGCGTCGGCTCACAGAGGCGAAGCCGCCGGGAAAAATGCGAGAATTTGAGATTAGTTTTTCCTCGGGAAACAAGTCAGAGAAAAAGGTTCAATGTTTTTCTGACCAAATTTAACTAGAATTTGAAGCTAGGTATGAATGAATGTTCTCTTTATCTCTTTATCTCTTTATCTTCACGTTTTAACTAACCTATAACTTTTATATATCTTCAATTTATCCAACTCAGTTTTTTTATCACGTCAGTATCATACGATTCGGTTGACTTATGCTATAGCCTATAGGGTACGTAAGCCGAAATATTTATTGTACAAAACAGCGTTTGTATTTCGTTTTCTGTTAGCAACTACAAGTTTAGTCGAGTAAACACAAGTTTGCGTGTTGAACGCATGTGTCCATGAGTTTTGTTCAACAAGAGATAGGTAAATGTCGAACTAATAAGGTGTTTTTTTCTTTTCTTTTCTAATAAGGTGTTTTAGTGTCGAGTTATTTTGATTCAATGGAGTATATTTTCCTAGTAATTAAATGTGCTATTGAGACTTAAAATTGTAAGTCTCGGAGATATCTTGTGAGCGCATTTGTTCTTGGTTTTACATATTACTACCTCCCTTTTTTGTATATAAATGATATTTAAGTTCTTACACATAGATCAAGGAATTATTTTGTTGTTTTTGTTTTTTTTCTAAACTAAAACATCACTTATTATCCATTTAAATACAATTCAACCAATAATAAAATAAATAATAGAATACAAATAGTCAAAAATAAAAAAAACTAATTAATTTTGCATTGAAAATTGAAAACATCATATAACAATTTTTTTTTTTTAAACATCATTTATAATAAAACGGAGGGGTATATTGTTTATAAATGTTTCATTTCTGTAATTTTATCAAATACAAATTGTTCACACCGCCATATATATTATTTGCTAAATTAACGAGACTTTTGGTCGTAAGCTATGTTATTCATCATAATAATTAATGAATTTAATTATTAGGGACTATAATGATAAAACAGAAGGTATGTTTTCAATTATGCATTTGAGAGATCTATATGGTAACTACCCTAGATAAGCACGATCGAGCATGTGAAGGAATAATTTGGTCTAGGTTTCTTTTATTTAAAGGAAATGATGAACCAAGACTATATAGGTCAATACATTCTTCTTCTTTATTTCATCATTAATCAGCACCATCATATAATTTTGATTTGCTAAAAGACTTGCACGTTTATCTTCTAGCAATTCAAAATAAATAATTAGAAAATATCAAATTATATGGTAGGACATTTTGGACCATAATTGTTGATCCCGAGGATCACTAATGTTGTTTAAGGGTCGATTACGGAGTGAGAGGCGAGATTTCCGTTAATTAGAGCGAGTCAACCACAAGTTATAGCAGGACGGGTATGATGATGAACAGGTCGGAGACCGTATTTTTTGCATTAATGGTGAAAAGAGACGTACGATTTAGATTTACGAACTGCTTCCGACGGGAATCCAGTTCGGCGTTCTAAACCGTGGTGTCTTGTTACAAAGGTGAGAGAGAGAGAGAGAGAGAGAGAGGCCGGGCCTATTTTTTATAGAAAGTAATCAGGTTTTTTCCCCAAAGTCCCTTCCTTCATGCACAACGAAGGGTATATATAGCGAGGGCAGCTCTCTGTTTCCGCGGATTCCGGGGCCACGCGTCACCCTCAGCCTGCTTCACGGGTAAGGTGCTCTAGGAGGCGTGTCCCGGTTCTCAAGGCGAGAGGCAATGATGAGCTCGGCGCTATGCTTTTGTAAGATAGCACAATGTTCGGCCAACTCCCTTCCACGTGTCCTTTCCTCCTTTGCTTACTCTGCAGGGTTGGTGGGACGTCGAGGTCAGACCATACCCCTATTCAGATAGTACACTGTTCGACCAACCTCCACGTGCCTTCTTCTCTTTCGACATCCCAATCTTGGCGAAGTGTCAGCGCAGACCCGGGGTGCTCCTCTCAGGAGCTCGGGATTTTCAGATAAAGCCGAGCGATGGACTCCAGGTCGGCGAACTCTGGTCAAAGGTCGATTCTATGTTGACCGAATCGAGATAGGCTCTTGCTAAGATGGATCCAACTAAATGAGGGTGCTAAGCCCACCTCCAACAACAATGACATACAAAAATGATTGATTCAAATATCGAAGGAACGTAAAGAACATGTATGCACTTTACAAAAAGAAAATGATGTGATTGATTGTATTAAGAAGATTTTTTTATAGGATTAATTAAGGGGTCATTAATTAAATCAACTACATTAAAGGAAAACTACTATATTAAAACCGGTGGTTATCCAATTGGTTCTATAAATTTCATATAGATAAGTAATTAATAAATGTTATGTAAATTAAAGTGTCGTTTTTCCAAATTTATTATAAAGTTATCAAAATATTACCGAAGGTAATGGACCATGCTAAGAATCTCGTGCGTCGTGAAGAATAGACCAAGTAAATTGGGCAATAACAAATTGACACGTGCAAAGAGTATAGATCATCCACGTAGATCAATTCAAACCACAAACTCAAACTCATCCATTTTTCGAAGACGTCGCGCTTTGCCGCTTGAGCATCCCCTGCGCAAGTTATATCCTCCGCTGCGATATCTTCGCATAAACGGCGCACATTAGTGAAGCCCGAAAAATCCCTCGATCCCCGCCTCCTCCTACGTATGGCGTCGGCAATCTCGGTTCAAACGGGTCGGATCCGGGTCCTCAAGGAAGGCTCTTGTCGACCGTCCGATCAAACGGTGGGTCCCGTTGTTTACTGGATGTTCAGAGATCAACGGTTCAGAGATAACTGGGCGTTGATCCACGCCGTTGATCTGGCAAACAGAACCAACGCGCCGGTGGCGGTCGTGTTCAATTTGTTCGATCAGTTTCTGGGCGCAAAAGCGAGGCAATTAGGGTTTATGCTAAAGGGTTTGCGCCAGCTTCACCGTCAAATCGAATCTCTTCAAATTCCGTTTTTTTTGTTACAGGTGAGTCCATAGCTTGATTTGACACGAAACCCATTTCATTAAAACTTGCTTTGTCGTAGTAATTTCAGAGAGGGAAATTAGGGGTTTTTCGCTCTTGTTATATGGACATGAAATGGTAGATGAATCGATTTAGGGTTTTCGTGGTTTGGGACGAATTGTACAAAATGCTGATCAAATTTCTTACTTTGTATATAACTTTAGGTTATGGAAATTTAGCTGTAAATTTCTGGTCTCTCTTCTTATCGCAAGGTTGGTTGATTATTATTGAGGGAAAGATGAACTTTATGATGTAACAATGCAGGGAGATGCAAAGGAAACAATCCCTAATTTCATCACAGAATGCGGAGCTTCACATCTGGTCACTGATTTTTCGCCTTTACGGGAAATCAGGAGCTGTAAAGATGAGGTTCTCAAGAGAACGAGTGATTCATTAGCCATACACGAAGTTGATGCACACAATGTAGTTCCAGTGTGGGCTGCGTCGGGTAAATTGGAGTACAGTGCTAGAACAATCCGGGGTAAGATCAACAAACTAGTACCTGATTACCTCATTGAGTTTCCTAAGCTTGAACCGCCGAAGAAGAAGTGGACCGGGATGATGGATAATAAACTGGTTGATTGGGATAGCCTCATCGATAAAGTTGTAAGGTTAGGTACTGTCAAATCTGTTTAATAACAGTGTATTAATCCCAATTCCTTATTCTTCTATGGGGTTTGAGTTGAGTTTCTTTGTCCAAATTATAATATGTGGATAGGGAGGGTGCAGAAGTTCCTGAAATTGAATGGTGTGTGCCGGGAGAAGAAGCGGGCATGGAAGTATTGATGGGGAATAAAGATGGGTTTTTAACGAAAAGGTTGAAGAATTATTCAACAGACCGGAATAATCCTGTAAAGCCGAAAGCACTCTCTGGTCTGTCTCCTTATCTACATTTCGGGCAGATATCAGCTCAGCGATGTGCCTTAGAGGCGCGTAAAGTCCGGAGTACTTACCCTCAGGTTTTCAAGTCAAATCATACTTTTTGAATGTAAGTTTTGGTAGACTCTGTCTCTTACCTCTTGTTCACACTCTTAGTTTTGTATTTGCGTTGTTTGTTCACTGAAGGCAGTGGACACGTTCTTGGAAGAATTGATTGTGCGAAGAGAACTCTCCGACAATTTTTGCTACTATCAACCTCACTATGATTCTTTGATGGGAGCTTGGGAATGGGCGCGCAAGTCATTACTGGATCATGCTTCAGATAAAAGAGAACACATTTACTCGTAATGTTTCAGCCGTTTAGTGCCTAATTCTTTTGGAAATAAAATTTTCCAGTCTTGTATGCGCTCTAAAGAGGGTATTACAATTGTAGGTTGGAGCAGTTAGAGAAAGGACAGACAGCAGATCATGTAAGCCACTAAATCTCTCGTCACCTATCATCACCCAAATTTGTCTGTTGCTTTGATTTCCATTTGCATTTTAAGCTTTACTTTCCGGCTTGTTGGAATTGGCAGCTGTGGAATGCTTCACAGTTAGAGATGGTTTATCAGGGGAAAATGCACGGTTTCATGAGGCAAGTAAAATCACCTATCTCGGTTTTGGCTGTACTTTAAAAAACCAGCTATAATGGCAGCAACGGTAAAAACTGACATTTCATTACTTGCAGAATGTATTGGGCAAAGAAGATCCTAGAATGGACGAAAGGACCTGAAGAGGCTCTCTCAATATCCATCTATCTAAATGACAAGGTTTATCTACTACCCTTTCCTTAATGTGTCTTCCATGGATTTTCTTTTTGTTGCTTAGTTTTTTTGATATGCTGATGTAGTATGAGATCGATGGTCGTGACCCGAGTGGATATGTTGGGTGTATGTGGTCTATATGCGGCGTTCATGATCAGGTTCTTTGGTTTTTTCCTTCTCTCACTTGACTACAAGTGATAATAGAGTAGTTTGGACGTTGGAGAATATTGTGCGTGTGTGATTGAATCGGTTTGTGCTTTTGATGGGTTTCAGGGATGGAAAGAGAGGCCAGTTTTTGGGAAGATACGATACATGAACTACGCTGGTTGCAAACGGAAATTCAATGTGGACAGTTACATCTCTTATGTCAAGAGTTTGGTGTCAGTAACAAAGAAGAAGAGGAAAGCTGAAGAGCAGCTCACCAGAGATTCTATTGATCCGTATTTAAGTAAACTTTATTAAACGTCTAGGTGTTCTTTTGTTGTTGTTGTTAAAGACTATTTTGCTCATTTTTATTGAAAAAAGGTGGAATGGAATGACGTAAAAAAGACGAGATTCCGAAAAAGCAAAGAACGATTTCGGTAATTTACACAATCGAATTTAACAAGACAATTAGCCAAAGATCTAGAAGTCAACTTTATGAGCTGCTTTACATCTTTAGACGACAAACAATAAGAGTAAACTTACAGTCATGATCTCGTAATCTGGTGATTTTTATCCTTTTTTCCATGTCTTTTACTTGGTTACAAATTAGATTGGGAGATCAAAGAACAAGGATTTGATTTGAGATCTGCGTTCTCATATTTGGAGATCGTCTATAGATAACTCATTTGCAGTCAAAAGCTTCAGTTTCTGTGGGACACAAGAAGAGAGAAGAAGATTACTTTAATTCAGAGGGAGTCTCGGAATGTGAAATATGTGTGTGGCTTACCGTTATGAACTGTGGAGGATCGTCGAGGCTTGTGGACCCGAGGATTACTTCTCTTTTGAGTTTCGTGGTTAGTTTGTGGCATACTTTTAACTGAAAATCAAATAGTCCAGTAAGAAGATATCATCATATATATCCTCATTCTATGGTTCGATTTTAATTCCTTTGCCCCTTACCTCTGATCTTGTTGCTCCACCAACGATAAACACAAATATTCGTTGTCCCATCTTCTTAAAATCGCTAGACGCATGTCTCAGCACCGAATCACTGCAAGAATGAAAAATAATTTAAGACAAGGTGGGAAAGAAGTGGGTTCCGCAGATCAACAGTGAGACACATGATTTTAGCTTGCTTTCAGGTTTCACTCACTATGCTAACACAAAGAAGTTAAGAGGATCGATGAACAACCCAACTTATGTTTAGATTTTATTCCTATTGGATCGATCCTCAGATTGTTTAAGAACAGATTACCTTGAATATCCATCATCTGAACCTCGCGGTTTAGCCCATGTTGGTGTGCGTCTTGATCGCATTGACTGAGCAGCTTGACCTTGACTACTACTTGCTGATGATGAAAGTGACGTTGATCCATGGAAACTCGGGCTTGGGTCGTTCATACATGGGAAATCCTCTTTTGGCAATTCTCCTTTGCTAAGTTTCTCGATGAGTTCCTGGCAAAATTCCAGATATGGAAGAACAGTCAACACATGAAACCTGTATTATGCTAAAAGACTAAAGTAGTGGCCTATACAAAGTTTGAGTTAACCTCGATCATGGGGTAAAAACGAGATAACTGCCATGCTGCTTCCTCTTGGCGCTCTTTCCTGACAGCTCGTTTCTTCTGCAGCCATTAACAAACAATGTTACGAAGATTCGCATAATTCAATATATAGATGGAGCAGTCAGAGAGAAGATGTTACCTTGTGTAGATCAAACTTCAAAGTGAAACCTCCCGGGGCATTCTTTTTAGCATCGACGGCTGAACCAAGTAATCTCATATTATTTACAGCGCTCATGTCATCAGATGAGAGTTTTGCCAGCTAGAAACAAAAGCAATAAAGCCTTAGATGGGGTGGATGAGAACCAAACAAAGATCCAGAAGCATTAAAACCCCAAGTACCTTCATTAGATTTTGACCTTTTTCACCTTCAAACTTTTCAGGGTAAATTGTTGCGAGGATCATCAGCAGTCGTAACTTACCTTCACGACTTGCCTCCTGTACAGAAGTTTGAAAATACATAAAGGTCGACAGCTCAATGTCTCATGAAATATTACAGTAAATCAACACTATTAACTAGATGCAAACCTCTTGAGTACTCAAATATTTAATCACATCCTTCATCCCAGCATCACCAAAAACAAGGTCTTGTTCAAGTTGTCCAAGCTCCCGAAGTCCCTGCTCTCTGATAAGGTCGTTGATTTTTCTAGCAATCTGCAACGATAAGAAAGAGTTGCATGAATTCCACGTTCAGAGAAGAAAAAAAAGCACAAGATGCGATAAATCTGGACATCTGCAGACAGCTCTTCAGACACTAAATCCGGTGAAATTTTAATTAGATGATGCATATAAATAGATTAATTGTGTGTGGCACCGCCTAAAGTTGAACGTTCTATTAAGGATACAAACTAGAGGCATATAAAGTTTGAAGTAGAGGTGGACGCAACAAGAAAAGACAAGGGAGCGTTGCACATAACTATGGAACTACCTCTACATGGAGAGAGAGCTTGTCAATTTGTTCACTGTATTGTGGCAATGCTTGAACCATCTTCTGCAAATCCCTCGTAGAAAGCTCACCTCCATCTCTAAAAATAAGAGACGAAGAAAATTAATTAAAAGCAGAAAACAATTGAAAGTACTTCTCCAAACAAATAATGTATTCTACATAGATCAATGCAGAGTTATGTCAGAGTATGATCAAACTGAAAAACAAGAGGATATATGGTAAAATCTGGTTCTACCAGTTCAGGGGAAGTGTAATATATGCTCTCTGGTTACATTTACTGCAAAAATAAAAGTGATACCCACCTCTTACCATGCTGAAGCTGAGCAGCTTTGTTTTTCGATAAGAAATTGGTCATCTTGTCATGCAATCTTTCACTAGCCTGATGAAAAACACAGGTCAAGAGGATTCACATTTTTTTCATTACGAGAGAGAAATATACCTAGGCATCAGACTCACATCTGCTATATGTGCATGTCGAAGCTCTAGCCAAATAGGATCATGTTCCTCCAAGAGCACATCTTTCTTCTCTGGTTGTCCACCTGACTTGCTTGGAATCTAAAGACTAAAAGAATATCACATGGAATTCTAGGAAGAGAGCCACCACAAAATCACAATATCTTATACAGCAAATAGTTGACCTTACCACATGTACATATTTGTTCCCTTCCATGTTCAGTAAATCATGGCACATAGCATCATAAGTCCACTCATGTATAACGGGGGCAATCTAGACATTCAAAACAAGCAAATGCTGCTAATCATATAACACATGTAGAGGAGGAAACATGAGCTCCATAAGTAGATGGATGGAGTCCTGATTAATAAAATAACAAATGAAAGACCCATTAAATATGAAAAACAGTTTTAAACCTGGTCTATGGATCTGTCGAGGATGAGCAGCTCGCACGTTTCAGTCTGTGGGAAATTTTCAATTGACTGTTTATGTTTTGCCAGACAATTCCAGATTCCAGCTGCAAGCTTTGTGGGAATTAAATCACGCAAAGTTGTCATTGTCGATGCATCAAGTGACTTTGCAGCTCGGTATCGTACTGCTGGAAATTCCTGTAAAGTCCAAAATGATTCAGAAGAGTCATCCCCAGATGATAGTCATTACTCGAGAGAATAATGATTGGTACCCGTAGTGAAGCAAAAACTGTGGCAATTCGAGAAGCCATCACATTCAAGCACGCATCGCCTTTTCGAGAAGTTTCCTCATCACCGAAAAGATCCTCTAAAGCTCTCTCATGATCGGTGATGAAACCCTGTATAATTTGTCGTTAATAAATGTCTTTTGCGACCCTCTTTCACATCATGAAACATACACTAACAACATGATACCACAGGTCGCACTGCATTTCAGACCATATGATGGAGAACAGTATAAACACGGCTAATGATCATACCTGGCTATCAATGGCAAAAAACTCCAAATTCATCTGCAAAATGAAAATCAAATAATAATTTATCGATATGGATGCTATCACAGCTCTTTAACACATACTATAGTAATTAAATTGAGTAGCAACAGTTGAATACACTAGAAAGTATGGTTTTTATTGCAATATACACCTCTCTCAATGCTCCAATCCGAGGTAATACACTCGAATCTTTTTTTATGTGACCAACCAGCTCCTTGGATACCGGTGAACTAAAGAAAACAAATGCCCTTCACAGATGCAGAGGAATAAAGAAGAAAATCAGTGTTTTAAAGAAATTGTCTTTAAGATAGATCCGATAACTAAGAGGGAATCATTTCCTTACTTCTTGTACAATGGTGATTTCCCAGACATGTCTGACAAGAACATGATGACACTGATGAAACAGAATCAAACATTAATACAGGAGGAAATAACAAATGTCACATTTTGGAACACAACAAAGGAGCATCAAAGATAAATTACTTCTCTTTAGTTGGCTGGATGAAGTATATTGCATCCATTGACGGTAGAGGCTGTCTTCGTCTAAATATGTCTTCAACCACTACAGAGAAATGAAAGCTTACGCCAATTAAGTTATTCCTAAATAAAGCATCATATCGAACTAGAATTCTTACAAAAATACTTCATTCTCACATGAAACTCCTTCTTGTGTGATATCAGCCATTTTGCAGGCGTACGACATTATCTTGACAGTAAGTTTGTCCATGATTAGAACCTAAAATGCGAAAAGGAAAAAAAAAAAAAAAACTTAGCAGAAAAATAGGTATAAACCTAAAAGCCAATGACATTATCTGGACATCCCACAGTGAAGTACACGTAAACATACCTTCCAGGTGGATTTAGAGCTCCCTGTCTTGGCAGATCTAAGCATCTCATACAAGAGTCCTGAGAAACAACGAAATGTGAAAAGATCAGATACACTGCCTATAACTCCACAATGTGACTACAATCAAAATCCACGACCTTCTTCTCAAAGCCTTTTCTCAAAAAATTAAGAAAAACTACCATGTCTGCCTTCATATACATAAATCAATCCTTTCATCGTCATCATCACAGACATGTAACAGTTTCCTTTTCTAACTGTCCGATAGGCATCATTAGTTCTAATGACTTTCCACCTCAAAGAACCATGCACGTCGATTCTAAGTAGATCCACAATAGAATCAGAAACAGGAAGCCCTGCGATAAGCCACTCGCTGTCCACCACCAAGCTAATACCGACCCCTAAACCTCATCATAAATCTCAATTCTAACATTTGAGCACAAACCAGTATAACAAGCAACAGGTTTACCAATACTTCATCAGAAAACCGTCCCAAATTTAAATCCGCGACAGGTCTTAGCCATTAAAACTCACATATTCTCCTCGGGCAAACCAATTAAAAACCCCCACAGAAACCTACACTAAATCGTTCTCATGACCGTAGAACCCAGAATCAAAATGAAACAACACGACTAAAACGGCCACTCCGCAGAACCCGGAAGCAGAAATAGATCACGTGAATCCAGAGAAGTCAATCCAAATCAACGAGAGTCAAAACAGATTAAAAAAACGAGATAGAGAGAGAGAGAGAGAACTCACGTTCACGTGTAATCTGCCGGAAATTCCTGTACTCGCCAGCCTGAGACGACGAATCGGAATCGGAGTACGACATAGCTGCGATCTACCAACTTTCTGACTGATTAAATCTCCGGTCAAAATCTCCGATCGACGAATCGAACAAAAGATCGACCAGAGACAGAGAGAGAGAGAGATCGCGAACTAATCAATATATAGAGAGAGAACGACAAATGACGAGACGAAGACCGATGAAGAGAAAGCTCCTCCTTCCCCCGAAACACCGTAATTAAATTAAAAATTACTATTTAACTAAATTCTCTCTCTCGAAAGCCGCGGTGGCAGGTGAGGTTAGACCGTGTTGACCTGAACCGACGGTTTGAATCGGTTAATCGAAGTTTCTATGTAGACCGGGTCTTTTGAAAGTAAACGTTCGATTTCTTATCAAATGACCAATATACCCCACACAGCCACAGTCGCTGTTGCTTGCTTTGACGAGACCGTTAACCAACGTTTTAATGTTTGTGGTCCTCCAGATTACTTCTCCAAAAGTTACTTATAATTAAACTAATTTAATTCAGATTACGTGCTAAATTCTGTAAATATAAAATGTATAATTTCATAAGACCATTCACAATGGAGGTAAATTCAACCGTTGAAACTTCCCAATAGAGTGTTGAAAATTTTAAAAAATCCTAGGTGGATTAAATTGCGTTGAAAACTTTCAAATAGTTGAATTTGGGAAGTATGGGACATGTGGCATAATTTAATTAGAGAAACAAATATTTTGGTAAAGTGAATGAGAGAGGATGGGTTGAGATATATATATATATATATCTTTTTTTTTTACATCTTCATTATTTGATTCAACTAGGGATTGACCTCCGCGCTTCGCGCGGGCTTATTTTACATTCATATTTTATAAATTTGTTTATATGCTAATTTTTAGGAAACAATTATTTTAATTATATGTGGCGTTGTGATTGCAGATGGAGCTAATGCGATCAACGAACATCCTTTCAAAAGAAACACATCGTTTGTTCTGAGTAATGAGATAAAAATCAATCAAATTTTTACAAAATCTTAGAGTTTTAGCAATTTTGTGAAGTTAGAATAACGATCATTCTTCATGATCTTTAGTCCATTTTATTTGTGAACAATGAGGGAATAAATAGATTAATAGAAACCTCAATGATTTCAAAGATAATTCTTAGGACACCCGAACTTGAAGTGAACTTGGAGTGAAGTTATTGCAAGAGTTGGTTTAACTTCTCCATCTTTCTTATTTCAAAAATATGTGAACGATTCTCAGAGTCTATTATATTGGCTTCAATGGTACTTAATCTCTTCCATTAACAAAAATTGGGTAATAAGCATTTCAAGATTTATGACGATCATTTAGTAAATGGCTAATTTTGGCTTTGAAAATCCTCGATATATTTATTTGTCCGAAAAACCAATTCGGATCCGAAAAAATGTATTGATTTGTCGAGATATTAATTTATCGAGTATCAATTTATAGATGTTATACTGTTAATTATGATAATAAACTCATTTTATATGAATTTTCCGTTGAATTGTAGTTGGTTATCTATAAATTAAGCAGTTTATCTTAATATTTTATTTTCAAATATGAACTTACTATATGGTCATTTTTCACTTATTTCATTTCATTTTTTTTTCCAAACTTATGCATTCGCATATACTAATTTTGTTAATAGCCGGTTCAAATTTTAAATCATAATTAATATTATATATTTTCTCGTTAGTTGGTGTAATTGTGTGTTTTGGAGTTGTATAGTAATAATTATACATATGTTGAAGCTTTAATTAGTACATATTAGAGTTTTACATAAGTGGTGTCCATTAATAGACGATTGTAGTGATTATGTGGATAGTTTATATTGAGAGATAACTCTCCTATTATATAATAGATTCTACTTTATATAATAAGATGCTTATTTCCTCTACTATCATTTATCTATAATTTTATTTATTTGTTATTATCTTCCTATTTTACATATTCTCGACTTTGTTAAATTAATCGTAATAAATTATATTTACCACAAATTTATAGTATTTTGTGACTCTTAAATGATGTAAATTTTATTATAAAAATATATATTCTCGAACCAAAATTGAATAAATTATTTTTTCATTATATGTAGTAAAATCTATTTTACATTCTTAATTTCATAATCACATTCTAACATTTAAAATATGATAAATATTAAATTAAAGTTTTTGTTTGAAAATCTAACAATATATTATTTTCAAGAAAATATTTCATTATTTTTTATCCAATTAGTATTACAATTTTTTGATTATTAATATTGAATTATCACTTTTCTATTTTGTTACACAAAGTTTTGTATTTTTGTAATTTGTATTAAATAAAAATAATGATAAATATAATAGACATGTATTAAATGAATATTTTAAATATATTTTAATATTTAAATTTTTTGTGTAAATGAGATGATGAGGTGGAGACCCTAAATTGAGAGAAAACTCTCCTATTATATAATAGATTATTGCATATTAATTTATATTTTAAAAAATATATATATACTAAAATTTACCATTTTCATACTCTATAAATAGAGACTTCTTTCATTAGACTTGGACACTGAAAAAAAAAATCATATTCTTGAAAATAATTTTCTATTTACCTCTCATAAACTCTCGTTTTTATCTTTTTCAGTCTTCTCTGAGAAAATGGATCCAAACAATAACCCTTATAACACCTAAAATTCTTCTAATTACCCATTTAACTACCCAAATCCCAACAATTATCCATTTCAAAATTAATCTTCCAACCAACCCCGCAATATGCCAAATTATGGTTTTTCACCAAGTTTCTTCATGTCGTCAGCTATTTCAAACTATCATCCATACTACGGTTCGACGATGTCATATTCATCTCAACCACCCCTTTATTTTTCTGCTTCGGCGGGTAATGAAATTGTTCCGGACTCTGGAGCAATTGAATTTCTCGGATTTTCTACCCAAATGGCTCTTGGTGGTATAAGTGGTGTTAATGAAGCCACTCCAAGTGCAGACCATACAACCTCTGCTCCTCGGAAAAACCCCAAATGGACCACCGAGCAAAATTTGGTGCTACTGAGTGGGTGGATCAAATATGGAACAGACAGCGTTGTTGGCAGAAACCAAAAGAGCGAAGCATTTTGGGGAAACATTGCTGAGTATTGTAATGAGCATTGCTCATTTGATCCTCCGCGTGGTGGAGTTTCGTGCAGAAATCATTTCAACTACGTGAACCAAAAACTGGGAAAATGGATTGGCGCTTACGATAACTCTCAGCGTATGCAACAAAGCGGGTGGTCGGAGCGGGATGTATTGGCGAAAGCGCATGAAATATATACAGATGGTGGTAATGGTAATTTCAATTTAATGAAAGAATGGACCGCTGTGCGTGATCAACCACGTTATTGTAGTCATGTAGGAGGAAATACTGGCTCCGGAAGCAGTGGATCTAAGAGAGCCCACGACAGTGATGCTAGTGACTCCAACTCTGTAGGATCCAGTGCTCGTCCAATGGGGAGGGATGCAGCTAAGAAATCTAAAACGAAAGGTAAGGGCGAAGTCTTGGAAGTGGTCAACGAAGATTTTAGTGAATACAAAAAACTCAAGGCGCAAGAGTTGGAACGCTTGGAAAAAATAGCCATGTTGCAAGAGGAGGCAATTCGACAGCAAGAGGAGGCAAACCAAAGGCAAATTGAGGCAACCCAAAGGCAAGATGAGTCAAACCTATTGATGAAAGAAAAGACTAGGGCTAAGAATACAAAGATGTGGATGAAGCTAAGTGAAAAGAGCCATCTCATTGACCAGGAGAGAGAGCTGTTTCAGAAGTTGAGCTACAAATTATTTGGAAAATAATTGTAGTAACAAGTGGCTATCTGTATCATGTCACTCCATGCTTCTCTGTATCATGTCACTCCATGCTTTAATAATGTTTGTTTGTCGCTTTCTCCTTTAATAATGTTTGTTTGTCGCTTTCTCCTTTAATAATGTTTGTTTGTCGCTTTCTCCTTTAATAATGTTTGTTTGTCGTTTTCTCCTTTAATAATGTTTGTTTGTCGAGTGCCCGTGATTTTTTTTGTCAATGTAAGAATCTTATCCTCCAACCACTCAACTTGATTTAATAATGTTGTCGAGTGCCCGTGACGTTTTCGTCAATGTAATCCATGAATTTCGGCTTTTAATGGCAGAATCTTATCCTCCAACCACTCAACTTGATTTAATAATGTTGTCGAGTGCCAGTGACGTTTTCGTCAATGTAATCCGTGAATTTCGGCTTTTAATGGCAAAATCTTATCCTCCAACCACTCAATTCGTTGGTTCCATTTTCTTATAAATGGGGACTCATTCTTCCATTTATGTACCAATACCACAAATCTCATCTCACTAAAAAAATCTCAAAAGCTTACAAAAGGGAGTCTGAAATTGAAGATAGGTATATCCTCAACCATTTTAGCGAGCGCCGAAGGCAAATAGAGGAAGCATATCCACCTCGTAGGAAGAGAAGACACTTCAACAGAGATCATGCAGCGGCAAATCAAAGACTGATTGGCGACTACTTTGCCAATCATCCTACATATGACGATGCAATGTTTCGTCGGCGATTCCGGATGCGAAAACATGTTTTCCTCCGGATAGTTGGGGACCTATCAAGAAGTGACGACTACTTCACCCAAAGATTTGACGCAACCAATAAAGAAGGTATATCTCCATTATCAAAATGTACCACAGCCATGCGAATGCTAGCCTATGGTGTAGCGACGGATGCGGAGGTACTACAGCTCTGGAGTGCTTGCGTAGATTCTGTAAGGGAATCATACAATTGTACGAGCAAGAGTATCTCAGAGCCCCAACTCAAGAGGACCTGCAGAGAATTTTGCATGTTAGTGAACTGCGAGGGTTCCCGGGGATGATTGGGAGTATTGATTGCATGCGCTGGGAATGAAAAAATTGTCCTACAGCGTGGGAAGGACAATTTACTAGGGGAGATAAGGGAACCACCACTGTTATTCTTGAAGCAGTTGCATCCCATGATCTATGGATCTGGCATGCTTTTTTGGATGTCCAGGCACATTGAACGATATAAACGTTCTAGATCGTTCACCAGTGTTTGATGATGTTGAACGGGGAAATACTCCAAGAGTGAACTTCTTCGTGAACCAACGTCCGTATAATATGGCGTACTATCTTGTTGACGGTATCTATCCTTCTTATCCTACTCTCGTCAAATCGATTAGGCTTCCTCAAAGTGAGCCGGAAAAGTTATTTGCAGAAGTTCAGGAGGGATGTCGGAAGGACATCGAACGTGCATTTGGAGTGTTGCAGACTCGATTTAAAATCATTCGTGAACCAGCTCACATGTGGGACATAGCCGATCTGGCTATCATTATGAGGTCATGTATCATATTGCATAATATGATTGTTGAGGATGAACGTGATACATATACTCAACGATGGAACGATTATGATCAATCTGAGGCAAGTGGGTCTAGTACACCGCAACCATTCTCGACCGAGGTGCTACATGCATTTGCAAATCATGTCCGTGCTAGATCCGAGTTGCGTGATTCAAGTGTGCATCACGAATTGCAAGCAGATCTAGTCAAACACATATGGGCAAGATTCAGAATGTCTCGTGATTAAAAAGATTTCCAAGTTTGTGAGTTCAGTCTATTGTACTAATTAAGTTATGTGTGTTTTATTGGTTGTATTGTGTGCTTCTTATTGTATTGTATTGCATTTTATTTTTTCGTAATTTTTTTGTTTTAATAATGACTTTCACTATTCTCGTTTTTATTGCATTTTTTTAATTAAGAATATAAAAAAGCAATAAAAAATGTAAAATTATTTAAGTCTTATTTACGCTAATTTAATTATAAACGGTATCTGTTACTAATAATAACTAATCAGAAAAACTAAAACATACAAGAAAATAAAATATGGTAGGGTAGGGTATTGAATCTTATTAAACAAACCATTGTAGTGTATAAAATATTAGTGTGTGTTGAATTATTAGGTAGAAGAAAGAGAAAATGATGTGGAAGAAAGAGAATATGATGTGGAAGAAAAAGAAGATGATGTGGAGGGTGTTGATAGTTGAAACCATTGTACATAGTGTAAGTGATAAATTCAAATCTGAAACCTATTATTTTCGGTAACTTTAAATGCTATAATTTCAAAATTAATTGATACTATTTCACTTTATCATCAATGTATCATTCAACTACTTTAAACCTATCACACTAACCACACCATTTTACCAATCATAATCTTTATGATTGGTAAATGTATACATATGTGTGTATGATCTGTGTAACGATTAACTAACGACAACCATTAGATGTCACAATAAACTACACGTAATCAACTCCAAGAAAATGAAGCTAACGAGAAAAGGCCAATATTTTACTTTATTAGACTTTTTCTTGAATCACTTTGACAACAAACCAAAAAAACAAATCTTCACAAACCAATTCTTATACATTTTCTCGTAAAAGTCACTAAAAACCAGATTTAAAATAGTATTCACTTTCAAAAGTCATTCATTTTTATAATTACAAGCTCACAAAACAAAACAAAAAAACCACCAATTTTATAACCCATTAATCAACGTAATTAACCCCCTAGTGGGCTACAAATGCTTATTAAACTCTTGTCGTTTTTATTACATTCCTTGACCGTTCGGTCTACTACTTCTTCCTCGTAGTTGCCACCATGCTTGCAAACCACCTTGCACTTAACCACACTCCCATAGACGTAAAACCCGGGTTGAACCATAGCTCGAACCAGACTCTTAAACCGGTCTCCACCAGTTTCCTCCATGTAAACCGGATCAAACCGGTCGTCTTTCTCGACTCGAAAGATCTGCAAACCCGGGTTCACCGAGTTAGCCAAGAGATGAACCAACCAAACACTCTTCGAGGCTCCAAAAAACGCCTGCAACAAAAAAAGGTTCAATTGGTTTTCAATAAACCAAATGAATCTGTAAATACCGGTCGGTTTAACGCTCACCTGTAAAAGCGGTTCAGGCCAGGCTCGGTTCCAGCAAAGCATCGAAACGACGTCGCTCATTTTCCGGTCACAGAATCGGCTAAACTCCTCGGAGAAATGCTTCGTTCCTCTGCTCAACACCTCGTCCCACGTGAGCTCCATCAAGACGTTGAACGAAGCGTAATTGGATTCGCAACGATCAATCGGGTTCAAAATCCGGGTCGACCCGTTTTTCTGAAACCCGGAAGCTTCGAAATCCTCGAAGAAGGCTCTGCTCAGAATCGCTTCGAGGTAAAAGATGAGGCTTTTAGGGTTTTTGGCGAAAGAATTGATCTTGACATCGAAAGGTTGAAGGAGGAGGGAGAGTCGCTCGTAGACTTTCCCACCGACGGTTCGTAGCTGCGACGCGAGAGATCTGCTCAAAGCCCTGATCGAAGATCGAGATTCCGACACGGACACGAGAAATTGCTGGATGATCCTGTCGTTGATTCCGTCTTTTCGGATCGGAACACTCTGTTTCTTGTTGCTGCACTCGTCAAGTCCCGATTTGAGATTGTGACAGTAAATCTCGAGCTTATTGAGTTTCTTCTCGAGCTCTGCCATGGACGATTTCACCCTAGAAGCTTCTATCACAGCGTCTTCTTTCTTCTTCGTGGCTTGAATCAGTTTATGGGAAAGCTCCGCCACGGCTAACCGCCACTGCTCTTCTCGGGAAGCGTCGGCGGCGGAGGAGGAGGAAGAGCGCGGTGGAAGCGCCGCCATCGAAGAGGGTTTGGGGCTTCTCCGTGTGAGGGATTGAAAGATCGATTTGATTATGAGATTGGGGCTAGAGATGAAGGAAGGGTTGTTGTGGCTTTCGAGAGGCACGACGGAGAATTTGTCTCGGTGAGAGTGGTGAGGCCGACATTTGTTGCATGAGACGGCGCCTCCGTCGTCCTCGTCGTCGTCGTGTCGTTTCTTGTTTTGGGGTTTTCCGTTTCCGTTGTGGTGGAGAGGCGTTAGAGGAAGTTGGTGGTTGTTGTTGTTGCGGCGGTGGTGGTGGTGGCTTGGGGTAGCGGAAGAACCACCGTCGCTGCTTGGGGTTGCTCTGTTTTTGTATCTGTCTTCGTAGAGGTCGTCTTCTTCGCATTCTGGAATCTGAAAGAACAGAGAAGGAAAAAAAAAACCAAAAAAAAAAGATTTTTCTTTCATTTATTCAGTGAAAATCATGCCAAAATGAGAAAAAAGAATATTTGGATTTGAAGAATTTTTTCAACTGACACGATATGAGATTCTAATGGAATCATTGAGATCAAAGGATGAAACTTTAGACGAAAATGTAATAGAACTGCCTCTTTCTATTTTTCCATCATTTTCTCGGAAAATAGTGGTGGGATTCAGTAGAAAAGACGCAGGAACAAGAAGATTCTTGCTAAACAATATCAATTCCGCGATTTTATTTGAATAAAACCCACTTTTTGTCACAGAGCAAGACAAAAACAAAACAAATTTGAGGTCTGCGTTTTTCCCGGGAAACAAAGAAGATGGATTTGAGTTTTGACTTACAGGAGTGAAGTGAAGGGATTGGTGAAGAGATGGAACAGGAGATTTGGAAGGAGAAGATGAAGACGACGGAGCCATTTTTTGTTTTGTTTCCTTTGCTCTCTTTTTTTTGTCTGCTTTAATATCTCACTTTTATATACAGACACTATAACATGATAATATAAATTATTTATTAAGTCAATTTGTAAAAAAAAAAAAAATGTCTGATTCTTTTTCTTTTGGTTTTGTGCCGGTAAGCTTGGTCAAATATTAAATTTGTTTCCATCTTAGTTCAGGCTAAAATCAATTGGGTGTTTTGCAAAAATTAATACTTTTTAAATAAAAAAAATTGTCAAGTAATACTTTTAATTTTTTTATAATTTTTAAATTATTGTTTATAGTTTTTTAGCATTTTTGTTATTATTAATAAAAATTTAGTTCATGCATAATACAATATATACGTATATGGATGGTATACGGACATATAGATTGATGAGTATTTTTGTTATTTACATGCTAAAAAATAAAATAAAAATGTTAAATTTATATTAAAAAAAATTAATCAAGTGTTAATCTGTGCAAATATATCAAACCAAAATGAAGACTATGTTTAGATATATTTTGTTTTCGTCGCTCTAAAGATATATTATTATTTGTATTTACATTTGAATCCCATAATTATTGTTCCAAAAAAAAAAAAAAACCCTATTATTCAACACTATTATTGTCATTAGATCACACATCGATCCGCCGGCTTCGTTTTGTACAAATTGTTGTCGATTGTTAGTTCTGTGCTTGTTTCTTAGCTTTGATTATATAGTGTTACTTTTTCATGTTTTTTTTGTTTGCCAACGCTTTTAAATTTTGTAACTCAAATATTTAGACTTATCTGTGTGTGTATATATGAAGTGCAATGATTATAGTTTCCTTGGATATGTAAAAGGGATGTATAAGTTTCTCTCTTTTCGTTTTCTCTCACTATTAAATCATCTGATCATTTCTTCTGAAATAAACCAGAGAGTTTTTGCTAAAAGCTATTTACGTCAGCACAGATAGCAGAAGAAACAAATAATTGTTGTCGAAGAAGTAAGTAACTTTTAGCAAAACTCTCTGGATTGCTAGTTTTCTATATATTTCATTTATAAAATTACTCTTTTTAAGAACAAAAATATAATTAACTCTGTATTACAAAGTAATTAATTGTTTATTGACGCAAGAAAATAACTCTTTTTATCTTGCTTATACCAAAAATTCGACACACAAGGATTAAAAGTTAAAACAATTCAAAATAAGATCCACATCATGAATTTACTCACTTCCTCCATGTCTTTGGTGACAATACACTTGGAATTATACAAAATAGAAACAAAGCTATACAGACGTAGGCGTATATTTATTGGTGTAACGACAATCACCGTCAGAAAAAGAGAGTTACATGCACCTTTATTTGATTATTTCAATCTTTTTCCTTTTTCATATAAACTGTACAAAAAAATTTGCTTCCAATAAATGCATATTGGGTTGCATATAGATCTGGTGTTTGCAAGTTTTGGTTTGTATTCTAATCCTGCTTCCATTCAAATCCAACATACGTAGCTTATAGTGGAAACTACAAAAAAAACGAGCTTATAGTGGAAACTACAAAAAAACCAGCTTATAGTGGAAAATACAAAAATAATATCGATAATAAAAATATTGTGAATTATTTTGGTAATGATAACCTATAAAGGGGTAAATAATAATTTTTTTTTAATATGATATCACATGCTTATAATTGTATTTTAAATGTGATTTTGTTAGATTTAGAGTTTCGCTTGGTACGGTTCAAAAAGACATCACATTATTGTTTGATTTAGAGAGTGAATGTTCGTGACAGTAAACAAGATAAAAACGAGGAATAGCGTATACAATGTTCTATCAACGTTTCATGACTTATTGTATATATGATTCCACTGCGCAGTTGTACATATTTCATTATTTATACCATTAATGATCCTTAGAAGATTGTTTTCATAATTAAAGAATTCAGATATATATGTGGTTCAATAATTAATTAAATCTCAAGCAAACATAGACATCAAATTGCTTAAAATGAGACATGAAAGTTTGTATTTACTATTACTTTATTTGTTGCTTAGTAATAAATATAGAGTAGGGGGAATTGTCACATTAAATACCGAGTGAGAGTCGAAGAGCATCAAATGCAAATCCAGCTAACTCATTTATGAGATTGGTTGACCCACATTACCAAACAAAAACATCTCTTGGCCTATGGCTTGTTAGATTGGTGTGCCTTATTCATTGGGTCTTTCTTCTCTTTCAGCTCCCAACTTTAAGTCTCATTCTATATTTCATGTGATTGTGGTTTTGAAACTACTAATAAATAAGCATGACAACTGCGAAAGCAAGGGAAAAACCATTTTGATTAATGAGAAAATAACAAAAAAGATTGTTTTTCTTCTCACACACACACACAAAAGAGAAAAACAAGGGGCATGTGATGGTAATAAATGGGACAAGGAGAGGGTAAGATCGTCCAAAATTGATGATAAAATTTTGAAAGGGTTTTTGGTTTTGGCTTTTGGGCTCTGAAAGTTGGCTGACTTTGCGTGACATGTCTCTATTCACCGGTTGGATCATGTGCACGTGACGCCTCTCCTTACCTCTTTTCTCATTTATTTATTAAAATTGAGTAATATTACTGATCGCATTAAACTGGTCAGACCGCTCAGGATCCGGACAGCCCAACACCGCAGGGAACTTCGGTTCACGACAAACACCAATCGTCATCTGTTTTTTTTCTCCCATGCTGTATTTGTCTCAACGTACATTTTGTTAACAGGAAGTAGAAAACAGAGGATTGAGAAAGATGTTGTTTTCTTCTTATTAAACTGAATCATACTCATGTCTCTTAAATAGACCATATTGCTTACAACTTTTAATCTGAAATCAACTCAACAACTACAGAGATTGTCTCCTACAAATCAGGATGACTTCTTCTAATCTGTTTGACTTATACAATAGCCTTAGACTTATTCAAACTTAACAGAACTTCTAACGGTCTTCAAACCTTCCCCTAAACTGAAAAACTTTCTTCAGTTTACTCCTCCTCCAAGCATAAACCCATCTTCGATTTCAGCTTCTCAAATACATCGAGTTTTACAGCCTTCGTCATGATGTCTGATATCTGCTCTAAAGTGGAACAGTACTCAAGTTTGATAACTCCATTATTTACCAGCTCTCTAAGAAAGTGATATCGCACATGAATGTGCTTGCTTCTGCCATGTAGAACTGGGTTCTTGGAGAGTTTGATTGTGGAACTGTTGTCACAGTACACAATTGTTTCCTCACTCTGAGGCACACCAATCTCCTCCAAAATGTTTCTTTGCCACACTGCTTGACATGCTCCATAAGCTGCACTCACGAACTCAGCTTCAGTGGTTGACAATGTGACGATAGGTTGCTTCTTAGAAGCCCATGAAACAGCTCCATCTCCCAACATAAACACATACCCTGATGTGCTCTTTCTATCATCTGTATCTCCAGCATAATCACTGTCTACATATCCAAGTAATCTTGAGTCTTCCCTTTTCTTGTATCTAATTCCGAGAGAGATGGTTCCTTGAACATACCTTAGGATTCTTTTTGCAGCCATCATGTGTTGTTCGTTTGGTTCCTCCATGTACCGACTAACCAAATTCACAGAAAACATTAAATCTGGCCTTGTTGCAGTAAGGTACCTTAGACTTCCAACTAGTTGTTTGAACAAAGTTGGATTCACTGCAGCTCCCTCCCCTTGTTTGGTCAGCCTTTGACCTGGAACCATTGGATTTCTTACCGGATTACTATTCTCCATACCAAACTTCACCAATAAATCTTCTGCATACTTCTTTTGGTTGATGAAGATTCCTTTTTCATCTTGTATGACTTCCACTCCCAGAAAATATTTCATCTTTCCCAAATCAGTCATAGAAAATTCTTCCATCATAGATTTTTTGAACTCTTCCAGTAATGTGGTTGAGTTTCCCATGTAAATCAGGTCATCAACGTAAACACTTACGATCACGACACCTTCTCTTTCTGTTCTTATGAACAGTGTGTGCTCACAGTAGCATTTCTTGAACCCGACCTTCATGAAGTATCCCTCCAATCTGCTGTACCAAGCTCGTGGAGCTTGCTTTAATCCATATAAAGCCTTCCTCAGTTTGTAAACCTTATTACTTGCACCTTCGTCCTCAAAACCTTGTGGTTGCTCGACATATACTTCCTCACTGAGTTCACCGTGCAAGAATGCACTTTTGACATCTAATTGGAGCACCACCCACCGGTTTTGAGCTGCGACAGCAAGTAGTGATCTGATTGTATCCCATCTCGCAACTGGAGCAAAAACCTCATGAAAGTCGATGCCTTGTGTTTGATGATATCCCTTGGCTACTAATCTGGCCTTTAATTTATCCACTTCCCCTTTTTCGTTGTATTTGGTTTTGAATATCCACTTCACTCCAATGACTTTAGCTTCTGCAGGTAACTCCACCAATTCCCAAGTCTTATTATCCTCAATTGACTTGATCTCAGCCTCCATAGCTTTTCTCCAAGATTCGTGTTGTGCAGCTTCTTCATATTTCTCAGGATCTTCTGCTGCAATGAACAGAGCTAATACTTCATCACCACCTTCTTCTATAACCATTTTCACACCTTGACAGTGGAAGTCTTTCATCCACAGTGGTCTAACTCTCGGACGTTTTCCAGTGGTCCTTGGAGTTGTCTCCTCAGTGTCAGCGTCTGCTTCGTCTGCAGTTTCTTGAACCGTCTCAGGTTCTGCGTTTCCTGCGTCTTCTTCATTGCGTTGGTTTCCTGTCTCATCACCTTGATCTCCTTCCTCCTCAGGCTCATTTGCCATGTCTTCCCAGGTAATCAACTCATTTCCTTCTTCACTTCCCCAGTTCCAACCTCTGTTTTCATCAAACCTCACATCTCGGCTGATTATGATCCTTTTTGAGACCGGATCATATAGCCGATACGCCTTTGATTCTCTGCTAATTCCAAGCATGATGCATTTTGTGCTTTTCTCATCTAACTTGGTCTTCCTCTCATATGGTACAAGTGCATATGCCAAGCACCCGAACACTCTGAGATGTTCCACCGATGGTTTCAGCTTGCTCCATTTCTCCCCTGGAGTAACGTCTTTAATGGCCTTTGACGGGCTGCAGTTCAAAATGTATACAGCATACTGAGATGCTTCTGCCCAGAAACGTGTTGGTACTTCCATTCCCATTAGCATACACCTCGTCATATTCAGTATGCTTCGGTTTTTCCTCTCAGCCACTCCGTTTTGCTGTGGAGTGTAGGCGGCTGTTAACTGTCTCTTTATCCCTTGTTCTTTGCAGTAGTCTAGAAACTCATTAGAGTTATATTCACCGCCCCTGTCTGTTCTCAGCATCACCAGAGGTTCCCCTATCTCTCTTTCCACCTCTGCTTTGAATCTTTTAAAGACTCTGAAGGCCTCTGATTTTGCCGATAAGAGATACGACCAACACTTTCTGCTGAAGTCATCGATAAAGTTTAGGATGTACCTTTTCCCACTCTCTGAAGCAGGTGTAATTGGTCCACATATGTCACTGTGGACCAACTCGAGACCTTTGCTGGCTCTCCAAGTGCTTCCTTTCGGTATGTTTTCGCGAATCTGTTTCCCCTTCATGCAAATTTCACAAACTCCTTCCTTGGTGTTTATAGTGTTTAAGCCTTTCACCATTCCTTTCTCTACCAATGAATGCATTCCACTGTAGCTCAAGTGGCCATATCTTCTATGCCATAGATCATTTCCTTGATCACTTGTTGCTTACAAACAGTTCGAATTCACCATGTCTTGTGATCCTTTAGCTGTAGCAAGGACCACAAACATCTTGTTTCTTGACATGATTGACTGCATTACTAATCTTTTCTGCTTCTTGTGCCAAATCTCACACACATCATCTTCGATTATGATTCTAAGCCCCTTCTGCTGCAGCTGTCCTATGCTGAGCAAATTGCTCCTTAAGCCTGGAACATAGTATACTGAGGTGATGATTTGGGTCTGGCCATCAATGCAGAGCCTCATGTTGCCCTTCCCTTCCACCATCAGTCTTCGATCATCACCCAGCTTGACATTGTGGCGAAAGTTGGTGTCCAACTCCAAGAACCACTCCTTGGTTCCGCACATATGGTTACTGCATCCAGAGTCCAGAAACCAAGCATGCTCGTCTTCACCTTTAATCATGTCAATATGCGCCATCAGCACCATTTCTTCATCTTCTTCCTCAGCATAGTTGGCGTTTTTGTCCCAGCTCGGACATTCATACTGAAAGTGCCCCATTTTGTGGCATTTATAGCATTCAACATTGTCTCTGTTGAAGCTTGAGGTTCCACGTCCTCTTCCTCTTCCTCCACGACCTCTTCCTCGGTAGTTTCCTCTTCCTCTACCTCCATCGGGCCTGTAGCTTTCTATTTTCAGAACATGATCTTCTCGAACATTCTTGTTCATGTTCTGCTCATGCACCAATAGGGAGCTCTGCAGCTCATCCACAGTGAGCTCCTTTATGTCCTTTGATTCCTCAATTGCACATACGATGTATGTGAATTTATCAACCAGAGTTCTCAAGATCTTCTCCACGATCTTTGCATCTGACATCTCTTCTCCCAGATTTCTCATGTCGTTGGCTACCACCATGACCTTGGAGAAGTAAGCAGTGATCGTCTCTCCATCCTTCATCTCTAACACCTCAAAGTTTCTTCTGAATCTCTGAAGTTGGGCACTCTGCACCCTTTTGTTCCCTTGGAACTTTGTCTTCATTGATTCCCAAATGTCCTTGGAGGTGTCTTTGTTTGAGATCGTCTTGAGCACCACCTTATCTATCGAAGCGAATAGATAATTTTTCACCTTGTGATCAGTGATTGTCTTCTCAGCAATTTTCTCCAGGAGGTCTGTTCTTTGTGCTCCTGACAAAACACTTCCTCGTTCCTGTCGTGGGATTCCTGTCTCGATGAGATCCCACCATTCTTTCGATCTCAGCAAGTTTTCCATGAGCATTGCCCAGTGTTCGTAATCGCCGTCAAACTTGGGTATCACCATCATGTCTTTGTCACTCATTGTTATCTCTCTCTCTCGCTTTGTCTCAGATTCTTAAAATGGCTCTGATACCACTTGTTAACAGGAAGTAGAAAACAGAGGATTGAGAAAGATGTTGTTTTCTTCTTATTAAACTGAATCATACTCATGTCTCTTAAATAGACCATATTGCTTACAACTTTTAATCTGAAATCAACTCAACAACTACAGAGATTGTCTCCTACAAATCAGGATGACTTCTTCTAATCTGTTTGACTTATACAATAGCCTTAGACTTATTCAAACTTAACAGAACTTCTAACGGTCTTCACATTTTCAGTCATCAAACCTTTTTTTTCGCTTTTGTATTATTTAGAGTGGCTTTTTGAATAACACCAAAAGAAAATAAAAATCCACGAAAAGCCTCTTTCAATTTTTGAAGTAGTTGGGTTTGGGTTGATCGGCTGTTAAGGTCCAAGGTTAATAGAACCGCTGCTTTTTTTTCTTAACCGGAAATAAATACTCGGAGTCTTGAAATATTAAACCGGAAACAAGTGGTTTAGTTTTTCCTCTCATGGAGAGTTCTCTAATGTGATGGGCTCAAGCACTGTTCTTGAGCCCAACGTGAATGGCATTTAGTGATCGATCATTCTGCCTATATGAGTCGATGATTATCTTCAATGGTCGGTTCTTAATAAATGCTTATTTTTGACCCAATAGATCATCTTTTGATAAGGTTGAAGCTCATCACATGAAACGCACTAGTGGAATAATCCACTCTTCTTTTATTATTTCTGATCTTTCTTCCTTTAGTTTTACTTCATCACATGATGCCTATTCTAACAAAAGAATAAATTTGTGAAAGATGTAAGAAACCAAGTAATGCCCTTTCACCCTTACAAGCAAAATGGTTATTTCAGACAAGAATGTGGCCAAGAAAAGCCATGACAATTGAAACTAATCAACCATTTCTCTCTGTTGCAGCATTGTTTCCTTTAATTGTGCTAAATTGTTTCAATCTTCAATTGTAGAAGTTAATTTAGAAGACAAAGAGGACTAAGTGAAAGTGATGATAAACGAAGTAGGTTTTTTTCATAGAATCAGTTGCAGCTGAGATTTAAGACAAAAGTATGGTACAAATATAGCATCTATGGAATCTTATGTACAAAGTGAAATACTAGAATCCAAATAAACATTTCTCACAATTGTCTCTGACTCCAACTTTCTAAATACTAAATACTAAATACATGTTCTTCTCCTGATCTCTGATCAATATGTGTGATCCATCTTCTCTTCCTGTTCTCACTCTTCCCCGAGTCCCGAGCCGCGACATGAGCAATCTCAATACCTCCGGTGACCGGTAGAGTCACCGTTCTAACAACTTTCCGGTCTCCTAAAGCCCGTCTCCAGCTAAAACCCGAAGAACTTCTCGAATACCCATTTCTACAAACCACAACCGCTCCTCTGCTTCCAAACGCAGCGTTCCTTAACGCAGCCGCTGCAAATTCCTTGTTCCGCCAATCCACGACCAAGAAATCGATTCCTTGTATCTTCTTCATCGCGTTTTCGGGTTCTTCAGCGACGATCGTCTCTGGTAAGTTCGGGGGAGATGAAGATTCTTGAATGGCTTGGAGATAAGCCGATTCTGATCTCGAGTTTTGTACAATACACATGTGTTTCGCGTTTGCGTGTTGGCTCGCGACGTTTAACCCAATACTTGAGGCTATTGCGTCTCCGTCTGACCAAGTTTCCACGATCAGCTTCGCGTTCCATCCAGCTGCCATCGCCGCTATTAGCTCCGCCGCGTCAGGCGTCTCAAGATTCTCGCACTGAAGAAAAAACCCCGAAAAATAAATGAAAGAGATCATTACATGAACGAATCACGAATATTTAATCGAAATTAAGATCTGGGTGTTCGAGAATTCGAGAAAAAATCGAATCTTTTTCGACACGATTCACCGGAAAACAAAAACTTACCGATTTAACGGTGTCTAAGTAAGCCTTCGATGCAGTCTCCGGAGACCAAACCAATTTCATTTTCTTCGTCTTCGTCTTCGTCTTCTCCTTCTTTCTCTCTCGTTTCTTGGGTTCTTCTTGTTGTTTGGGTTTAGTGTATTAAGGTTGCTTTTATAGAACACTTTGACAACAAGGAAAGTCTCGTTTCGTCTTTTTATTAGGTAGACATTTCGATATGGACCATGTAATTTAGTTCTGTTTCAGGTTTAGCCCCAATACTATTTAATTTAATCAAATACATCCATATATAACTGTTTATTTATCCTTTATTTTAATTATGTAACTATAAAATCAGAAAATTAGCATAGGTAATGGTATCTCTTATGTATAGCTAACTGAGATAATGTATACAGAGTACTATTATCCTAAATTTGCGGAAAGATTTAGAAACTGTGTAATATGGTGGGGTTGATAAATAATTTTTTAAAAAGATGATTATGTTTTGTAATCTAAAGATAAGGTTGTGTTTCTAGGTCATCGACGTTGACACTATTCCAGGCGAATCAGACGTGCGTAAGCTTTAGATTTGGATTATAACGAGAATTAAACTAACTAGCCTATATTTAGTCCAAAACGATTTATCTACTGCTTCTGTTAAAGTAACTAAGTTTTTATTTTTATCATTTGGGATTAAATTGACCAGACTCAATTAAATTGACTTGGTATTGTAAAATTACAAAACTAAAACCAAATCACTTGAGATTAGTTAGTTTAACGAAATTGGCATGTCGTTATTTTGAATATACGGCGATTTGGATTTATAATAAAAACAAAACAAGAACTTTTTTTCTTTCCAATAACATGTATTCTATCAGATTTGAATCTTAGGGGTGACACAACGAAAACACTTGTACAAACCATTATATTACATTTCTTGGCCAAACAAAACCGATTTTTTTTTGCTGATTCACACTTTTTCTTCGGTTAAAGACTAGAATCAACCGATAGTTGCTAGAGTTTTAAACATTACATATAAACACGTCTTAAAACATATATATAGTCCAGGTCGTGCAATTAATGTATATGATATTTGATAATACATGTATCAGTATTGTTACGCGTAAATCAGCCCTTGTCCATATTTAGTGTGAAATCTCACATCAACATAAATTATTCTCTAAATGATTAAGTTAAGTGCACTTGAATTGAATGATCGCTAAATACACTTTGAATAAATAATCTTCTTTCGGTTGGATATAATAGATAATGTCTCATTGATCGTTGATAAGGGGTGTTACTTTTTCCAACTAGAAGTAATGGAGATTGTCAAGGATAATGCATAAAATTCAAACAAGTGAATCACATTTCAAAGCACACTAAAGAAAGATAAAGTATGAACTCAAACATGTGAATATATAATCCAAGTGGAAGGTGCCTTTTAAATCACATGATGATATCATATGCTATATACAATGATGGTGACCAATGCATTTAACCTATTGTCTTTGTGCCCCATAAATCCAACTATGTGGGACAAATAAAAACTTTTTATAATTCCTATGTCACTTTGAAAACGACTCTATAGGCTATGGTTTAAAGAAACATTAGGTCATGTTTACTCCTTTTTACCCCACTTTCTCAAACTTAATCATTTGTTGTATGGTGGAATCAAGCATTTTAAGCAATTGATTTCCATCACACTTAAACATTTATCTTAGATATTTTATTTGATAAAAGACAAACCAACAAAATAATCAATCCTAAAATCAAATTACTTCGATCCAAAAAAATTCAGCTTCCAAATATTTTCGTTTTATGGAAAAGAAGAATGAAGACGACGAAATGATCACATTATCGAATATACGGGTTTATTCATTTACCCATCTGACTTCACTCGTTAACATTGAAGATAATCACTATGATTACGAAAACAATTGTAGTGGGAACTGATATAATATTTTATTTTTTTTGTCATCTAGAAAATTTTATTTACGTTTGAAACTTGTACTTATACAAAATCAATAGTGGTCGAAACTTCTCCGAAGACAAAAGCCGGCAGAAAAAAAAAATATCATCGGAACTAACAGCCGGTAGAACATAAAAATATCTCCGGAAATTTAAGAGAAACAAAAAACAAAGCATAAAACACTCCTAGAAAGAGAAGCAGCTAGGAATTGAAGGATGAAAGCGGGAACTGATATAAGTGGTTAGATTTATGATTCGTAGGGTGTGTATTTATGATTTTCTTCACCTTCCAAAATTTGAAGAGATAAATTACAGAAATGAAATGGGCCAGGCTTGCTTGGGCCTTAGATCTAGATTAAAACGATGCCGTATCATCGCCTTTCTCGTTAAAAGTTGCAGACACCACACTGGGATCTTAATTTCGTTGTACCGAAGAGCTTGTTTCCAAGAGAGAGAAATCCCGACCCGGAATCTGACCCGAAAACCCGGAAGAATCGAGAAATGGGCAAGGATGGTCTGAGCGACGACCAGGTCTCGTCGATGAAGGAGGCTTTCATGCTCTTCGACACCGATGGCGATGGGAAAATCGCGCCGGCTGAGCTCGGGATCCTCATGCGATCCCTCGGCGGAAACCCGACCCAAGCCCAGCTGAAATCCATCACCGCATCCGAAAACCTCTCGTCTCCGTTTGATTTCAACCGATTTCTAGATCTAATGGCGAAACACTTGAAGACGGAACCTTTCGATCGCCAGCTCCGCGACGCCTTCAAGGTGCTCGACAAGGAAGGTACGGGGTTCGTGGCCGTGGCGGATCTGAGGCATATTCTCACCAGTATCGGCGAGAAGCTGGAGCCTAACGAGTTCGATGAGTGGATCAAGGAGGTGGACGTTGGATCCGACGGGAAGATCCGGTATGAGGATTTCATAGCCAGGATGGTCGCTAAGTGAGATCTAATCTTGTAGCCCTTTTGTTTGATTTGAAATTTGAATTTTTGAAATTTGGATTCGAATTTATTTGTTTTACTTGTCTGTTGATTCGAGCGAATCCTAGGGTTTGTTTGCAATTGGGAACTGCTCTGGGATAGTGTACTAACTTTATTGTTCTTCCTGTTTGTTTCCTTTCTAATGGAAATGTTGTGTGGTGATTCCTACTTTTTTATTCTAAGAATGTTTTACAAAAAAGTTTCGCTCTTTATGCCTTTGTAATTCGTTGGATTGGATCAAGGAATCTAATTGATTCCAATGTGTTATACTTTTGGCTCTTTTGATCTTGGAATGTGTCTGATTTCGAGATTTAGCACTGAATTCTTGGTAGCTTTTGGTTCGTTCATCACTTGATTTCGTAATCTGCATCATATAATCTTTTGCACTTAATTACTTAAATAAGAAGCATAATAGCTCATCTCTGAACGGGATATTATCTTCTTGTTCATACTCTTTGCGTGGCACGATCCATGACCTGGACTGTTGTGATGGTATCTAAAATAGAAAGTAAAAGATTTCGAAATGATTATATGATCTTGCGTTGCTCTTAAGCTTTTTTGGTATCCTTCACATGGTGTTGAAGGCTTGAAGCTAATCGATCATGTGCTGTTGCTATTTTGTCTCTCTTTCGGGATGGTATGTTGTAACTTGTAAATGAATAACAAAGAATTTTTAAGCTCATCGGAACAATTTTGAGACAGCTTATGCCCTGAGATTGTGGTTCAGGTTCTTGTTATGATAGTTTTTGACTTGGAGTAGGCTCTTGTTATGGTATTAGGTCTATTATATAGATGGTAAGGACATTTAGATCTGATGCAACTTTCAGATTTTGATTTGATAGATGCATGCATATTCTGCATCTTTCTTGTTACTTTTTAACTACATAAATCGTGTGAAAATCAAATCACTCGTATTATATAAGATAAGATTTTGGTGTTTGAGAGGAATCAGGGTAGGAGGGTGAGAAAGCTTCCATTGGATTCTAAAAGTGTTGACAAGTTTGAAGGATTTGTTATGCATAAAGAGACATTGGACCAAAAGTATTGAATGGGAGGACGAAGCCACGAAACTTTCCAATCTTCCTGCATCTAGAGCCCAAACAGTTTTCAAAATCTCTGTCTCTACTGTCACATTGTTCTGCTTCCCGCTTTGCTTCTTTTTTTTCAAAAATTGGTGTGCTTAGTCGAATTTGATTAAACGTATTTATGATATATTCATGTGTATATTGTTGGTTATTGTTATGTGAGAATTTCAATTTCAGAATAATATTTTTTTTATAAAACTTCACAAAAGATTGGGTTGTAATAAAAGAGTATATTGATAGGAAAACATGTGGGGCTAAAATGTAAACAACACTTATTGGGTTGATTTCAGGAATATGTAATAATGTTGGGACCATTTAAATATTGCACTAATCGTCTGTGTTAGTTGGACGTGGACCCACTGAATTGGAATCTCTTCTTGACTAGTCAATTTAATTGTATAATAAACGAGTCCCATCGTAAAACCTAGCGGACCAATCACATCGCACCACGTGACAGTTGTCGTTGCCGGACAGTCACTCGGAGATGCCGAAACACTCTTCGCACCAGTCTCTCTCTCAAATTAATAGCTTACTTACTTTGTTTAAACCTCTGGATAATCAATAGCTTAATTGCAGATCAGTTTGCGTCAGATTCCTAATTATAGTTGCATAGAGAGACAAGGAAAAGAATGAAGATCGAAACAGAGAGAAGAAGAAGAAGAAGAAGAAGAAGAAGAAGAAGAAGAAGAGACTCTGTTTTCATTTTCGTTGGATATTTTCCCATTAATTGTTTAGTAGAAATGAAAGTGACATAGTCAGTGTAGCTGCGTCTACAACTGTCATATTCTTGGACTCTTGCTATATTACATAAATAAATATGATGCTACCATCCATAATGACGATACAAAAACTAGACTTTGACTCATTCATACAATTTCCAGCAAATTCCATGGTGGAGAGAGTTAATTTTTTTTTCCTTCTTCTACCTACTTTTTTCACATCCCATTTACTATATGTCCAAAATCAAGATTTATAAACTTCCTCGTTGCATTTGTGAATCTGTTTTTTGTGTGTGTGTGTGTGTGTCAAGTGCAAAGATGGGTGGTTGTGTCTCTCTCCAAATATCATGCGATCAAGTGTTGACCGCCTCGTCAGCTGCTTTTGCAGTAAACTCAACTATATTCAAAATCTCAAGGAGAATCTCACGGCTCTGGAGAGAGCCATGGAAGATCTCAAGGCAGTGCGAGCTGATCTGCTACGTAAGGTTCAGACATCGGAAGAAGGAGGTCTACAAAGGCTTCATCAAATCAAGGTATGGCTTAAGAGAGTCGACACTATCGAATCGCAATTCAAGAAACTAGATAGTACTAGAACTATTGAGCTTCAAAGATTGTGCTTTTATGGTGCTGGCTCGAAAAACTTTAGATTGAGTTATCGCTACGGAAAAAAGGTCTTCTTGATGTTGAATATGGTTCAAGACTTGAAAGATAAAGGGGTTTTCGAAGAGGTGGCTCATCCAACTACGAGAGCTGTGTGGGAGGAGAGGCCTTTACAACCGACGATTGTTGGTCAGGAAACAATCCTCGAAAAGGCGTGGACACAAGAATGGTATCATGCGGTTGATGTTTTGAAAACGTATGCTGCGGATTTTAGTGATGTGAAGGAGAAGATTCTTCCGATTTTGAAGTACAGCTACGATAATCTTGAAGGTGACAATGTCAAATCTTGTTTCCGATATTGCTCTCTATTTTCTGAAGATACTCTAATAGAACAAGAGAGGTTGATAGATTATTGGATATGCGAGGGATTCATTGATGGATATGAGAGTAAAGAAGGAGCCGTGAACCAAGGCTATGCGATACTCGGTACACTTGTGCGTGCCTCTTTACTGGTAGAAGGAGGAAAGTACAACAATAAGTCATATGTGAAAATGCATGATGTGGTTCGTGAGATGGCTCTGTGGATAGCATCTGATCTTGGGAAGCATAAAGGAAAATATGTTGTACGAACCGGTGTCGCGACAGGATGAGAAGGATGTCATTGGTGAATAACAGGATCAAAGAGATACATGGCAGTCCCGAGTGTCCTAAACTCACAACTTTGTCCTTCAGGATAACCGCCACCTGGTGAATATCTCAGGGGAATTCTTCCGGTCTATGCCAAGATTAGTCGTTTTGGATCTCTCATGGAATGTCAATCTGAATGGTTTGCCGGAGCAAATATCTCGACTTGTCAGATTCAAACATAGGGAGACTGCCAGTTGGTTTACAAAAGCTGAAAAACCTGATGCATCTGAATCTAGAGTCTATGTTGTGCCTTGAGAATGTTTCAGGGATATCACATTTGTCGAGTTTGAAGACATTGAGACTACTAAACTTCACAATGTGGCTAACTATGAGCTTACTGGAGGAGCTGAAACGCTTGGAACATTTAGAAGTTCTAACCATAGAGATCACATCAAGTTCGGCACTGGAACAACTCTTATGCTCTCACAAGTTGGTGAGATGTTTTCAAAAGGTATCTATAAAGTACCTCGACGAAGAATCAGTCAGAATTCTGACTTTGCCATCGATAGAAGATCTCCGTGAAGTTTTCATAGGGGGATGTGGAATGAGAGAGATAATGATAGAAAGAAACACAAATCTGAGAAGTCCATGTTTTTCCAAGCTATCAAAAGTTCTGATAACTGGTTGCGATGGTCTCAAGGATTAGACGTGGCTGTTGTTTACTTCTAACCTCACTCATCTCAATGTTTGGAGCTCAAGCCAAGTAGAAGAGATAATAAGCCAAGAGAAAGCTTCTAGGGTTGATCATATTGCTCCTTTTAGGGAACTAGAATATCTACACTTGTGGGATTTACCTGAACTGAAGAGCATATATTGGAGTCCCTTGCCTTTTCCACGCCTGAATCAGATCAACGTACAAAACATATATTGTCAAAAGCTGAGAAAGCTTCCATTGGATTCTCAAAGTTGCAGTGCGGGTGAAGAACTGGTCATACAATATGGAGATGAAGATTGGAAATCAAAGGTTGAATGGGAGGACGAAGCCACAAGACTCCGTTTCTTACCATCATGCAAGTTGGTTTTGTATAATCGATGAGTAAAATCTGGTCATATCGTTATCCTGCCGCTTTATCTTTCCTTTGTTTTCACATTTCCTCTATTTTTTTAGTCTCTAAAACATTGTATATATAAAATAATAATAACTTGATTAGTTTGTTTACACAATAAGTAGGTTATTATTTGGATGATTTTTCACTCGTAGAGTAAAATAAATGTGAAGGTTTCAATTTGTTTTCCTCTGCTTCTGCCTGTATTAATCAGTTTCTGGTTTGAACTTCATCAGTTTGTTATGTTCTACCCTTTTCTGGTTTGGTTCTGTGTATCGTCGGTTATGTAGTAAATTAGTAAAACCAAAAGGTTCAACTACATTTTTATATAAAAAATATAACGAGGTGAACATTTAAAACTTGTCAGAAAAGAAAGAACTGAACATTATATACTAAACGGCGGAGGGAAAAGAAAACGTTATAATAAGCAATAGAAAAAGTAAATAAAACGTTTGGTTCAATACACTCGTGTAATTACACAAAGTTCGGTTCAGACCGGTTAATTTAAGAACATGGCTTATATACCGGAAGTAAAAATTTCACAACACGATCGCTCTGGGCATCGCCATGAATAGGCATGATCAAAATGGAACCGTAACCGTATTTTGGACCGTAATTGTACCGTTTTCAAATCGTAACTGTGTCAGAAGGTTAAAAACTGTAACCGTTAACCATAAAAATATATTAGTTATGGTTAAAAAAATTATTAACCGTAACCGTATCAAAATCGTTGGTTAACTACAAGGTTAAACCATAAAATTTTAACCGTAACCGTTTTAAAAATAAAATTATATATACTAATAATTATAATTAATAATGAGTCCAGATTTTCTCGAAGCTCAAACGTATCTTGACGATTGGATTAGAGCCGAATATAGACAACAAAAATACATTCGAGACAATGAAAAAGAGCTAGAAGATATTGATAGTGATGTATCAACAACCAGATCCGAAGATAGTGAATAGTTTTTTTTTACTTTTTCTTTTAACTAAATTGTTGTAATAGTTTACTTACTCTTTAGGTTATAGATTAATAAAATGTATTTTGGAATATTTTGAAACAAACTAATAAAAAATTTAGTTAGTTTATTTTACCCTTATTAATAAAATTGTTTAGAATATTAGTTATAGACTTCTAGTTATTTGTTTTCATTTTTATTTTATTTTCTATGATTTCTCTTAATACTCATTTCATATAACTATTTTTTAATGGTTTAAGATATTAGATATATGTTTGTCGACTACAACAAAATTTGGAAGGCAATCAAAAAATCTAATCTATTAAAATAGAGTGCTATTTTGTGTCCAACAAGGAAAAAATGAAAATAAATCTATTCTTATCATGGATAACTTTTAAATTTTAGATTTTTGTGGATAACTATTCCCTATTTCTAAACAGTTGAATTTTGTTCTCCGTCATATGTTGGTTTTTTTTCAGGAAGGAATCGAAGGGACTATAATAGGAGCAAGTAATCTGCGAAGAAGCATCTCTCCCCTACATGCAGAATTGGAATCACTTATCTGGGTCATGCATTGTTTGCTAGCAAACCAGAAAACGGATATAACTTTTGCAACAGACAGCTCCGAGTTGGTGAACATGGTGTCTACACCAGAGGATTGGCCGGCTTTTGCATTACACCTAGAGGAATTCGCGAAAAGTAAGGAGGCGTTTTCTTTTTTCTCAATCTCACTCATCCCACGCGCGAAGAACACAAAGGCATACATTCTAGCAAAAAGTGCTCGTGTCTACCCAGTGGATATTAATTATGTAAATTCGGTACCACCGGTTTGGATCTCCAAACCGTTATAGGTACTTAGGCTGTTGACAAAAAAAAAAAAAAACAGTTGAATTTTGTTCAATTAAAAATTCATTTAATTAATATGATTCAATTAAAGATTAATTTATTTAATTAATTAATCTTATTATATATATATATTAATTTTAATTCGTAATTATAAAAATTTAGACTATTCCAGAAATTAAATTAAATATTTAAAATTATAAATAAAATTTATTATTTCAAAAATATGTAAATTAAATATTTCAAAAATAATTTAAATTTGTATTATTATTTTGTTACGAATATAGTATTAGTTATTTTGAATTTTTGAATTTCGATTATGCCAAATAATTTAATAATCAAAAAATTTTGAATGATACAGATTCAAAATTAACAATTTTCATTGAAAGATAATATTAAATTTTGAATTTAATGTAGATTTTCTGAGATTTCATCAAAACACAAACAAAATAGTCAGAATTAATAGCAAAATATGTTTACTTCTAAATTTAAATCTTATTAATACAATTAGATTTATAATTGGATATTTTTCAAACTGAAAAATGAATATAGTATTAATTAGATTTGCACAATCATAAATTTGATCATGCATATATGGACAACATTCGGTTACTAATACAGATTCAATATTTGTTATTTACATATATAAAATGATTAATATTTTAAGAATCACACAATTTTAGGAATTGCTAATTTAGAATTAAATTCGAAATGCAAATCTAATTAATCATGGTAAGATTGTCCAGATTATATTAATATTCGTTTATATTAATAAAGATTTATTAAAAAAATTATTATCATAGAATCTAAAACAGAAATGGTTATTCTATTCAAATTCAAAATTAAGAATTCTACCACAAGTAAAATTAAAACATATACATTTTTTGTGTCCAAACATGAAAACTTTCATATTAGGCTATTCTTTACTTTGATAACTAATATTCAAGTTGCCAAACAAGTCAATTTAGTATAATATTAATAATAATAAAAAATTAATTTATATTTAAAAATAATTCCAAAAAATCAAATTTTAATTTAGATTAGTTTGGATTTCCTTAAATATATGTTAGATTAATTATCAAAAATCACAAAACCAGTTGTTTCTTTACAAAAATAATAAACCGGATATTAATTTAGATTTAATTTAAATATTCAAATTTAAATAATATTTTCATAATGACGGACATGATGAACGAAATGTTATTGTATATTTTTATCATAATCAATCAGCCTAAAATTTTAAATATTTGAAATTAGTAAATATTTATATTATACGGTAATATGAACGGATATGTTAGAATTATATTTTTATAATCGCGGTCATTCTCGGATTAATATGAATGGACGAGTTAGAATTATGTTTTTATAATCACGGTCATATTTAATACTAGAAAAACTTAAATCTACAAAAACAAACTATATCTAAACACAAAAATAAATCTTTGTCACTTATTAGAAAAATTATATCTATAAAACAAATTATATCTAAATACAAAAAAAAATTATATTACAAAATTTGGTACACAAAAAAAAAGAAAAATTCTCGTGCAGACGCACGGGGTAAAATCTAGTTTCAAATTTAAAGTTCACATATAAAAAAAACAAATAGAGATAAATCTCATAATGGAGTTAAATAAAAAAAACTGTAAACATAGTGGTCATCGTCATTCGTCAAAATAGATAATTTTTATTTTTTATTATTCTAGTTTATAAAATTTATAATTATTTAATTATAAATCATGATATTAACCATTTATTATTATCAGGTAACCGTAACTGTATCTAACCGTAACCGTATTAACCGGACTCATATTTAACCGTAACCGTTTTAACCGTATATTAAACGGTTAAGGTTAAGGTTAAAAAAAATTCTAACCGTAACCAATGGTTAAATAACACATTAACCGTATTAACCGTAACCGTGGTCATGCTTAGCCATGAATCAAAGGAAGGATTTAGAGGGATATCGAGGCCAATGAAGCTTTTCGAAAGATGAGGCTGTTATGTTTTTGTGTATCCATGTGAATGAGATGTTTAATCTTTGGTTTAATGAGAGGCTTTTGTACGTTTTTCGGGCTAGATCTATGTGTTTAAAGCTTCTCAGACTAGAACACACATACATGGGACATACCATCTCAGACTAGAACACAGACTAGAACACAAGTTGTAGCACAAAACACTCATCTTTCATCCAAGCTCCAAATGAGTTCTCGTTTGGCCAGAAAATAGTTACATATGTCCAGAATACTCCTGCAAAGATTCAGCTCAAACCGATTTTGTTTGACAATTCAAACACAATTTCTCGTCATACTGGACACAATATTTTCTGTGCAGGCCTGTCTCATAAATTCTTGAATAAATCTCAAACCAGCCGTTGAAATTACGATCCCACCGTTGATCTCCAAGACAACAGTGCCAAAAAGCTTGCCACAAAAATTCAGTCCGATCAGAACAGTTTTGACCCTGCAGACGTAACTCTGAAGTTGATTTGACAGTTCTGTCTTCCTACTTGTACACTTCCACCAGGAGAATATGCTAATGACCTGCATATTCTTTTAACTATTCTTGAATATACTCCTAAGCAACAAGAATCTCAAACCACCAGAGATTATAGCAGCCCATAGCAAAAGACATTGACATGAATACTCATAATCTGCAGCAGATTTTAAATACACAAATTCAAACCAAGAATATCAATCATCTTCCTCGGAACACAGATTCTGCCAACGCCTTTTGTTCCATAAAAAAGAATTACGTCATAGATCAGCATAACTCTCCTTCTGGATTTGTCCATCAAATTCTCTGTCGCTGTTGACTCCTTCTATAATTTCCAGAAATCATAACTCCAAGTCGAGCTCATTCCAGCCTTGGTACCCATCTTCCTCGCAAATCTCAGATTATTGAACCATCTCTTCCGTTGAGCTCACGAACGCCAAAGCTCCAACAACTGAGATACAGATGCAGACTTCTGCTCTTTCCAGCTAGCTCACTTTGGTCGCTAATCCTCAAACATAAGCATCTACTTTTTCAATGCATCAATTGTTTGTCAAAGTAAAAGCTTGTATTGGGCCCAAACTAAAATAAATTTACTCAGCCCATCTTCTTATTAACTCCACTTTGTGCTACAATTGGCCCAATCCAAAAGCTGCTTCGTTCTCAATGACTTCTTTCCTTCTCACGATGGCGACATCAACAAAACCCAGAAGCAATTTTCTCTCACGATTCTCAATTTGATCTTCATAGCTAAACTAGAACCATTAGAAAATCTCCTGCCTGGCCGAGACTTTCTAAAACCTCAAAGCTTATCTCCATGCTTTATCTAACAACTTTTCTGCTTTTAATCGTTAACTTGATCAATGGTGATACTAACGTAATCTCCGACCACTGTCACTGTCATGCATCATATGACAATTTTACCTTCAATTCTGAAAATTGTCGAACCCTGAAATAGCTAGACCATGAGCTGCTTCGACGCAGAACTTCTTCCCCCAATCACTTTTAGTTTCTCAAAGCGAAAGTCGGATATAAGCTAGAAATACAAGCGATTCCGAGCAGCTCCTGAACTCAGGCAAGCTTTCCATCAGAAATTTTGTCCGGACTACTTGTCAACTGAAAACTCAATTTCACCACACTTCAAGTTTCTTCTTCCGATGGCACAAGAAGCAATGTCCGTCTATCTTCAGACAACACACAGACGACATGAATTTAACTCCGATAACTTATCCTTCATTGAGTTCTTCGTCCTCTACTTCGATCAATCACCATCACCATATTCTTCTCTTCTCTTGATGATGATAACAAGTTTGCTTTCCCGATGAAGTTATAGACGGGACTCCGAGACACTCTAACAATAGCAGAAGCTCTGTAAATTCTGATGAATCGAGTGTTGTCGTAGGTCCAATCATCCTGAGATTACCGTGCAGTCTCTTTTGTTTATGATTGCCTTCTTCGCCATTAAAGTTAAGTTTTTCTTCTTCTTTTACATTGGACCTCATTATTTCGTCAAACCAAACACTGAAAATACCATTGCAATTTAGCATTGAGCAGCCTCAAACTCAGCTTCATTGTTTTCCCTTTTTGTCTTTCTTCCAAAGAGACGTCACTAGCAACTAGAGTTAGATTAATCCCACTCACACGGGCCTCTGACAAATCCATGAATAATCACTATTTGGGCCTAATTCAAACAGATAACTAAAGCCCATGTTTCTAACAACCTAACTTGTTCGTCCCGTACACCAGATTCTTCTCCTCCGATGGCTTACGACGGCACAAAAGCAATCTGAATCAGAAGCAGTTTCAGACCATTATTATAACGCCCCGACCGCCCCTACCTGTGGGCCCCAACGACATCTCCCGGCCCGTGGGCCCCACCCTCGTCCGACGGCCGGTGCGTTAGTCCGGGAGGCTTGTAATACTTGTTTACTGACCCTGCAATCACCACGTGACCTTTCCCCGTGTTTTGTCCTCACTCACACGCTACCGCGAATCACTTCCCGGAAGGTCACCCATCCTTAGACTACTCCAGCCCAAGCACCCTTAACTCTGGAGTTCTTTCGGGCAAGTGATCGGAAAAGGTAAGTGCACTTTGGTGACATAGGTAGCCAAATCAATTCTTATAAGCCTCTCCGCATATACAAGAAACCGGGATGTTACAATCACCCCCACTCACAGAGCGCAACGTCCTCGTTGCGCACCAGGATCGTCACCCTAGACGGTGTGGGCCCACCTGACTCCACACACGTGTTTGGGTTCGGCTCTGATACCACTTGTAACGCCCCGACCGCCCCTACCTGGGCCCCATGCCCTCTCTCGGCACGTGGGCCCCACCCTGGTCCGACGGCCGGTGCGTTAGTCCGGGAGGCTTGTATGACTTGTTTACTGACCCTGCAATCACCACGTGACCTTTCCCCGTGTTTTGTCCTCACTCACACGCTACCGCGAATCACTTCCCGGAAGGTCACCCATCCTTAGACTACTCCAGCTCAAGCACCCTTAACTCTGGAGTTCTTTCGGGCAAGTGATCGGAAAAGGTAAGTGCACTTTGGTGACATAGGTAGCCAAATCAATTCTTATAAGCCTCTCCGCATATACAAGAAACCGGGATGTTACAATCACCCCCACTCACAGAGCGCAACGTCCTCGTTGCGCACCAGGATCGTCACCCTAGACGGTGTGAGCCCACCTGACTTCACACACGTGTTTGGGTTCGGCTCTGATACCACTTATAACGCCCCGACCGCCCCTACCTGTGGGCCCCAACGACATCTCCCGGCCCGTGGGCCCCACCCTCGTCCGACGGCCGGTGCGTTAGTCCGGGAGGCTTGTATGACTTGTTTACTGACCCTGCAATCACCACGTGACCTTTCCCCGTGTTTTGTCCTCACTCACACGCTACCGCGAATCACTTCCCGGAAGGTCACCCATCCTTAGACTACTCCAGCCCAAGCACCCTTAACTCTGGAGTTCTTTCGGGCAAGTGATCGGAAAAGGTAAGTGCACTTTGGTGACATAGGTAGCCAAATCAATTCTTATAAGCCTCTCCGCATATACAAGAAACCGGGATGTTACAATTATCCTCAGCGAGATCTTTATTGTAGACCAAACCATCTATGAGACAGGCAATTTGTCGACAAATCATACATCTCTGAAACTCCTTCTCATGTGATGCTTTCAACATGATTCTATTCTTACACGGTGTGGAGCTCGTCTTTCTCATCCTCTTCAAAATTGCTCCGCTAGCCACAAATCCAGGATCATTCCCGAATTAAGAACCGAGTTCTGTCGAGAACCCGCTCTGATACCAATTGAAAGCGCATTTGTGGCTAGATCTATGTGTTTGACTATACGTATGAGCATAAGGTAAATAACACATAGAGTTTTTTAACGAGGTTCGATTTCCCTACATCCCCGGGACCTAGTCCAGAACGAATCCACTAGAACAAGATCACAACATACAATTGCATATGGTATCCAGCACTACGATGCCTACCATTCTTTTCTAGATGGACGAACTGTGGACACGGTATCTCTACAAAATCTACCGCTCGGCTACAACCGATACAAACATCATCTTACAGATGTGTTTGTACTCCATCAACCATCACCAACAGATCTACAAATCCTGTATGATGGGGCGACGTCACACACACCTGTGTGCATCTCATGATAAACCCTAGACGCGCGCCTGTTTCTCTGGTCGTCTCTTGGTATTTATATGGCTAGGGTCGAAACCCTAAGAGCCCACACGATTTCTTCATCATTTTGGGCTTCTGGGCCTTTTCAATAAACCCCTGTATTAGTTCCTGTACTACTTCTTAAACTGGTACAGCAACTGCATCAACTGCATCAACTCCAGATATACATTCCAGCGTTTTCGTCCAGCTTAGCAACTCACTTGCCACGTCAGCTTCTGCGCCACGCCAAGTCCTTGCCTCCTGATACAACGCCTGATACATCCTCTGATGTACCATGTTCTACATCCTCTGATGTATCCAACTGCAATCTTCTTGATCGCCACACTGTATTTCCATCATGTGTCGATCACTGAGTATCACTCGCATTAAACATTGCCTTTGCATCTGCTCTACTAGCACCTGCATCAAGTACCTGCATCAAGTACTGCATCATCAACTGTGTCAGTTCTTTCCAATGTCTCTGTCTGAACTGTCACACCATGTATGACGACTCTGTCAGCATATGTAACACGTCGTGATCCCACAGCTCACACTTTATCTCCACGTCATCAGTTGCTCCGTACTGCTTCCTTGTATCACTTCGTGTACTACTTCCAACTGATACATCAACTGCTTCTGTAACACGTCTTGTTCCTACAGCTGTATCATGTTCTATTCTAACAGCTTCTCAAGTCAGTCATCACAACACTTTCAGGATTTAGAGGGATATCGAGGCCAATGAAGCTTTTCGAAAGATGAGGCTGTTATGTTTTTGTGTATCCATGTGAATGAGATGTTTAATCTTTGGTTTAATGAGAGGCTTTTGTACGTTTTTCGGGTTTATATAAAATGGGACATAGATGGAGTTTCCAGGGAGGTTCGTGTATGTGCATCTCAATCATGTATTTTCTTTTGTTTAAATTTAAAATGATAGTTCTGGTCAAATTAAACAATTCACAAGCCATACAGTAACATGTTTGCATTATTTGTCTACTATCTATGTGTGGTTGTTGAAACTTTAGGCTGTGTCTTATCTATTGATCCACTTTAATAATTGTCACTCACTCGAATCAGCTTCTGATTTTTTTTTTTTTCTCTCTGAACCTTTCTTATTCCTCTCTCTTTCTCCCTCTTTGCGGCAATGGGAGGTTGTTTCTCAGTCTCGATATCATGTGATCAAGTGGTGAATCAAGTCTCTCAATGTTTATGCATCAACGGGAGTTATGTTTACAGCCTTTCCGAGAATCTAGCGGCTCTGCGGTAAGACATGGAAGTGCTCAAGGCAAAGCGAGATGATGTGCAAAGAAGGGTAGACAGAGAAGAGTTTACAGGGCGTCGTGAAAGGCTTTCTCAAGTCCAGGTATGGCTTACGAATGTCCTGACCATCGACAACAAATTCAACCATGTGCTTAGCACTAGTACCTTTGAGCTTCAAAGGCTGTGTCTTTGTGGGCTCTGCTCTAATAACGTGAAGATGAGCTATATTTATGGGAGAAGGGTTGTTCTGATGTTGAGGGAGGTTGAGAGTCTCAGTTCTCAAGGAGATTTTGCTACGGTGACCACGGAGAGAAATCCGGTAGCTAAGGTGGATGAGATGCCTATTCAACCCACAATTGTTGGTTAGGAAACAATGCTCGAAAGGGTATGGAGTCATCTCATGGAAGACCAAGTCGAGATTGTGGGTATGTATGGCATGGGTGGAGTAGGAAAAACCACCCTTCTCACACAAATCAACAACAAGTTTTCTGAAACATGTTGCGGGTTTGAGGTTGTGATATGGGTTGTGGTGTCTAAAACTCCAGAGATCCATAGGATTCAAGGAGACATTGCCAAAAAACTAGGACTTGTGGGTGAGGAGTGGGACCAAAAGAATGAAAACCAGAGAGCCCTTGATATATACAATGTCCTCAGGAGACGAAAATTTGTCATGTTGCTGGACGATATATGGGAGAAAGTGAATTTAAAAGCACTCGGAGTCCCGCATCCGAGCGTACAAAATGGATGCAAAGTAGCATTTACCACTCGCTCTAGAGATGTGTGTGGGCGTATGACCCGGTGGAAGTCCATTGTCTAGAACCCGACGAGGCCTGGGGTTTGTTCCAGATGAAAGTTGGAGAAAACACATTGAAAGGCCATCCTGACATTCCTTATCTCGCAAGAAAACTCGCTGGAAAATGCTGTGGTCTACCATTGGCACTTAACGTCATTGGCGAGACCATGGCCTGCAAAAGGACGGTGCAAGAATGGCGTAATGCAATCGGCGTTTTGAGTTCATATGCTGCAGAGTTTTCTGGCATGGAAGACCAGATTCTTCCAATTCTCAAGTATAGCTATGATAACTTACACACGGAGCAGGTGAAATCATGTTTCCTATATTGCTCTCTGTTTCCTGAAGATTATCGTATGGAAAAAGAGAGGTTGATAGATGAGAATGAAACTAGAGGAAGGGCGTTAAGGCAAGGCTATGAGATCATTGGTATCCTTGTCCGTGCATGTTTGTTGTTGGAGGAAGCAATCAATACAGAACAAGTGACAATGCACGACGTGGTTCGTGAGATGGCTCTGTGGATAGCATCTGATCTTGGGAAGCATAAAGGAAGATGTGTTGTGCAAGCCGGTGTCGGGTTATGTGAAATACCAAGAAACAAGGATTGGAGAGCCGTGAGAAGGATGTCTTTTATGGAAAATGAGATTGAAAATAAATCTTGCAGCCCCGAGTGGCCTGAACTTACAACTCTCTTCCTTCAGAAAAACGATTCATTGATGCATATCTCTGGTGAATTCTTCCGGTGTATCCCAATGCTAGTTGTTCTGGATCTATCAGGGAATTCAAGTCTCCGGAAACTGCCAGAACAGATATCCGAGTTGGTCTCCTTGCGCTATCTTGACTTGTCATGGACATACATGAAGCGGCTACCTGTCGGTTTACAAGAGTTGAAAAAGCTACTACATTTGAGATTGAACTACATGAAGAGACTTGAGAGTGTTTCAGGGATATCAAATTTGTCGAGTTTGAGGAAACTGCAACTATTACAGTTTAAAATGTCGCTAGACATGAGCTTAGTGGAGGAGTTGCAGCTCTTGGAACATTTAGAAGTTCTGAACATAAGTATCAAGTCAAGTTTGGTTGTGGAGAAGTTGCTATATGCTCCCAGGTTGGTGAAATGTCTTCAGATTATCCTACTTAGAGGGGTTCAGGAAGAATCATCCAGAGTGTTGGTTTTTCCAGGTACCGATAGTCTACGTAAAGTCATCATAAGGAAGTGTGGAATGTGGGAGATAAAGATAGAGAGGGCAGTTTCACAATTCAAGGTTTCCCAAACCTCTCCAGTGTGCATATAAGTAGCTGCAATGGTCTCAAGGATTTGACGTTGCTGTTGTTGGCTCCTAACCTCACTAGTCTCGAGGTTCTTGACTCAGGACTAGTAGAAGCAATAATAAGCCAGGAGAAAGCTATGAGTCTTATCATTCCTTTCCAGAAACTAGAGAGTCTACGCCTACACAATCTAGCGATGTTGAAGAACATCTACTGGGAACCTCTGCCTTTTCCATGTCTGAAGACAATCCACGTAACAGTGTGTCCAGAGCTGAGAAAGCTTCCATTGGATTCTGAAAGTGTCTTCAGGGTGGAAAAATTTGTCATCAAATACAAAGAGGAAGAATGGTTTGAAAGGCTTGAATGGGACGATGAAGCCACTAGACTCCGTTTCTTACCTTTCTTCAAGTTCTTTGGACCCGAATGGCAAGTTACGTATGTGCGGTAGCAATTTTAAGTGTTCAAAAGCAATATAATGACAAGGGACAAGTGTAACTTTTGACATGATTTCAGAATCAAATGAGCAAAAAATGAGACGGTCTTTGCTAAATCTGACCGATGCAATAATCGTGTATTGCCCTTTGCAGCTTGCTAAGTTCGATTATATTCCTCAACACGTTCAGAACCAGCTTGCTTCCATGGATCATGAAGATAACGCTTAGATAAAATTGTGTTTAACTGTTCTGAATGGTGTTCTTGGATTATAAAGAAATGTGAAATCTTGGATTATAAAGAAATGTGAAGCAACAACGCAAATTTAATCAAGACAAGTTCATTGTCATATATAAATGAAGCATCTCAGTAAAAGTTCTATCAGAATGGCTTGAAATTGCAATTTCCAATTTGTACGGACCACATAAAACATAAGCAAACATGAGAATCGGTCACAAATTTATGATTGTTGCAAGTTGGACAGAGAACCAAAAAAAATGAATCTGCAAAAAACGGATTTTGTTAATGTTTCCCCTCTCCCGAGTTTATTTCATCTGGACGATCCCAGCGCTAATAAGCTTTTGAATCTTGTTCATAATCATTGGGTTTTGCATGTGTTTCTGTGCTGCGCTCGGGTTTTCCTGAAGATCGCTCAGTACCTGTTTGGAGAAGGAAATGTTTTCAGATTGTTTAAGAGGGATACAAATCCGATTTCTCAAACATAGTCAGATCTGTCTAAAACTCACAACAGGTTGTAACATCATCGGTAGTAGGAAAATTGATTCAAATTTTTCAATTTACAAGTTGAAAGATGAAGTCTGTTTCTTTACCTGTCTCATCACAGGATCTGTGAGGATGTTTTGGATTTCTGGATCTTGCATTCCCTTTGCCTACACAAAAAAAAAAAGTATGGAGAAAATCCAAAGTTCACAACCAGATTTTCTTTTAATTTAGAAAGTGGGAAATATACATGAGAGTCTAACCTGTCTCTCTTTCAATTCCTCAGGAGTAAGGTCCCCACGATTAGCCTTGTTGATTTGTTGTACACATCTGTAGAATAGATATGAACCATGTTAGGCCAATTCATGGCAGTAGACAAAGAGTTAATAATCTCTTTGTGCATGTGTATATATATATATATATATATATACCTTCTAACACCGTCAAGAAGCTCCTGATTATTAGGATCATGCTTGAGACCCTGTTGATATGTTTCCATCGCGTTGTCATACTCCTTCATGAAGAATTTGACTGCAGCTTTTCTGCTGTATCCTTTAGAGAAGGTTGGATCGAGCTCAATACACTTTTCCGCATCCTTCAGTCCTTCAGGCATCGCACCAAGCTTAGTGTAGCACGCAGCTCTGTTGCTATACGCCTAACATGGGGTGCCCAAAAAAAGAAGACGAAGCAGATAGTTATTCAAACAGTCAAAAGAGGAAATCATTGTAGAAAACCCCGAGAACATATGAATGACAAAGTGGCCTTACTTTCGGGTCATTTGGGTTCCTTTTGATTGCTTCAGTGTAATGTTTTATAGCATCAGGATACTTCTGCTCCTTGAAGAACTCATTACCTGTATTAAAAACACGGTGTCAGCAGCAGTAAAAATGCGAATTCGTTCTTGTTTTCGTGGTTCTAAAATGCTTTTTTTCTCGCACGAATAAGATTAATTGCAAAAGCAGAACCTTTTTCACGCTCCTCATCCCCGTTCTTAGGGTCGAAATACTCCTTCTGCTCCCACTCTTTCTTAGCTCTTTCTGCCTCGTTCAGTTTCTTTAATGTTTCCGGGTTACGGTGCTCTGTAAGAGCTTTCTGGAAAGCTTCAATTGCAGGTTCATAGTCTTTTGAGCATTTCGCCAACTTGGACAAAGCAGTCCCTTTCCTAGTCAAAGCTCTAGCTACCATCTTGTAATCTGATCTAAGCTCTCTACCCCTTTCCACTGCCTTGTCACAATCCTTGATGCACTCATTGAACTGAATAATCAAACACAATGACATTTAAACTAATCACCATTGTACTTACTCTAGCATATGGACAAATTTGGGGGGAAGTATATATGAAAACTATACCTTTCCCGTTTCCAGATAAACAGCAGCACGATTGGTGATATATGAGATGTCTTCATCATCAATCTCCATGGCTGTAGAATAATGCTGAATGGCAGTTTCGAAGTCCCTCTTCTTGTACGCAGTAGTCCCCAGCTCTTTCTCCTTTTTGGCTTTCTGCTTCCTCTCTTTCTTCTCCTTCTCTTCCGTAAACTCCGGCTCTGGTTCAGGCTCCGGTTCTCGTTTCTTCTCAAGCTCCGGCTCTTTCCTAGGAGTCTGACCCATATCGGACTCAGGAACCTCCACCTCATCTCCTGCAGGAGGCCTGAACTTAACATTCAACAGAACTCCAAGAGATTGCATCACTCTCTGATCCTTCAAGAACAAATTGAGATTGCTAGGGTTCTTCTGGATTTCCTGCATCATGTTCACGAAATCAGGCTGTTGCAGAAAACCTCTAGTCGAAGGATCCGCCGTAAGCTTCGTCCACATCTCCGGCCCCTTGAAAGCATCACCAAAAGGATTCGGCGTCGAAGGCGCAGCGCGTGACCTCGAAGCAGACGCCTGAGCATCGGATAATCCCGATTTCAACGCCTCGTTGCTCGGATCGATCTTCAGCCCCTTGTTAAAAGCCGCGACGGCTTCCTGGAACTGGTTTAACCCTAGGTGAGCAGCGCCGAGACGGCTGTAACCCTTGGGCCAATCAGGTTTGAGTTGGACGGTCTTCTCCGCGTCGGAGAGAGCATCGGCGTAGTGGTGAAGCGACGCGTGAGCAGCGGAACGGTTGGAGAAGAGGACGTGATTGGTTGGAGCAAGATCGATGGCTTCGGAGAAGTGATGTACAGCGGAGGTGAAGTCACCGGAAGAGAAAGCAGCGTTTCCTCTAGCTTTGGCTTCGTCCGCCATGGTTGAATCTGAGATTATGCAGTCGCTGGAGCTTCTTCTTCTTATTGCGTCTTGGGAGACTGGGAAAATAAAAAAGAAACCTTTGGAAAAGACTTTTGTTTGGGGTTTTGAGAAATGGGGACTGTTTGGATGCGAGGATATTTGTATGTTAGTGGATGTTTATCCGGGTTATAATTATCCTCGTCGCGTTTGATAAATATAATAAGACTTCTTAAAAACGGCGTCGTTTGTGAAACTTGTAGAAAATGGGATAGGGTCTATTTATCTTGGGTATAGACTATGGAGTTAGGAAGATTATAGTCCATGAATCTAAGAAACAATGAAAGCTCTTGAATATTTAGTTTGGATTCATGATTTTTGTTTATAATTAATTCAAGAGCTTACTTTGGTGGCAACAAACTCTAGACCAAAAAGTCAATATAAGCCATTCTGCTTCACATTCATCGGTAATATCTTAACACGAGTTCAATAGATAAACCGTGGTTGAAACGTTCGGTTCAAGCTACATACAGTTTTAACTCTTCTGATCAAGCAGGCGGCTAAGATCAAGTGTCGTTGATCACGCACTTCACAGATCGGTAAAGCCAGAGGTTTTGTCTTGCTATTGAATTATCCTTACGGTATCGTTGTAATAGAAACCATATCGCTACACTACGTTTAGTAGCTGAGAAACAAGGGTTGCTTGTGAAACAGGGCTGAGGACATGGATTCTAGAGAAGGACTATGCATTAATGCAGTGTTTGAAATCAATTCTGTTTCCAACGTACATTTCCTTAAAGCTCTAAAAACCAATTAACCAAACATATCCTGCTTCATGCTCTGCCTGCACAAGTTGTTCTGTATTTGATAAGGAAAGTAAATTTTGATGTTTTTGATGCGAGGTTGCAGAGAAGTGTTCTCGGTGTTTCTCCACTGTGGTTTCAGTTAAAGCACAAGTGCTTTTGATGAAGAGGCATGCATGTTCTGAAACATCTTCTCTTATCTTGAAGCCTCTATATGGTTACTAAGACATTTAAACTGAATCTTAGATTTCAGTTATGTTATATGTTATTTCTTAATAGTTCAATTGATGAAGGATGCAAAAGCAAATAATCTTCTTTTTTTAAAAAAAATTAGCAAATTTCTCAACATTCATAAAATATTACATCCACTCGACATTCGTAATGTATGGGTCAGTTCAAAATTCGTATGAGAAATGTAAATATGATCATCAATGGAAAAAAAAAATGAAAACATAGTGTACGATAGTCTAATAAGATAGAATTATATTATGCTTCATCTGTCTTACAAATAGTGTTACTTTACAATTTTTTCACATATATTTAAAAAACTAATAAAAAATCTATTTTAACTTTCATTAATACATTAAATCAAATTTTTTCTTCTATTTAATACATTCAAACAATATGATTAAAACTGATTTTTTGTTCAAAACTTTACATTGTAAACACAAAATAACACTCTTTATAAAACAAAACAAAAACTTTAAAATGATACTATTTATGAAATAAAATGAGTAAAAAATAATTGTACATTATCTTCTTTGAAGCTCTCACAATGTTCTTTCTCAATTAATGCACATGAAAAACTTATATGGTGGCCTAAGAAACGTTGGACAATTTCTGTTTCTCACTTAAATCTCCCGCTTGAAGGATCCCAGTGACTAGGAGAGTTCAATTTCACCATTTTATTGAGCTTTATTGAGACTTATTTCTTCACAATACACTTAATTTAAACAAAAATAATTGTCGGTGTACACTGTACATACACACATCATGCATAGATCTAGAAACTTATATTAATTATTTTGTATTTATTTTAATTTGAGTCTCTTTTAATTTGTGTTCATTTCTTTATCTTATATATGATTACTACTATAATTCGGATTATTGTTCCGAAGAAGACATATAAACCAAAATGCAATCATGACACCCATTTCCATTTACATCTCACATTTTAAAACTGTGTAAATGAAAAATATAAATAAAGTGTAATTTGTAATTATTAGTCACACGCCTTGAGCGGCCCAACTGTAAAATCATGAGGGTCGGTTTGCATATTCGTTTTTGCAAAATGGTTGACTTTTACAGTCATACATACTGATACAGTCAACTCAAATATAATTCTGTTCTTCTATATATATTATATATACCATATATGCTTGCTGATGATTGTTCCAAAATGTTTTCCTAAAAATCCACACAAAAAAATATCAAATATACATCTCATTGGGTTTACTTTTTATCTCTTGAAATCAAAACTAATTAAAGGTCATTATTAGTTGAATTTGTAGAGAGTTACTACGTATTCGTCGAATTGCAAATCATCCAGTAATTTTTCGTATTCAATGATTCACTTCGTATGAAATAAGTAGTCGTTTGGTGCATGGTATAGTGATTAAAGCCATGCATTTAGATGATTGTTACGTATAATAATTAATGATAATTAGTTTACTAATTATTAGAATTTTATGTGCGCTTATTAATTACATATATAAATAGTGGTGGGCCTAAAATTATTTACTCGGGCAGAACTTCGAATATTAATTTTTCTTTTAAACTCTAATACGGGACAAAAAATAATATAATACCACAACTTTAATTTTTTTTGTTAAAATTTATACCACAATATATGATATTAAAAAAATAAACTCTTTTTTACACATACGTTTTTCAGTAACATATATATTATTGACCCTCATAACAGAACTCCATAACCATAAATAATAGTTCAAAAAATATAGTACTTTTTTTGTTTGCGACATTTTTATGTCTGGCACATATGCATCTTTTTTAACTACATAGCAATTATTCCGGAAATCTGGATCAATTGTCACAAATATTAGAAAATAACCATTATTGATAACTGGAAATGTCACAACGGAATTACTTAGTCCGGCCTCGATTTGATCTCGATTTTTGTTTGGATTCATATTTGATTTGTTTCGGTTCTGCAAGCTAAATAACTAGACCAATTCCGCATTCTCGCTTCTGGCGCTAGCTACAGCATAACTATTGTAAGTATTGTAAGATCAAACCAAACGCTAAGTAGGATGGTAGAATCTTTCACATGGAAGTGTTTTCACATGTAACAAGTTTTTCTCATGGGACAAGAAACTGACAAGAGGAACAAACTTTCCCACGTGGTTTTAATTCTTAGGGCTTTTTCGTAATGATTAGGGTTATGGGACAAGTTTTGAAGAAATATATCTTCTCATCGAATGAATTTACTCCACGTCGTCACGCGCAAATTTCCTCTAAAACCCTAAAACTAAAAAGCCTTGGACTTGGACCGTTCATTTAGTTTCAATTATACAATAGTATATAGAGTCAGAATAATGTATCAGGCCCTATATTTAACCATCCGCGTATCACGCGGATAAAATAATAAATATTTACTTTAACAAAAAATATTTAAATAATTGATAATATGCATAATATCACTCATATAATTAGATCTTAAAGTAAAAACTTACATCTAGTTATTCAGATGTTAGAGCATGTGTATCCGAGTTCCTTATTTAAAGGTGCTAAACAATATCGACAAAAACAAACAAAAATTCGACGAATAAGGAGACGACAGGTGTCTAGGAACGGGACCAAAAAACGCTTAAATTGGTATCGATACTAAACTCTTATGCATTATTTTATTCCCACAAATTGTTTTTTGCACCAGCCCCAATGTTTAGAATTGGGCAAAAGTCACCGATACACATGCTCTTATATATTGTAATTCACAATTAAAAAAATTAAAAATTAATTCATATTATCCATAAAAAATCTCTTTAAATGAATGAGAGGATTCAAGAACCAAATTTCAATTCTCATATGACTTAAAAGTGAATCTAATTGATAAAATCAATAAAATCTTATTTGATATATTATAAATCTTATATAGATTTAATAATTTACACATTTTTCTAGTTTATATTTTTCTTGTAGTTTAATTTTTTAATTTTATTAGTTTCCATTTTTGTTATAAACACAATTTTCTTTTCGCTTTTATGTTATTTTGTGTATTTAAAAATAAATAACTAAAAATTGTAAAGTTTATATTATTACATTGACACATGTTGCAATCTTAATTAACAACAACATATGTTATGATTTCGTGAGTAAAAATTATTTTACGTGTCACACTCACATTGAGCGATCCATCTTTATATAATTAATAAGATATGTCATATAATCATCATTTTAGGTTATAAGATAATGTATAGTAGCAGGATGATTTTAGAAGGTAACTACAAATTTTAGATTTAATAAGAAATTTTCTGCCACCTCGTCCCATGCGTATATAGGATAGTATAATTAGCTGTCTTGAAGGTTTTATACAATCAATTGAAAATTTTAGCATGGTATAATTTTTATAAAGTAAAAAAATAGAATTAGCTAGTGTCAGTAGATATTCGTGGAGATTCTTCTTCTAGAATCCAAAATCATAATAATAATTTTTTATTATATTTTTATTCATAGTGGTAACTTGCAATTTCAGCAGGATCTATGTGAAAAAACTTATTTTAATATTGACCATATTGTGGGTTAATTGTAACGTATAATTTTGGATTCTATATGAAAAAGCTTATTTTAATATTCCATATATGGTAGGTGGCCCAATGAGAGCTCACCATTCACCAATCCAAACCAAAACTTATACTATTAATACTTAACAAAAGAAAATTAATTAATGAAACTGTCATTTATGCCTTCTTAATTATAGTTCCGATGGTAATCAACTAGTGAACTAGAAACACTTTATTTTAGCTATTGTAAATATAAATAGTAAGTGTGGAATTACTTATAATAATTTAATTTCAATATCAAATAGGTAATGGACAAGAGGCGAAGTGGGACCAAAAAGGACACTTTTGGGATCACGGTCTTTACTTTTGCTTCACTTCTATGCTTCGTTTCACCAACACACAAAAGCAAAAAGAAAAAGAAAAACATTAAACGAATTATATATTTCCTCTCTATTTACTTTATTTTTATAATTCTTTATTGCAGTTTTATTAATGTATGATATTTTAGACACCAAATCTTTGCCCCGAAGTCCCTAACATCAGCCGCATAACCATCGGATTTTTGATGAATTTACCTAAACACAAACGGGAAAAATGCCAAAAAATACCTCAACTATTTAATTTTTGCCAGAAATCCACACAAACTTTTTGCGTTGCCAAAAACGCACACAAACTATTTTTTCGATCCATAAAAATACCCAAACTTTTTAAAGTTCCATTTTCCTTCCTACGATTTCACCCAAAACGGCTCCCCTTCTCCAATTGTGCTCCAAACGTGCTAAAACCTGAAAAGACTCTAAAAGACTATGAAAAAACTAGAAAAACTCTATAAAAAAGACTTATATCATTGCTAAAAATGGGTAAAAACCATGATATATCAACTCCCCCAGACTTAGCCTTTGCTTGCCCTCAAGCAAACAGAAAACCAAACCAGAGAAAGAGGTTTGAAAACACGGAGACTCACCTGTTCTTGAAACATTGCAATGATTTTTTCTTAGTGCTCCACATATCACCTAACCAGTTCCAAATCTAACCACATGTACTTCTCCGTAGACATACACAGCTCCCCAGATTACACACATTATTTCACAGCATTATTCAAATAAAGCCATCATCGCCAGTTTCATCGATGTGATCAATGCCAAGAACTTTCTAGACTCTTTTCCGTAGGGGGGTGAAATCGTAGCGGGGAAAATGGAACTTTAAAAAGTTTGGGTATTTTTATGGATAGAAAAAATAGTTTGTGTGCGTTTCTGGCAACGCAAAAAGTTTGTGTGGATTTCTGGCAAAAATTAAATAGTTGAGGTATTTTTTGGCATTTTTCCCAAACACAAACTATACCTATATTCTAAATATAACTTACCTAATATGTACTTTAAAATTATTATCCTGTTAGTTGGTTAGTTAATTAGTTAAATGATTACACGAATTTTTTTTCGAACTAAATGATTACACGATATTGATATAGTTAATAGGGGAAGCAGTTTTGTTTATTGTATATATATTTCTATAAAAATGTATTTTTTTACCAACAAAATATATGTACATCTACATAATTCAACAATAGTAAATTACCAAGAGAACATTACGTATGTGCGGAGGGTTTTGCCTCATTCGTCGAAACTTGGGAGATATTTCGACATCCGGCCTTTCCATATAGGGTTATATAAAAGTTAATAGAGAATTCTTTAACCAAAAAAAAAGTTATAGAGAATCAAACTTATAATGATAATGTCAACGTTATTGTTAATTTAAAATCTAAACATTCACGGATAGATTTTAGAAAGTTCTAGAAGGAAATTAAAGTATGCAATAAAAACATGCATGTCTAAGAAATTTGATAAATCGCACAATTCTTTGTAAGGTAATTTCTGCATCGGGTTAGAAACTAAAGTATACCAGTATGTGTCGTGTTGAATTCTTATATTGATCATAAAATGTGGAGTAGTATACATATATAAATATAAGAGAACTATATATCTACCCTCTAAATATATAATGTGAATATATATATATATATATATAATTTAATTGAAGTAACGGTAGTCCATGTCAATATATATGACTATAAAAAATGATTATATACTCTAAAAGTTTTATATATATTTTTCAACCTGAAAGATTACATTATTATCCATGAGAATTTTTAGTAATTATGAGTCGACTAATCTATGGAACTAGAAAAGTTCGTTTGTGTTATAAAAACTGTATATCATATTTTAGATAATGTGATTAGAGGGATTAAGAGAACGGGAAAACGGGATGGGGCCCACGTGGCCAACCGGCCTGCAACAGCAACTCGTGAGACTAATGATAGAGGGCTCGCTCACGCCGGACCGGCAGCCGCCACGTCAGCACATCATTCCGTTTTTTCCCTTGTGGGTCCCTCGTTCCACTTACACCCGCTCAAACTCCTCGCTGTTTTTTTGAACGAGTCACAGTTTTACCAGCTAATTCGGCGGCTCTGAGCTTAGCTCAACTAAAACCCTACAGATTCTTTTTAATGCAACAAACCCTAAGACGTAATTCTCATTTATTCTCGAGCTGTTTTTTTCAATGTTTTGAAAACCGGACCAGGAATACTTTTGGATCATGGGTTAATATGATTTGACTGGGTTCAACCGGGTTTGATAATACCTTTAATAATTAAATATTAAATAAAAGTTTCAATAATTATACTATTAAAAGGCAATTCCTTGATTTTGAATTGATGTGCATCGATATCTAAGAGAGACTCGGAAGGAAAAAAACAAAAGAAGTGTAAAAGACTAAAACTCATAATCTTTAGAAACTCTATTATATTGTTTTTAATTTTTAAAAAAAAAAATATCATTGACTTAAAACGTAAAAACTAAAAACCAAATGAATATTTTAACATGACCAACTACTATTGAATTTTACAGTCAACCCAATCTGGATATGTTTCCGGTTTGTGTTTCAACCGGTTTTAAAAACACTATTTTTTTTAGCATGCCAACAGTAATACAAATATATTATGTTTTCAAGGGATAAGTTACAAATATCTTTGTAAGTTTTGTAAGTGTTATGTATAATCCCCAAAAGAGAAATTAATTTCACCTTTCATTAGAAAAGGAAAATAGAAATATATTTTGATGCAAGACTTGATCTATTTTTGTTTGAGTGCCATTAACAAAAGCAAAAAAAACACTTTATTCAGCAAATTTCTACCCATAATTAAGAGGTTATATAGAACAATTTTTAGATCTTTGAAACCATATCGTTTGATCAAAAGCTTAATTATGCCACAGCGGTTTTCTACTATTGTTATTGTTGTGTTATAGAATAGATTCAAATTCAGTAGTTTGCTTAACGTGTGTAAATAACTGTTTACAAATATTTCCAACCCTGTAATTAAATCCTTAGAAACATATATTTTACACTTAAATTTTTACCAAGTGAATGTAATCTCATGGTCATCAAGGCTAGATATTGATTTTCGTTGGATGCATCTTATCTTTGATTATTGAAAAAATTACATAAAGATGTACATCGTGAAGATTAGTCTCGATTTAGGTATAATACACATAATGAATGATTTTGACGTTTTCTTTTTGTTGTATAGTAATCAATGGCCAAAACATTTATGTAAAAGTTTTGAGTTAAGACTTTAGATGAGAATAACTAATTAAGTTCTTTATGCTCACGGTAGTCCAGTTGAACCAAAACGAAGCGGGTAAGATGTCTGTGATTCTATATATGGTTACTTTTTAAGTTTCGAAAGAATGAAAATATTCAGGCCAGTATATTAGTATATATACACACATTATGTAATGGTGTAAATAGAGAGTAATAGCTAGTTACTTTTCAAAAGTATAATGTAAATTCATTTTGCAGGTATTCTTCAAGAAGATACATACACTTTCTACACACAAAAAGAAGAAGAGATACATGTACACTTTCATAATATTTTTGGTATGCCTCCACATTTCGTTTCATCGGAATGATTATATATGCATGTATACCTACATATTTTCTTTAACCATTTTTATCAAAAAGAAAGTACATGCATGTTTGTTTATTATGTGAATTTTGGGGAAAATTTTGAATTACAGAAAGAAAAAATAATATAATTTTGTGATGTTTTCTGTTATTGGTTTAATTAATAGATTAAATGTTCCAGGATTTATTTTTAAAAACTGTGGTTCCAAATTTTGACTAACTAAAGAATATCGTGTGATTAGAAATAATTAATGTTCCATGTTTTATATTTTAAAAATTTTGGTTCCGAATTTCACATTAATATCCTATTATAGTTGAAAGAGTTTCTTTTACTCCTTGGTACTAGATTACCGAGTCACTTTGCAAAAATGTATATCTATTGGACATTTCAATATTAGCACAAAGAATTTGAAGGAAAAAGAAAGAAAGAAAACCAACTCCCTATAAGAGAATTGTTAATTCACATTAGTTATTGGTGGGGATACACGGTTTTGAATAAATCACTCGTATATTCAAATCTTGATTGGGTTAAAATCCTATGAAGTAGTGAATTATAACTAAATTTATCTTCATATTTTTATGAAATCTGTAGATAAAATGATAGTGTGTGTGCAGTATAACGTTCGAACAATTACAGTAACTATCGAAATGATGAACGATGGATATCCGAATAATTCTGGATTTCTATAGATATTTCGCAAAGATTTTCTCGCATATCTACCATCAAACTAGCAGATATCTTTGGGTTCTAAACTAGCTGAGTTACTTTTAGTAAGGATATAAGACATTTTGTTGGACATAAAAGAAGTCCAAATTAAAAAAAAAAAAAAAAAAGCTTAATGTGAGGACTTGAAAAGAAAAGAAAAACCTTAATATTGATGATCAAGCATATCCATCAAGAGCTGGTGGGTGGTAATGGATGTTGCCACCTCTCTCTCTCTCTCTCTCTCTCTCTCTCTCTCTCTCTCTCTCTCTCTCTCTCTCTCTCTCTCTCTCTCTCTCTCTCTCTCTCTCTCTCTCTCTCTCTCTCTCTCTCTCTCTCTTTACCCCCTTATCCTCCTCTCTCTTCTCCCCCCCCCCGAAGCTTTTGCAACAAATAAAGTACTCTCTCTCTCTCTAGGTGCAAGAGGACTCAGAGAGAGAAAGAAAATATGATTGATAGGGAAAGAGACAGAGAGAGAGGAAGTAAAATATAATAGATTATTAGGACACGATTGTCATCTTTTGTGTTGTGTCTTGTGTGCGCTCTCCTTTTCTTTATCGATTGATCTTCTTTATTTAACCCTATTCTCTTTCTCTTTTCCCATTCTTTCTATCATTCCCTGTCTCTCTTTCTCTCTCGGGATCCGATATCTCTTTCAAGTAACCTATTCCCGTGGAGCACTGTCAAATCTTGCCCACTCTTCTTTCAGGGATCTCTCTCTAGTCTTGTGATCAAGTGTTCAAACTTCTGATGTTAGCTATAGCAAGTACGAGAGGATCATACAATAGCCGAAACTTAAAGCTTTGTTAGAAGCTATTGAAAAGGTTTCAGCTGTATCATCCTGCATCTAGAGTTTCTTCAGGTAAAACCCTAATTTTCGATTCAATCTCCGATATTTTGTGTATTTTTTTCTTCTTTAGGTAATTTTATTTGCTTTTGAATCTTCTTTATTAATCCTTGATCATCATCTTCGACAATCACCTTAATCATCATCATCTCGTCATACTCAATGTTGCTGATGTTACAAGCAAAGCAAAATATGTATCATATAATTATCTGAAATATTATTTTAATAAATATAACAAATAAGTAAGGTTCTTTAACCCAAAAACAAAATAAGTAGTTTTTTTTTTCTTGTTGAGTTAACTAGACCATAAGATTTTATACAACAATCTAGACAATTAAACTCTTGAGCTGGATCATCATCTCTTTAAAGATTTTTCTCCTCTTCATCTTCTGATCTCTACTTATTTGGTTATACTTGCATGAACAAAGAAAAAAAATCTAGATGGTGTTATACAAATGAAGCAATAAATAAGCAGAAATTAATTTTAATTAATACATCTAGTACATATAAATTTGAAATTCATGCATCTAAGTAAATCAATTTAACGTTGTCAAAAAATAAAAGTAAATCAGTTTAATTAAGATCATCATATGATATTGGAAATTGTACGGCTAATTTCACTGATTTTAGTTTTTGGAAAATTCAACTCTATACCATGAATCTAAATAAATGAATTTAACCTTTCTCGAAGAAGGATAACTAACCATGTGAATGGTTTTCATATATCATAGATATAGCAAAACTATTTCTTGAAATTAATAAATGTATGACGGTAGTAGTTCTGTCGATTTTGAGTGTAGAATTCATTCTCCTATAAATTAAGCATATATAGACGCATGATAATATGTTTATGTCGAAATAATACATCAATACACAGCCACGTTACGTAGAAAATGTAACTAGCTATAGCAATATCTTATGTTTGTAAATTGTAATCTCATGATTTTGATTTCAATTTGTTTGGTAATTTTCTTATAAGCAGGTAATTAATCGATCAAGAAGACTAAAGGATGAATTCATTTTCCCACGTCCCTCCGGGTTTTAGATTTCACCCGACAGACGAAGAACTTGTAGACTACTACTTGAGGAAAAAAGTTGCATCGAAGAGAATAGAAATCGATTTCATAAAGGACATTGATCTTTACAAGATTGAGCCATGGGATCTTCAAGGTTTGCCAAATCCCGCCATTTATACTCTTATTCAATCCTTTGTTTCGACTTCCTAAGGAATGTTTTGTAAACTGTTCTTATTATTCTTTCGCGGAAATAGAGTTGTGCAAAATTGGGCATGAAGAACAGAGTGATTGGTACTTCTTTAGCCATAAAGACAAGAAGTATCCCACAGGGACTCGAACCAATAGAGCAACAAAAGCAGGGTTCTGGAAAGCAACCGGAAGAGACAAGGCTATATATTTGAGGCATAGTCTCATTGGTATGAGGAAAACACTTGTGTTTTACAAGGGAAGAGCCCCAAATGGACAAAAATCCGATTGGATAATGCACGAATACCGCTTAGAAACTGATGAAAATGGAACTCCTCAGGTATAATATTAACCCTAAACCATAACTTCTCTTTACAATTTATTTGGATCTTATAATGTTAAACAATCGCAATCTATGATCTTCTAAACCCATTATATATATGATATCTGGTTGTAGGAAGAAGGATGGGTTGTGTGTAGGGTTTTCAAGAAGAGATTGGCTGCAGTTAGACGAATGGGAGATTACGACTCATCGCCTTCACATTGGTACGACGATCAGCTCTCTTTTATGGCCTCTGAGCTCGAGACAAACGGTCCACGACGGATTATCCCCAATCATCATCATCATCAGCACCATCAGCACCATCACGAGCACCAACAGCCTTTGCCATATGGACTCAATGCATCTGCTTACACTCTCAACGACCCTAACTTGCGATGCAAGCAAGAGCTAGAACTACAATACAACCACCTGGTACAACAACATCATCTTCTGCATGAATCTCCTTTATCATTCCTTCAACTTCCTCAACTTGAAAGCCCTAAGATCCAGCGAGATAATAGTAATTGCAACTCTCTTCCTTACGGAACAAGCAACATCGATAATAACTCGAGCAATAATGCTAATTTGCAGCAGTCTAATCTTGCACATGAAGAACAATTGAATCAAGGGAATCAGAGTTTCAGCTCTATATACATGAATAGCGGGAACGAGCAAGCGATGGACCAAGTCACGGACTGGAGAGTTCTCGATAAATTTGTTGCTTCTCAGCTAAGCAACGAGGAGGCCGCCACAGCCTCTGCTTCTCTACAGAACAATGCCAAGGACACAAGCAACGCAGAGTACCAAGTTGATGAAGAAAAAGATCCAAAAAGGGTTTCAGACATGGGAGAAGAATATGCTGCTTCTACTTCTTCGAGTTGTCAGATTGATCTATGGAAGTGAGCAGAAGGAGAAGATTATATCATATAAATGAATATATACATATATCTATATACGTACACACGAACACTAATCAAGTGTAGATGATCATGATGATGGTACAGATTTATATTTGCTTTGATTGATTCTTACTACATTATTGAACTTATGTTATATATATATGCATATATATACATTGCGTATCTATGCATGTATACTTGTACTCAATATGATTATTAACCATATGAACTCTAATCTAAATGTAACTCCAATATTTTTTTAATAGACAATTGTCTCTTCTTATTATTATAGTTTTTAAATAATCTTCTAGTTCTATATGTATACGCATCCACTTACAAAAAGAGCCATTTATTTCAAAATTATTTGTTCTTTAGAAGTGTTCAATTTTAATATTAAAAAATTAAGATTCTTGAATCACATGTTCTAGACAACTATGCTTGAATGATGTATTTATTGAACCTGTACAATAGTAACATACATGCAATCTACACATAGATATATATCAAATTCAGAAAATATATTCAAATGAAACATGTGGTCTGACCACTTACCGGAGTTGTGTTCATGGGTATAATAACTCCAAGGACGCTTGAAGGAGATATAAATAATGAAAAAGAAGAAGGAGAAGAATGTGGTTTGAAGGAGATACAAATTTTTTAATGACATATGTTGGCTAGCTCGAGTCAAGATTATGTTATATAGAGACAGACCGTGAAAAAATAAAAAAGAACCTTTTCTTGTTTCTTTTGGTCACAAGAAAGAAGAAGTTAAAGCATAAAGCATTTACATTTTCTCATGAAGAATTTTATAATTATTGTGTTTGTTTCAAGGCCGGCACAAAAAGAAACCGTAGCTTATAATTTACTTCGATAATCTTTTTTTATAACTTTTTACTGCGATTAATGAATATAATTTGTGATTAAATGCTCTTTAACAATCCGTAGCTTATAATTTGTTATAACTTTAACAAAAAATAATAATAATAATAATAATAATTTGTGATTAAATGTTACACATGAATTAATGTTTGTATCTGACGATTTTTTATGTATATAAGTGTGTGGTAAGATCCAAAAATGAAAAAGATGCAAAATATTGGAGATGATGCTTTTGTGTTTCTAGGAATTATGAGCTTCAAACTCCGAACTAATTAACAATAAATAAAAAAACTCATGTATTATTTTAAATAATGTATTTACTACTTAAGATTCATTTTTATTTTTGATGTGAGACATTCTAACACTTTTTGTTTTGTTTTGTTGAAGTGAGACATTCTAACGTATATACTGAAACTCCTCTACACAATCCAAAAATACATCAATCACATGTCATACGAGATATGTTGTTTTAAACCTTCACCCAAATCTGATAGGACCAAATCAGTTGTTTTAAACCAGTTCGAATACATTTGAATCTAATGTATTGAAACTTTCTTTTAAAAATGTTGTAAACTTTATCGCAAATTCCATCCCATACGATAGTCCATCGTAAATTTGTAACATTCCGTAGGAAATTTCATCGCTATGAGCCTATGCTGCAAGATATTCCAACGAAAAGCGACGAATATTATTTTATTTGTCGATGTGGAATTATTTCTTAAATCATTTCCTTTTTGTAGAAATTTGAGAAAATGATCGAAAATCTTCCCCATTAATTTTGGTGCAAGGAACATCATGATTTGGGCGTGCTCTTTGGGTTTGAAAACACGGTATTGATATAACCAAAATTTCTTATTTCGTAACCTATAAAAAAACAATTAATCAACCATTCAAAACAAAAAAAAATCGATTAAGTCGCAGTTAATCACCAGTGCCGTCGATACCGATCTAAAACTCAGGGTAACATTAAGCATAAAATGAGACAAAAGCATGTGAAGTGTCATCATTAGTGTTATTTACTTTCTTAATACGCCACAAATCCCAAGACCATAATATGTTTTGAATTTAACAAAATTTGAAGTAATTATTTATTCAACTGTTAAAAGTGTATTTCCTCTGTTTTATAAAAATTGATTTCTTTAAATTGTCACACAAATTAAAAACATCTATTTGTTATTTGAAACCTTAATAATTTAAATTCTGAAAATAATGCAAAACATATTGTCAAATTTCATAATGGATATATTTGTTACCTTTTTTTTTGTTTTTTTCTTTCAGGTCATTTACAATTCAATATATTACAATAAGCATACAATACATGATTACTGTTACACAACATATGAAGACACAAATGTTATATCCGCATTGTAATCACACACATGATTTTAACACATTGAAACTAGGTGGCGTCACAAAGACCAGTCTTTTCGTCGCAGAATCCATCACGGCCGAACAGACGTTGAGGCGGTGCACTGAGTAAAGGAGACGAAGGCGAGCCCTATGCATTTCTCCGGCTGTTTCCACACCCAAGACTCTTCCTTGTGCTCACTCCGGTCAATGGGTTTGTCCCGTTTGCGTATTTACACAGAGCCTTTAAAAACAAAATTGAAAACCATTTGTAAAAAGCTTTTTCAGCTTCTGTTAATGGAAGCTATGGATAAATGTAATGGTGTGTTAAGTAACAACGTTACCTGTTTCTGAAGAAGATCAATCACAGCGTCACTAAAATCGGCACCTTCGATCTTTGCACCACCGAGGTCACTACGGGTTAGAACCGAACGCACAAGAATTGCATTTGTCAAATTTGCCTCGTTTAGCACCTACAATCGCCGGAAAAGAATCGAGCTTTAACCGAAAGGAAAATGCCTCATATGCAAGTATATATATATACAAAGTCTAGTGTATGTCACTTACCATCCGGTCCATCAATGTATCGCTCAAATCAGCACCTGAAGAATCAAAATTCATACTTTTCAGAGATGCAAACCACAAATTAAGATAAAGGAAGATGAGAAGAATTGAAATAAATTTTATTCAAAATATAATCTCTGAATTACTGAGGGCTGAAGTAGTTGAAACAGCAAACCAAACGAAGAATTGTGTCAGCTCATAGAGACTTGCCAGACTTTATTGGGACACAGACGTAATCAAGTCATCATATCTCAAATTTCTGAGGCTCACAATTATAGATTTGAAAGACTAGGAATTCTGAGAAGCAAATCCAAAAGAAAATCCAGGCGTTGAATCTAATCAAGGTTTAGGGAAATTCTAGGAGAACTAAAAATGTCAGCAATGGATCTAATCAAGGATGCAACGCAAAGAGTTCGATTTGTGGAGGCAAAGGAATTGAGATTCAGAAAAGTCTAGTAAAAGGGTACATGATTTGTGGAATCTGTTCTCTTTCATAAGTTTAATACCAAAAAATGCATAATCATTGGGAAGGGAAGGCTACATAATAGCACAGTTGAGAGAGAGTACCTGAGAAGTTAGCTTTGTATGCAACCGCTTTCTCAAGATAGGCGCCATTGAAGGTCGAACCGCTGAAATCAGACTCTCTCATGTCTGCAGAAGTGAAGTTGGCTCTTCTGCAACAATATCAGTAAGCCACTACACATAATTCAGAAGTAGAACAAAAGTCTTGCTTCTTCAGATTGATGTGTTTGGTTTTATCTAGTGTTTGTGGATCCAAGATTCCATTAGTCAAACAAAATTGTGCAAACTTGAAAAAATTTACTTCCTAAAAGATCAAAACTTTGAACTTTGTTATGTTGATTCCAATTTCCATCACCGACGATAGGCAAATATTTACCTGAAATTTTCATTGGCGTGAATTGTTTTGCTGCAAAACAAAAAGTGTACATCTCAGCGAACTTCCAACATCGAAAACAAATGAAAATTCTCAAAAGATTTAGATTTTAACGCAAATCTTCGAAAACTTTAAGACAAGAACCTAATATGATACCTGAGATCAGCAGAACCGAACTGAGCAGCCGATCCTATCCCAAACTCGCCACGTGTATCGGCCTCAAACTTGTTAAGCTCTGCCATGGCCGGAACGCCGGAGCTCGAGGCGATAACCGCCGCTGCTAACGCTGCAGATAAAATCCTCTTCCACGTTTTCGATTCTCCGCCGGAGTAACAATCTTCCCTTTTCGAAAAACAATTCGATGCCATAAGCTTCTGAAAACCCAAAAATTGCGAAAACGAGGAAACATTGAGATTCCCCGTCTGCGAGGGAAGTGTTGGAGTCTCACCTATGGTTTGACGAATCTTTGATTTCTGGGTTTGAATGGGAGATTAGCTGAAGACGCCTCAATGGGTATCTCCGAAAATGGTACAGAGACCTTGAGACAGAAGATGAGGATCGCGAAACGTCAAGTGACTTCATGGGTAGAGGAGAGAGCGAAGAGAAAGCCATTGTTAAAGGTCTAAACTTTGCAGAACTCAAGTGCTACTTTCAACTTTATAGAGAAGACATGGTCTCGCACGTGTGAAAGATTTCGATCTTTATCCACTTTGGTTGGGCAAGATGTGTACACGTATGTCACTTGTGTTCACCTGTTTTGTTCTTGGTTTCTAAACTCCCAAGTCATGCACAATTTAACTCGACTCTGTTCTGCCTTGTGACACGGGACACAAAAACAGAGAAAATTTGGATCTTTGGTTAAGGTTCAACAACACGATCATAACCAGAAATATATTGCGAAATCATAACAACAAAAAACCCACAAGGCGGTGAGGATAACGAAAGCAAAACTAGTTTAGAATGTGTAATACTCTTCGAGATTTTCTGGTAAAAAGTCGGGGTCTACAAGTGCACCCTTCTTGATCTTCTCTTGAAGGTTTAAACTCTTGGGAAGTATAATCTCGATTCCTAGCCCTTGTGTAGAGAAATACCTCTCCAACAATATCTGTAACATAAGATATTCGATCAGAACCATATAACTATATTTTACAACTCAAGATGATCGTCTTCTCATTGCCTTACCACTGCAGCGAATGCATCTTCTCTGTTCTGTCTTTCACTCTTGCTGAGTCCCCTGGAAGAATAGAATGATCAAACATCGTCAGGTTCAAATCATTAAGTAACCGAAATTCTCATGAAAGCTCAGCGTTTTAGGAGCATTAAGGTTGTTCAACATGAATTGCTAAACCAAGAGCTGAGAGATTGAGAAGAGGAACTAACATTACAATCATTCTGTCTGAAGCTTCTGATGATGTCCCATGTTCATCCAATACATAAACCCTCCAACCCCTGAAAAGCCCAGCAATTTCACCAGTTCACATTTCGTCGATATTATAAATGTATATGTAATGTGTGTGAGTGTACTTCACTTCTCGGCGGCTTGGACTGCAAGCCGTCCGGCAACAGATCGAACTTTGTTTGACTGGATCGTCTCTTTCCCGTCGGAAGATCTCGGCAACCCAATTATGAATTCATCAACCTCCTGCAAAACTCCGGTTTTATTATATTTCTGTGAAATTACGCGAAAAAAATATCGAAATTTATACCTCTTCTTCGGCAATTTCTAGTAGCCTGGTCTCGAGCTTTTGCCCTCTCGATTTCAAAACCTAGTAATACCCAAATCACATCAATTCATTAAATCTTAAGCAGACAAGAGATGGACAGATTCGAAGTTACCGTGAGAGGTCGAAAGCTGTAGCCTTTACTAATAGCGATTCCGGTCCTAGATAACCCTAAATCTACGCCGAGACTGAACCCACCTCTCCAGTTCGGGTCTACTTTCCGGCGAACGGCATTAGGGGGAATTTCATCAATTGACGTCGCTGCCCTCAACACCAGAGGATAATTACGGGATCTAATGGGAGATAGACGAGGAAAGAGAGGGGTATTTACGTATTTTTGGGTTCCGAAGGAAATCGCGATGGAGGAAAAATATTGAAGAGAACACATTACAGTAGCAGCAAGAGACCAACAGTTTCAAACACTTTGAGTCGATTAGCTTTTTGTTCTCGAACCTTCTCAACTCCTCCGAAGGTTTTAATTTTTTCATGAACAAATAAAATCAAACCTTTGAATATATATATATATATATATTTTTTTGTTAAATCCTGGAGTGATTCTAGGTCTTTTGGGTCAAGACTAATCTCCAGGAGGCCTGACATCCGGTTTCACGCAATTGTTTAAGAAATTGTGCGACTAGCTGGCCAAGACGACTCGAAGCCGGGTAGAGGGAATCCACATAAACATCCCTTACCACCAGTCCAAGACGACTTGGTTCCTTTGAATACTTTTATTTCACCAAAATTTTCAATTTTTATAATGATAGTGAGAGAAAAAAGGTTCTCAACAATCATATAATGGTGTTTCAGTGCCCTTTTTTCTTACATGATGAATCGGCTGGGTACTACTGAGTGGCTAGTTGCCCTGCTTCTTCCTCCGGAAGATCAAACCCGAACCATATATAAAAGATAACAAATAATCTACAAAAAGATTAAGAAAAAAACGAATTTAGGTGGGTAAATAATCAGGTGCGGGAGAGAGCACGGACAACATCCTCAGAGTAAGGGTGAATAAAAGCACTGTTCATTTGCCAGACTTTAAACGACGCCGTAACAGTCGCATCAATAGCATTGTTGAACAAGAAAAGCTTCGCTGCTCCATATATGGCTTTTGTCGGATATACTCTTGACGTTATACATGTTCTTCCACCTTGTCCAAATCCTTCTACTATCGAATGATCCACCTATTATTAAAACATGAAAGAAAAGAAAAAAATTCAATCCATATTGTATTTGTATTAATGAAATTAATATATCAAGGAATGTAAAGTTATTATGATTGGTAAATTACCAATATTCTCATGGTCAATTTTTCCCCTTTTAGAACCGGTACAACACTACCGTATATCGGTTTAACGACATCGTTTGCAAAAGATGACCTGTTACAAGAAAATGTTATTTTTCATAATCGATATATGGTCAAGACTTTCATTTCTAATAATTTCAAGAAATTATAATACCTTGAGGTGTCTGTGCAGAAGAAAGTTTTGAGCTTTGAATCTTTTCCCTTAGCCACATAAAAGTAAACCGGAGTTTGCTCCGACAACTTCTCATCCGCGAGAACCGAAAATCCGAATGGCCCCAAAGCACCTCGGACGGTGGAGCCTCCGCTGTTCTGGCAGCTGAATTCCTCAGCCTCAGCCACCACCGAAGCGTTTCCGAGGATGTTGTCGAGAGATTCTTTTGTGATCGTGAATTCTGCTTCGATGTCTAGCTGAGCTGCGGAACCCACATCGACTGGCACCACTGTCCCGGGACCGACTTCCATATCGAATTTCTTGCTGCTTAGTCTAAGAGATTTGATTTCTTCCACTGGCCATTGAACCAAGTTCTTCCCTGTCTTTGTGTCGAGGACAACGGTTCTTGGGACACCCTGGTCATAGTATAAGCAAAAGATTAGCCCCAACTTGGATTACAAGCAACCACAACAAATAACCTAACTTTAACAGCACGCTACGGTAAGGAAACAAAAGATACCTGTAGAGAAGACCAGCCCTTTTGTACATCAGCAGCCTCACTGTCAGATTCACCAATCCAACCCCACAAGATTCTCCGACCCTTGTTCTGGTCATAAAACGTCTTTGAAGCATAGAACTTTCCGTAATCATATCTTAAACTAGTACTAATCCCGACATCGATAGTTGGATCATCCGGGATCCATGTCCCGTTCGAATCGAAATACGTCCCTACTGCATAATGGTCGATCTTGGTGTCGTCCATGCTAGCCTTCACGATGTGCTTCACATCCGGTCCGTTGACCGATGTCTCGAGCCCATTGACAGCGGTCTTAGACACCGGATAAAAGTCAACGCACTCCCACATCCCGGTGTTTGGAACTCGGTGCAACAATGTGTCGAGTTTCTCGTACGTCTTGAAGTCGGTCGTGTCGTACACGAGCGAGATTCCGGTTCTGTTGATCTTGGAACCAATTGTGATCCGCCATTTTCCGGCTGATGTCTTCCACGCAGTTGTCGGGTCGCGGAAGTCCTTTGGGAGAATACCCGGAGGAGGTACGAGAACCGGATTGCCCGGAAATTTGACCCATTTCAACAGAAGAGGGTCGTTGGGGTCCTCAGGGTAGGCAAGGTTTTGGACCTAAAAAAGATCATTGATTAAATCATTAAACCTAATTTACATGTTCAATATCTAACTTACCAAAAATCTGGCTTTATAAACTTAACTCTATTATCTGCCTAACAATTCATAGAAATATCTTAAATAACATTTTCGTGAACTACTATATTATATAAAAAATAATAATACTTTTATCAAAAAAATTATCATATGTTCACACATAATTTCATATAAACACCATTGAATTTAATCATTTTCTAAGGGTTTTATATAGTTAAAAAGTAGTGTTTTGCTTACAAAAACTTGTTGGATTTGATCGTTAATTGGATTTAACCATATGTATTAGAGTTTTATTAGCTTTTTATATTTAGAGCCGAAAATTGGTAGTAAATCACAAAACTTTTGTTAGATCTGGTTTTTGTTTTATAGTGCTACTGTCTTAAAACTGTTAGTTTGATTTGGTTCCAACATTTAAACATTGATATGTAAAGTTGAAATTACTTCGAGATACATACCTGTACGAATTTATCGGTGGAACCGGTGTAAAGCATGACGATAGAGCCATCGGGGAGGATTGTGGCTGAGCCGGTCCAGACACCATTGGCGTCGTACCATTGGTCAGCAACCATGGCTAAGGGCAAATGGACCCAATGCATCAGATCCTTAGACACGGCATGACCCCAAACAATGTCACCCCATACGGCTGCGTTTGGGTTGTATTGGTAGAAGAAATGGTACCATCCCTTGTAGAACAATGGACCTGGAGAAATGTAAAACGTTTTATTTTATTGGGGTCAAAATAAGAATAACTCCGAAATAATGGGGATTCTAATTGAGAAAGTTTCTAGGTATCATATCGAAATATTGCATAGTTTAGTATACCCCACTGGCTTATCCAATTTGAGACAAGATCCAAACTTTGCATTCATAACGATTTATACAAGAGACCCTTTATGCAATCAAGATTACTTTTCTATGGCAACCAATGATTTAGCATGTAGATCTCACGTGGGATACAAACCTGGCAAAATCAATTTAAACAAAAATAATATTCACTTTGCTATTGGTTGTGTGGAAAGTAACTCTGTTCTGATTTTGTCTGTGAACCTTTTACTCTTTTACGAGTATTTTTCTTTTGTTTAATATTTTAACTTTGGCTACAACGTGAGTTGTGTGATATCATGTTCTGTGATCTACTACCTCGTGTCGCTCCAATTATTTCTTATATTTTTTTGCATATTGTACACAAAAAAACATATAATATACCAAAATTCACGGGATCTAAGAGAGTTTTTTTTTTCTAGAACAGGAAAATTCGGAAAGGAAAGGAAAGTGAACTTACCATTAGGATCTGCAGAAAGAAAATCCCAAATTTGCCATTGACCATCGCCATAGTTAGTGGATAAAAGGAAACAAAATATTAGAACCAAATCAGAGGCTAATTAGTAATTTACTTATAACTAAGTAATAAGAATTCGCTAGATTTGAATGAATCCATCACTGTTGCATAATTTGGAAATCTAAAGATGATTTCAACATTATTTCCAAGATTAAGGAAAAAAAGAATATATGAAAAGTATTGAATATTCTTTGAATTTGTAACAAAAAGAGGAAATGTTTTTTTTTCTTCTTTTGCTGTTATTTTTCAACCAAATTAACAGCTAATTAAAATCAATAAAACTCGTTTTTTCGCGTACCGTTCATCCAATTCTGTTCAGGCTGGAAATGGAACGCCGTTCGTTGCCAAGACAACATACTGTTGTTCCATGCGAACGCCGCCGTATTCCGGTCACCGGAAAGTTTCCACAACTGGTCATTGCTTTTCTCCGACACGCCAGCGAGACGGGCACGTGACGTTGTCGTCGCTGTTTCGTCGATTCTAGCGTCGTTGGATCTAGATCCGTCGTGTGTGGCTATGAGAGCGACGTAAAAGGCGATAAACAAAAGCCCAAATGAGACAGCGAGGAGACCTTTAACGGGTCGTCTACGGAGATGGGTTTCCGGATTCGGGTCGGATCTTGACCCGTCGGATAACAATGGGTCTTCTCTGGCGGAGATTGGCAAGAGAGCATCGGAGCTCGCCATTGTTTTTTTTGTTTTCTCGTTTTCGAGTTTCTTTTTGAGATTTGATGCCACGAGAAAGGGCAAGTGCATTTATATATTTATAATATCGGCAAATAATAAAAAAAAAATGAATCACACAAGAAGAGAGAAAAGTATGTCTTCCTGCTTCGCTGGAAGAAAGAGAATAGTGTCCAAATGTCAAAAGTAAAGAGGTTGGTCTACAAATTATAACTGTAATTTCTATCTTTATTATTAGGAAAAAAACATTATTTAGTTTAAATTTTTTCTAATGGAGTTAAAATAAAATTAATTTTCTTATTTTCTTCTGTATTTTCTATTTTAGTGTTTTTTTACCAGACTAAACTGGATTAGTTCATGAAATGTAAATTAATATAATTCCCCAAAATGGAAAAATAAAGTAAAACAATTTCATAAGGAAAACAATTGTTGTATTCTTCGTCCTTATCTGTTTATTAGTCTTTCGTTTGTTTGAATGGGTATGACAATGATATGAGTTTTATACTGAATTGTCCACGTACTTTTATACAAATCCATAGTGAGAAACGTTAATCCATAGTCTTTAGACTTTTTCTTTTTTGAAAATAGAGTTGGTAGATCGGTTTTTTACATGGTATGATTTTTCATTTTTGCAATGCACATGTTATCTAACATATGACATGAAAAAGAAAATAACATTCCTTTTGTTTTGTTTTCTGATTTTATTAGTTAACTAGGATTTAACCGGCGCAAAATATTTTTGTTTTTAGCAATTGTTTTGAATTTTTATTAAAATTTGTTTTTGTCTTAATTTTACAATATGACTAACTAATGATTATAGATAAAACTGTCAATTTATAATAATTTGTTTATTTAAGTTGTTTTGCAGTGGACTAAAATATTATTCAGGCTAAGCTGCAAAAACTTATAATCTTGAAAACATAACTTTAATATGCATCGTTTAATGACTCTGGTTTTTGTGGTTAGTCTACAAACTCTTTAAAAAAAAATATTGTGTCTGATTATTTATAAAATTAGTAAAATATTTTTCAACTTTTGTTTTGATATATATTTAAATAAAATATAATAAATTATAGTGAAAAATATAGCAAGATTTCGAATATAATTTTTTCTGTGAATATATATGAATTGATTATTATTTTAAAATATATAATATTAAAAATAAATAAGAAATTAAATAATAAATAATATTTTTAATGATAACCAATACTTTTCATATTCTCTTCAATAATTTTAAAAACAATTATGTTATTTTCTATTTCAATTATTTTTGTTATTTGTAATATATAATAACTTATAAAATAAAATTTATTTTTTAAAATAATTTCTTAAATAATAATATAGAGATTCTTGTGCCTAGTTTGGTTTGCGAAGCCATGGTAAATGCAACTCGAAGTTCAACCTACGAGCAAGAGAGAGAGAGAGAGAGAGAGAGAGAGAGATTATTAGCTAATCCATGAAATTTCAATAATTGGACATGTTAGTTTTCACGGTTATACAGTACATTAACCGTCAAACGATTTTCTTTACATATTTTACCATTACAATATATATTCCATAATTTGATATGTATTTCGCTTATGAATCATGATAATGAATTGGTCAAGCACATGAAACATTTGTTAAAATATAATACACTGTCTCAATCACAATTATGTTGTCAGGAACCAATGTCCAATAATGGTGAGAAGAAATGAACCGTCGATGTATACAAGATTAAACAATTATTGTAACACGTGAAACCTCATCTAGCTACATATCAATTGCATGTGATGTGGAATAAATTGAAGGACTCAAAGGTAAATATTAATCAAGAAATTAACTATGTTGTCTCTCTTAACTCTTATTACATTCACGTTCTCATTTTCACTTTTTTATTTATAATTTTTTTTCGCTCTGGGACTACAAAGTTATTTGAGCATACTATAAACAAATTCATAATTATGATTTTGTGATTTGAACTAAATAGAATATGAGTTTCAGTGATGGATTTAAACGGATAAGATATATTAAGACGATTGATATACAGTCTACAATACGTTTGTAAAAGCTTTCGTCTACAATTCTCGTGGTTCTAGAGGGTGTAAAATGCAAACACAATTCAAAGAATTTTTACACTCTTTTATGTTAGACCAACAAATTGGCAAAGACAAGGATCTTGTATAATTGTTGGATGTGGGAAAACTAGATCCACATGTAAAAGACCGACAGGTTTCTGGCAGACACCACGTGCTCTGTCTATAGAAATAGAATCTATGATTTGTGGGGCTAAACAATAATTCTAGAAATTCGGTAAAAAAAACAATAATTCTAGAATCCAAATATAAATATGATAAAATAACATGTTTACAAAAAGTAATAATAGCTATCCTTCAATAATCAAAAGGATATGCAATCAGTCGATCACTCCATTTCACTTAAATTATAAGAATTTGTAATGAAACTAATCTCTCGAGCGGACGTGAAGTTACACCCCACGTAACCAAAAATTAATTTGATAATTTTGCATGTGGGAAAACTCGATTCTTAACCTAAAATAACATAGTCGAATTTTCCACAAATTGGAATCATCCCACTACAACTACTTACTTACTATTCTATTGTTATTATTCGTAATGATACGAACCCACAACAATTTACAATCACACATGTCGTCAAAAGAAAAACACAATTACACAGAAAAACAATGATTGAGTTGAGCTAAATTCAATACTTTTTGTGGTCAACAACTAAATTCAATATATATATGTAAAAGTTAACTAGGACATGTAGCCTAGCGGTTTGTGCTTAGGCGGTCTCTGTGTTACTACCCGGATTCAACTCTGGCGTATTACGTCTTTAGATGCTTATTAGTATGTTTGATGTCAAAAAAAAAAAATATATGTAAAAGTTTGAAGATAGTTATTAAACTAGATAATTGAATTGTACGTTTGTGCTTGTGTGTAAATTACTAAATTATAGAATTTGACATAAAAGATGTTGATACAGAAGTGACCAGAGATCAGAGAGTGGATCTGACTGAGACGGACAAGTTATGTTCATCCTCTTCATTATCTTCATAACATTTATCATTTGGTTCACACATAAATTTCCACATTTCTTTCTGTATTAAACCTTCTCTCTTGTCCACACAAAAAATAAATAGTTTCCATATTTTCCCTGAATATTTTAGAATTTGTTAAATAAATAGTTTTGGATCCCAATGTCCACATTTTGACATGAGTCAGCAAAAAGAGCATACATCAAATACAAATTAGTCACTAAACTCAGGCTTATTTAGAGTAGGTATTTCTGTGTAGGAAAGATATCCATTTGGTTTTGATATTTCGTAAACGAAAAGAAACTATACAAAAATAAAAGAAACAAAAGAGTAATTGTATTCCATTAAGACGGAGATCAGAGAGCTAATAAGTCATTTGCAGAAGAAAAAAAAAAACAGAAGTTTCAGACCAAACAACACGACAACAATTGATTTAGTTCAGCTAAAGTCTCTTATCTTGTAGCCCAAGTCTCAGACCACTTGATTTAGTTCAGCTAAAGTCTCTTATCTTGTAGCCCAAGTCTCAGACCAGAAACCGTAATGAACAAGACACATGAAGACGAAAAAGAAAATAAAGAGGGTGTTTTAAGTAGCTTGGAGTTTATTTCTCTTATTTATTCAGATGCTTAGTGATGAAGAGAAAAGTTTTGATTTAGACATTAGGAGGTGGCCAAATCTTTCCGAAGAGCTCTTCAACGCGTCTCGCTTGATTCACATAACCTTGGACACCAGCTGATAAAAGCTCTACAGATGCAGGACCCATAGCTGAAGCCAAGGCTAGCTGGTCCCAATTGATCAGCTAAACCAGAATCAAACAAACAAGGTTAGACATCAGTTTAGCTAAACCATAAACAAAAGAGTGTTGGTTAGGTTCAGAGCTAACCTCTTTGTTGGTGAAGTTGTAATGTGTTGCGGTATCAGGAGAAAGTTTTGGAACGAATGAGTATTTTTCATCATCGGGAATGGCGGGTGAGTCTTTGAGAGATTGCAGTACCTTTAACGGTGCAATGACATAATCAACCCTGAGATTGAGGATAACATGGAGAGTTAGAATGGTATCAGAATCCGTTGATGGTCCAAGCTGCGATATGTTTTTCGGTTTGAGTTTACCCGAGAAGACTGAACAAGTCTTGTTTGTTTCGGACAGCAGCAGCCATTAGCTTGGACTTGTAACCATACTTGTGAATGTAGTTATATGATCTTTTGACCAAGGCCAAACCGGGATCTTCCCCGGATTTAATAGCAGCTTCAATCTCGGTATCTCCCGAATGGTTACGCGCCCAATCCTAAAGGGTTTAAGATATTAATTTGAGCGTATCACTGAAATTTCTCAGCATCTGATAAAAAAAAAAGTTTACCCTGAGGCGACCGACGAAAATCTGAATGACAGATGCACCGGCTTGAGCGGCTGCTGCAGCTTGAGCAAAGCTGATGTTGAATGCAAAATGAGATCACGAAGAACAGAAATGAGATGAAAAACTCTAAAAAATAGAGAGTAGAATTATGTGTTCAACAGAGTACCTGTAAACAAAAGTCAAGTGCGTCTGGATTCCCTCGGATTCCAGCAATCCTGCAGCTTCAATACCCTATGAGAGCGATAAGCACGATACTATTCATATTGAGAGACGTAAAAACGAAAGCTTTTTTTGAGTATTTGCTGAAAAACTCTTACTTGCCAGGTTGCAGGGATTTTGAATAGCAGCCGATCGTGCGGTACATCGATTTCATTGTATAGTCTCAACAGGTCATGAACCTACACACATCAATAACATCATCACATCACATGTCAGAGATTTAAAGATATAGGAAACACATACTCTGGTTATATAAATATGATATAGAAAATACCTTACGGATAATGGCGTTTGTGTCATAAGCAAGACGTGCATCCACTTCAGTTGAAACTCGACCTGGAACAAGTTTGACAAGATCCCCACCTACGTTAACAATAGCCTGCACTTTTCTCATCAGTGATAGGGAAAAATAGCTTTGAGCAGAGAAAAGAAGCGGAAGACAGAAAAACAGATAAGTGCTTAGAAGATCAACCTTATTGAAAAAGCAAGAGAGTCGGGACTCGGTGGTTTCAAGCCCTGCGCAAGAAGAATCCGCCAAAGCCATGTCCACGGCATTCTGATCATGATGTCAAAAACAAAACAAAACAAAAAGTCAATAATATAAGGCCAAAACATGATGTCATATATTATCATCTAAATATCAAAACGGTTGTTGATAATGCGTACTCGGAAAATCGTATCGGGTAGACCGCAGATGCCAAGGAGGAGAGCAGAGCTAACAGTAGCTGCAGTTGGCGGGAACCTGCAGTTCAGTTATATACAACAAAGGAATCAATTCAGAAATTAGACCAGAGAAAGTTATCCTATCGCCAAAACAAAAGAAGGAAACTTCACATTAACCAAAGCTTAGAAGCATTTTAGTCTGTGTCGAAAGAACTTCAAGGGAGTCTTGTGCTACAAAATCTTAACCTAATTACTTTCTTGTATGATATACCAGTAACTAAAGTCTCATGAACTATAGAAGTATATTTTATTTACCTCTCAAAGTCATCGAAAACGACTGTATCCGGAACAATCTCGCTAAAAGCTGATACAGCATCTAGCTCGTTTTTCTCACCTGGGAAACAAAATTTCATCAAACAATCGCAATGATCATCAAAAAGCATTCCAGAAAAGTATAAAGTTTAGAAATTTAAGAAGCCGATCTCATGTAAAAACAAAGTTATACACCCAAAGACACAATTTGTTACTTTATGCTTCACATTTAACAATTCAGTATCAACCATAAATCAGCTAAGAACTAAAGCAAGCAGAGCCATTGTCTCATCAATTTCAGACCAAAATGAGTTTCAAAGCCCCCCCAAACTAACTTTAAGAATAAAAATAGCAACTTTGTCTTTCCAGAAATTACCAGAAGCCCGAAATCGTGGTAAATCTGTCAGAAACCCCGTAAACAGTTATCTTTCCAGAAATCAATTTGATCATCTAAAGGATCATATAACAATACCAGCTCCGAGAGGTGAAGAAGGTGGAGAGGAGGAGGAGGAGCTAGCGGAAGCATGAATCCGAGGAATCGATCGACGGATAGTGAAGTTAACGGCAGGAGGAGAAGCAACGGAGAATCCAGCGGCGACCGTCTTCCATCGTCCCTTCTGCGCAGCTCAAGATCGCATCAATGAGATACAGACAGAAACAATGTAACACATACATGCGAATGGTAAGAATGTAATCGAAGAGAGGTAAGTACTTGGATCGAAGCACAGAGAGATGGAGAAGGCGGAGATTGCAAAGAGAGTGGCATTTTAGCTTCTGTTGATCTGAGTGAACAAATCCAGCCGTTGATATCTTCCGATTAAGGTGGGTCCCTCTTTTTTTATTTTTTTATCCGAAAAAATGTCACAAGATAAGGCCGTTAATTATTAATTAATCATGGTTAGGACTTTCATACACCATCTTATGGACAATGAAACAAAGATGGTCATAGATATTCATTACAATGCATTTGTTTGTTTTAATTTGTTTTCATGAAACAAGGACTTTCATTTGTTACAATGAAACAAGGACTTTCATTTGTTTTTTAATCAAACTGTCATTTACAGGCTTCCCACTTAAAAATTTCATAGCTATATATATATATATATAAGAATGGTCATAGATATTCATTACAATGCACACTCACAGACTCAAAACAGTAGCAAAAGCAGAGTAACAGAACAAAGAACACACAGATTTGGCTTGATGGTTTATTGGAAACCGGCCCAGCTTGCCTCATTGGGTTGTCTTCCTAGTAGTAGTATAACCCATCACCTAAACCAACCAAAGAAAAACAAAGTTCAAGTTTGGAAAAGAGAGAGAGAGAAGGAGAGAAGGAGAGAAGGAGAGAAGGAGAGAAGGAGAGAAGGAGAGAAGGAGAGAAGGAGAGAAGGAGAGAAGGAGAGAAGGAGAGGGGAGATTTACCATTCTACGTGAAGGCAAGAAACGGAGTCTCGTGGCTTCGTCCTTCCATTCAATCCAATCTGCCGCTTCGCATTTTATGACAAACCCTTCAACTTCACCTACGCTTTTACAATCGAGCGGAAGCTTTCCTAGCGTCGGACATAGTTCTATGTACATTCAGGGGACTCCAGTAGATGCTCTCCACCACAGGTAAGTTAAGCATCACTAGAGTTTCTAGATTTCCAAAAGGAATAATACCTTGTAACTGCTGCTTATCAGCTTTCTATTTGCTCACTACTTCTTCTAGTTCGCTTAAATTCGTCAGGCTTATATGTATAAGGTTTGGAGTGAACAACAACCACGTCAAATCCTTCAGACCACTACACCCTTCTATGGCCGCAGAGGAGAGGTTTGGGAAGCATGGACCTTTGAGGGTACGGAGATTAGTCGGAAAATTCAAGAATCTGAAAGATTCTTCCCGAATGTTTTTGATAACTACCTTTTGAACACATTTCGAGAAAAGCAGTTTCTCCGAAACCAATTTTGACTCGATTTCAATTGTTAGAACTTCTAAATGTTTCAAGAAGAGTACACGTCGTCTCTGTCACTTTGGTTGAAAAAAAGAGGCAATTTTTGTGACCACCCAATGAATACAAAAATTAAAAGGAACCAACTTTTTGTTCACCGCTTGATCAAATGGCATGGCGATGAGAAGGAGAAACAACTTGCCATCGCAGCTCATGAACAGAGGAAATAAATATATTGTTAGGAGATCGAGATCTCCTAACATATATATATATATATTCAATCAAAATCCTTGCGTTTATTCGAACGAAAACAAGATATGGGAAACTAAGATAGAGACAGAGATCAAATTTTCCACCAACACAAAAGTTAACTTAGAAACGCAAAGATCATATAATAAACTGGCGCCATTTGAGAACAAGTGACCGACAAGAGCGATGATGACTTTGGCCCCACCTAGTAGTCTTGTCTATTAAGCCAAACACTCCTGCTGGAACAGAGGGTTGTGTTCCAACAACAAAATCAAAAATGGGCCAACTCACCAAGCCCACACCAAGAAGAAAGAACGATTCGGCCTGCATAAAGATCTCCAGCCCATTTATTTTCTTCTTCAGACGCCAAAGCCCTGCAACCAAATTAACCCGAGCAATCGATTTGATGCTCTTGGATTTAATGCCGTCATGTGCCACTAGGACAAATTTCATTAGCTAATACGTTTTTTTTCATTTTATTGCATGTCATTGTAATCCACTCAGCAAGAAATATCAATTTCGACTTCTTTTTTCCAAAGCTTCTTTCAAGCTTTTCTAAAAGCTAAATTGTCTTGTAGTGTAGATATTTAGCTGTTTATAAAGGAGTTGTGCAATATATAATTACAAGTTTAGAACAATTACCAAAAACGGACTTGACAACAACCAAAATCAAACTGAACCGATCGGTCGTTTCTTCAAATAAATTCGGATTGCGATCAAGATTTGAAACCAAAAATGGAAATAAACTATCCTGTTTATTGAAAAACATATGACTGGATTTAGCCCTTAGTGTTTACTTTTCCACGTCATACACGGAATTAATGTTATTAAATACATTTAGAAAAATTTACCCAAAATAATCTATTTTTATTTTTTTGAATAGCTCATTATATTTGTGATTACCCATATAACCTACTAATCACTTATGTAATTATATAATTCACAAATTAGCCTTTTATAATTATGTTAAATTGGTATTATGATTTTTGCTTACAAATTAACGAAAAGACAAAATACCTTACCGATTAATTTTTTTATATGGTGATGCTGTGAGATTTTGAAGAATTGTACTGATGATTTTGATTGTAAAGGATTTCTTTTGTTTTAAAAATTTACTAGTTGCGAATAAAAAAAGATGAATTGGTAGAAATTAATGTGTAGTTGTTGACAATAGATTTAAAACGTTAGTGTTGATTTTGGTTTTAGAAAACCTTTACTTTTTCTTTTTTAAACATTTCCTTTTTAAAAACAATTGATTGTTGCCACTAATTTTTTTTTAAAATGATATCATTTCCTTTTTTAACTAAGTATCGTATGCATTTATTAATTAGTTGATTCTAAAATTTTAAATTATTATTTATGTGTGGCAAATAAAGAAAATATATGATATACTTAAGGATAATATTGAAAACGCAATTCATAGAAAACTTATAAACAAATATTAGAAATCTTATAAAAAAATATTAGGTTATTCAAGCTATTTTCAATATTTATAAGGTTATTGTAGGAAATCATCCATACATTTTTTTATAAAAAATTTAATGGTTGGATATTGTTAATGTACACTAGTTTATCCGTATTTCTATTCGGTTTTAGTTCAGTTTTTTTTTTAGTTTAATTGGATATCTTTAAATTTAAATGGAAGTAAATAATAATTACAACATATCCCATTCAATTATTGGAACACGAATTAGATCTAGTGGGTCCCAAAGTGATTTAAGTGGTAACTGATGTCATGAGAGATGAGTCAGTGTGCAATCATTGCAAACTCGCTTTATAATGCTCCCCGCATTATTACACATTTCGGAAATCACTCTAAATATTATTTTCTTACATGTAGCCCCCATATACATTCTTATTAGGCTATTAGCCTATTGCTCTACCTTTACACATAAACACAGCAGCCACAACTCACAAGACACACTTACAAAAACATACCCACGCACTGTCTTCACATAACAAAGCTCCCAAGTGATATTATATCAATTTTAGGTTTTCAGCAACGGCAAAAGTTCTGGATAGCTTGACATATATTTAACAAAATCATCGTATGCTTCTACGATGAGGTGATCATCGTCCCAATTATCCCTATATGTAGCGGATTGTGCATAAATTCTCTTGAAACCGACGTAAAACATTTCTTCTCTCCATTTTTCTATTCGTGGATAGTCACATTGATCCGCAAGCCAATTATCGTATTCAAACTGTGACAAGAGTTCCACAAAAAGTATGTTATTTAGTCTCAACCACTTTTATATTGATAATAACAAGTTGCATAAATTAGTGGTGAGAAAGTTCTGTACCTGGGAGTCATCTGGCATCAAATGCGTATATCTTTTGGGAATACCGAAGGCTTCAAGCTTATCGTAGAAAGCCTTAGTGTCTTCCATCATCTCGTCTTGCGATGGGAGAGATACTCGTCCAGATAAAACCGCTGAGACCCACTTGCTTTGAAGCTCAAACATCGGAAAGGGAGTGATCTAAGACACCAAGTTAAACCAAACAATGAGATTATATGCAAAAGCAACGAAGATGTCCGCAAAACAAAACTAGAAAACATTATTAAGGGTACTAACCTGCCATGGCAAGCCGATGAACGAAAGGCCCGGGGCAAGAGCCGGAGGAAATACATGCTTATACAACGGTCCAACACGATTATCGTCGACTGTCACTTCACCTTTTGTATCAAGAAACGGAAAGTAATACTTGTACCTGAAGATCATAAGATCGAATACGTCAATATGAAAACGTCTTATGGTGTTTAATTTCTCTTACAGAATTGAGCCAAAGTGTATCTTACCCGGTACAATGCATGATGGTGTCGGCGTAAACCGTCTTTCCGTTTTGGAAAACCACCGAACCGTCTTCGCGGGCAGTTTCAATCTAAAATGGACGTAGAGATGTATCAGATAATGGTCTTATGGACTAATTAAATCATTAAATACAATCACTATCATTCTTCATTGGCCGGTTTAGTTAGTACCGTTGGGTGAAGCCATAGATTATCGTAACCGGGAAGCTTCTCGTAGGTCTCCGGTGAAGTCGATCTAGACGAGACGTGGACTTCTTTGGCAACCTTCGCTATATCTCTGCTTATGTCAACTCCACTCGCTGAGCTTCCGATCACAATAACTACCTGCGAAACGGGCAACATAAAGGAAACGATCAAAGAGTTAAGTGAAGAGCGAGACGTTAATTTAAGATCACAAGATACATTATAGAGATGAGAGATTCTTGTGCAAGTACTTGATCTTTAAATGGATCAGGAACACGGTAATTGTGGCTGTGAATTTGCTTGCCTGGCCATGCATCTATGCCTGGAAAAACCAAAAAAAAAAAACTTAAGGAAAGCCTAAATCTCGATTCTTTGAATAATATATTCATCCCTCAAGAAAACTCTGCATCTCGGTTACCCGACAACAAAAACCTCACATCACAATTGAAAGCAGCATTTGGACCAAACCGAGTCGAATCAAAATCAGACTAGAACCAAAATCAAAATTTTATAAGATCAGCAATAATATCTTGAAGATTAATCTAGTCTAACCAACGCAAAATGAGTCAAAAATACAATGCTTATTGGACCTAAAGCAAACAAAAGTTATTGAACTAATTTTTTTTTTTAACTGAGAATTGAGTTTAAAAATTATTTTCTTAGTGTGTTTTTCGTAACCGTAACCAATTAGTAATACACACAAATTATTTTAAAATCGAACTATTAAAAAAACAAAACAAATTAACCGAAACTTATTAAATGTACAAGTCTGTTTATTTTTTTTAAATATGGACTTTTCTGTTAAATGCGAAATCTCTTTTTATTAATAAAGGTTTGAAAATCTCTTTTGTTTTACAAAAACGAATGATTTAACGTAACATATTTTCTATGTCGTATACTCGTATACAAGAATTAACCGCAAAATAAATTAATAAAACACAACTCTGGACACGAATAAGGTTTGGTTATTAATTTACCTGCGATAAGAGCATGACGTGGCTCTGTATAGTGTCCGTTACAAACCACGACGGCGTCATATATCTCGTCAGCAAGACCATCCGAGCTTCTCGACTCAACCCTCCACTTCCGACAATTTTCCTCCGCCGCCGCCGGTTCCGCCCTAACAACCTCCGTGTCGAACCTGATCATCTCCTCGATATCGAATTCCTTGGCAAAGTCTCGCAGGTAAGCAAGAACCTCACTATGACCCGGATGTCTTCTCGGATCCCTCGACCCGTCGTGTGGTCGGGTCGCGAATGGGAAGTCGGTGAAACCCATACACTCTCGGGGGATGTTGGTGCGTAGGGATCTGTAGAGGCTCGTGTGGACGACGGGTCGGGTCGGGTCGAGGCTTAGCGGGTCAGGTTCGACTTGAGAGGTGTAAGCCCACACGCCACCTATTTGGCTCCCGCGCTCTAATACGACCACTGAGTGGCCTTCACGACGTAGCTCACGAGCGGCCACGAGTCCCGCGGCTCCAGCTCCGATTACCGCCACGTGGCGAGAGGTGGTTTGATCAGGCTTACTCGGTGCCATTTTAGGCTATCTAGTGAAGTATTGTGATCTAATTAGGATGAAGAGATTGTAATAATAACGAAGAAGAGAAAGGTGTTGGTGTGTTTCGGTTATAACGATGAGCTTTATATATACGAGGAAAAAGGTAACTCTAATGATGACGTGTCAGTTCAGTGTAGACAATTCTTACATAACTTCGTAGGAATATTAAATTCAATTAAGTAGGTAGTAGCATTACATAAAGCGATCAACCATGCATGTCTATAAGAGAATATACAGTTTTTTTTTGGTGAAATTTGTGTATCACTAAACCTGCAGATTGGGTTACGAATTATAATCGATAATAAAATTTGAAATTTCATAATTTATCACTAATTCTATCATATTTTATTATTTATAGATTTATATATTCTCTCTGCTTTATATGTGGTGTGTATATGTATATATAGATGACATTGTTGCATTTTGAAGTTGGTGTCTTAAAAAAAAATATAATTATGCTTCCGATAGAATTGGATACAGCTGATTTTACTCTCTTTTTATCATCAATTATTTGTAGACAGGATATTTACAGACTAAAAGTTTGTAAATTATATGAAACAGTTCTACTAATCTACAAATGGATGATCTTATGAACAGCACACATAATATAGGCGATCCAACATGCAGCAACTCAGAATTAATACCTAAAAAATAGAAACTTGCAATTACATGTTATGTGATTTTCACAAGAGACAGAGTATAGAAGCTCTAAATCATTTGATCAAAGTATAAATGTGCTTCCACAATAAATACTCGATTTTTTTATAATAAAGAAAAAGAAGTAGTAATAAGCTTGGTTACTTCTTTTGTGGGCATGCAGCCCAATGTATCTACCACCTAACAGTGTCCAGGATCATTTGTATTATTCAACATAGCATATATAAAAAAGGAAACTTTTCTATTATAAAATATCTGTAGAATTAATAATACATGGTATCCGATATGTCGATATTCATAATATAACCATTATCATAATATCATTGCACGCAGAAGGGAACTTTTTTATTTCATAAATAAGACAATATTTTCAGGTTAATGTACCCGATTAATTATATTTTTCCGTTCTCACATAACATATTTTTCACATAATTATATTTATAAATTATTTTAATTAATTAAATAATGAATATAATTAAAAATATAGTTAAATTTAAAAATTAGTTTATTAATTTATAAAAATCATAAAAATAGCAAATTATAAACTCCCGTCGGATTCAAGGTCTTGAAGGATTCAAAAGAAGAAACAACCAGAATATCTAGGCATCTTCCATCCATTTTCAAACAGAGACCTCTTCCACACCTCGTCTACACACCTCCGATTAATCCGAAGCTTATTGAACTTGCGACCAGCTCCCATAGCCCTTGCCTTTCTATAAGGTATCATCACCAGATACAACATTAGATAAAATAAAATAAAAAGGCCAGAACTTCACTCATAAACCAAAGTAAAAGCAATATAGTCATATAAGGATTCACAAGATAAAACCTTGATCTAAAATTCATCGGCTATCATAATTCCCGCACACAAAATAAGCAATTCAGGTTTAGAGATGATAGGATAGAAAAACCTAAAGCTTCATAAAAGCAACACACAGAAACTCAGATATCCAGTCATATCTATATACCACATGTGTTCTATAATACTCTAAATCTCCAGATTAGCTATTGCCCCTTGCATTAAGTTCTCAAACCATGCACTTAGCACAATTAAGTATAATCTATTGTAGATCCATACAAGCAAAAAAAACGAGTAACATACATATCCAAAAACAATCACACAGAATCCCTATAGAACTCAATGATAATCAGAAACCACAATTAATACATAGAGGACAATGACTCCTTATATATGCAAAGCTTTTAAGTTCTGCAAGCAGTTTCAATGTAATAAGTTATGGATTCAATGTAAACTGGATAGGTGTTTTGGGAATAAAGAATGGAGCAAACAATTGAAAAACCACATTTATATGTTTTTATAGCCTTACATTCCTGGCTTCTTCCATTTTTTTCCAAGGTGAGACTTCTTGCACACCTTGTCTACACTCCGAAGCTTATTGCAGCTTAGCTCCCATACCACTTGTCTTATTCATGTTTGCCGATGGAGGAGAAGATTAACAAGCAAAGACTGTATTTGCAGCAAGCAATATGAGATAGATTTTAAAGCGGCTCAAAACCCTAAACCTACTAAAGACAATAGATAATTGAATTATTGTGACATTTTGGAGCATTTATTTGCAAGTACGGTTTAAAAAATTGTCACCAATGTTAAAGATATATATATATATATATATATATATATATATATAATCACCAATGTTAAAGATATACTATAAAAAAAAATTTGTCCACTGATCGATGTTTCTTGAAAGTCGAATCTATTATGATCGATTGAAGGGGTTGCGTTATTGGGAGATCGATGAGATCGACCATATCGAGAAGAATGGAAAACATGAAGAATGGAAAACATGAAGAATATGGATATTTACCAATATCTTAGTTTAGGAAATTTACATTTATATTTATCTTAATTTAGGAAACATAGATTACTTCTACCGCTATATAAGTTTATGCATCTTGTAACTTTATTCTTATGAGAGTCTAATAATAATTTTTCCTAAACACTTTTGTGTTCTTACTCTCATCAATTTATCATGGTATCAGAGCCTAGATTCAATTCCTATGGGTTATGATTTTGTTTTTTTTTTTTTTTACAAATATTGAGAGAGGATTAAGGGAACGTATGTTGTTTCTCTTTACAAATTCTATTTTTTACTTCTTTGATTCACGTTTGTGATTTGGTGACAAATTAATATTCAATTGAGTTGTTTATTTGTGATAATGGAGAAGATGGGAGTTGAGAAAACAGGATCTGCGAAATGCGTTTCTTTGAAAAAGTTTGGTTTTGAGCAGAATGTAGGTGCGGAAGGCCCTTTGGATATGATGAAAGACGAGGCTGCGGAAAACGCTTCATGTAGACACAATACTAGGCTGCGGAAGGCGCCGATATTTTGAAGATTTGTCCAATCTCATACGTGTTACCACGTTTGAGCTTGCGGGAGGGTATTGGGAGATCGATGAGATCGACCATATCGAGAAGAATGGAAAACATGAAGAATGGAAAACATGAAGAATATGGATATTTACCAATATCTTAGTTTAGGAAATTTACATTTATATTTATCTTAATTTAGGAAACATAGATTACTTCTACCGCTATATAAGTTTATGCATCTTGTAACTTTATTCTTATGAGAGTCTAATAATAATTCTTCCTAAACACTTTTGTGTTCTTACTCTCATCAATTTATCATGGTATCAGAGCCCTTTGGATATGATGAAAGACGAGGCTGCGGAAGGCGCTTCATGTAGACAGAATGTAGGTGCGGAAGGCCCTTTGGATATGATGAAAGACGAGGCTGCGGAAGGCGCTTCATGTAGACACAATACTAGGCTGCGGAAGGCGCCGATATTTTGAAGATTTGTCCAATCTCATACGTGTTACCACGTTTGAGCTTGCGGGAGGGTATTGGGAGATCGATGAGATCGACCATATCGAGAAGAATGGAAAACATGAAGAATGGAAAACATGAAGAATATGGATATTTACCAATATCTTAGTTTAGGAAATTTACATTTATATTTATCTTAATTTAGGAAACATAGATTACTTCTACCGCTATATAAGTTTATGCATCTTGTAACTTTATTCTTATGAGAGTCTAATAATAATTCTTCCTAAACACTTTTGTGTTCTTACTCTCATCAATTTATCATGCGTATGTGTTTCTTGATCCCTACATATAAAAAAAATTGGAGGGATCCAAATCCCAAAGGAAGAGACCGGAGGCGCAGTCTTTTGTAAGGCGGCCTCGCACTATTATATTTTCTTAAATATACCCCCATAGTTATACCTTCCACAGTTTCTTCCCCTAATTAGTTTTATGAATTATGTTTAGGTTAAGAGTTGTATTTGTATTTAGCTAAACTTAACTCTGATATTATGTCAAGAAATTTTAGAAGTTTTTTTTTTCTTTCTTTCATCTGATTATATTATAAATGCGGTAGAAAACTTTACAGCACCAAAAAATGGTGATCAAAGAACCTCAACATGAGGCTACCTACTCACCCATCACATAACAATGTGACAAAATTCCTCACACAGGGTTTTTTTTAGAAGTTGTAAAGGGTTCTATTATTTGATTAAATATATGATTCTTCTGATAAACCAATCCTCTCTGCTTTTAGGAGAGATCGGTTCTCAGTAGAGATGTTAAAATAGGCCAAAATTTTGCGGGCCTAAACGGGTATATTTATAAAAATTAGCCCGTTTAAGTCTGTTTATCATATAAGCTTAAACGGGTCAGTCCGTTTAGATCCGTTTAATAAAAGGGTTTTGACATAGTTAAACGGACAGCCCGTTTAAGTTTTTTTTTTTCAATAACATAATGCAAATATTATATAAATTGGTTATTAAAAAAACTAATTTGTACACTAATATTATTTCAAAACGGATATTCAAATCATAGAAAAGTATATACAAGGATTTTCTAATTGGTTATTAAAAAAAACTAATTTGTAATTCGGTTTAACTTGAATAAAAACTTGGATCATACGATCTCTACCCAAAAATTAACTTGCATTGACATAAAATATTATTTTAACCCACAAAATCCACAAGTTGTGGTATTTACATATATTTTTGTTTCATTTATATATATTTATGCAAATATATATTTTTATGCAAGTATATACATTTTTATGCAAGTATATATATATATATATATATATTTTTAGATTTAAATTTTGAACTTTAACAAAAAAGTTGATTTTTTTTTTAATATTTAGTTTTGTTTTTTTCGATTTTTAAATTTAGTTATATTATAGTAAAAATATACCTAAATTTTTAAAAACATATATAAAGTATATATTATTTATAACATAATAATTAGATTTATATAATTATTTAAAAAAATTATCCCAAATTTTAATCGGCCTAAACGGATCTAAACGGGCCACACTAATTTTAACGGGTCTAAACGGGCGGACCTAAACGGGCGAAAAAATAAACGGGCTAAAAAGTAAACGGACTTAAACGGGCCGGGCCTAAACGGATCGGGCCTAAACGGGCCGGGCCCGCCCGTTTTAACATCCCTACTTCTCAGTGTTAATGAAATTCATCAAAACAAACAAGATCGAGATTTGGGTGACAGAAAACAAGATTAACGGAGATGGAGAGAATGTGGTGTGGATGAAGTTCATGATAGTTCCAATACCTTTTCATAAGGGCTATTGTCTAAGTTGTACTTCTTCGATAATACCTACGGAAAGAGCCTCGTCATGTGTTGTATGGATGAAGATCAAAAGGCTTGCATATATATTGTGAGGGGCAATGATCAGTCCAAAAAGATTCCAATAGGTTTTGATGATGTTAATCAGCTTTGTCATTGTTTTTTATCAGCGATATGACTTTGGTGTGGATGAAGTTCATGACTTTGGTGTGGATGAAGTTCATGATAGTATTCATTCAACCTTAAAAAAATACTCAACCTGCAAGAGAAAAGGTTGGGAATCACGTAACCCATTTTGGAAAATTGAAAACTTGTTTAAAGTTATTTTACATGTTTAAACAACCAAATGTTACCATTTCAATCATCTTCCGGAATGGATTAACTAAGAAGAAAGATCTTGGTTCGATTTCAATTTGGCGAATTCCCGGTACACTTCTTCGATAAGTTGATCATCTTCCCATCGATCGCGATAACAGTCGCCACCAAAGAAAAGTTTCTTTATGGCGACATTGTATTGTCGCTCTCTCCAACGTTCTATGGACGGGCAACCACATTGTTCCGCGATCCAATTGAAGTAATCGCTTTGAGAGATCACAACCGCATCTTGTGGCTCAAACTTCCCGAGCATTGGATTCCCACGAGGATCGGTTAGAAAATGTGTATATCTCTTGGGAATCCCCAAGGCTTCAAGCTTCGCTTAGAAAGCTATTGCGTCTTCCATCATCTTATCCTCCGAGGGAAGCTTAAGCCGGCCAGACAGAACCGAAGCGACCCACTTGCTTTGGATTTCAAACAAAAAGCACTCAAGCCCCTGGATTGTAAGAACAAAGATCAAACCAAGTAATGAGTCCAACAAAATATTGAAGTCCTTATTTGTGTATAAGGAGATTTCAGATATCACAAGATCAACACATATCAAGAAATTTATCAATTCAATAATGTTACCGATTTAAGTTGCTTTGCATTATGAACAAACATTTGATCCTAAGTTTCTGCGGATCATAGATGCCATAGCTTCAAAACGATAAAAGTTAAAGGATTTCAAGATTATCCGAACATTCCAAACCTCTTAAAACTTCCATAACATCTTATACTTGGGTATTTCAAGATTATCATATCATTCTAAACCTAACTCCCATTTTTTTTTATCTCACATGTAGTAATACTAACCATGAACGGTAAACCGATAAAGGAGATCCCGGGGGCAAGCGCGGGTGGGAAAACATGCTTGTAGAGCGGCCCAACACGATTATCCTCAACGGTCACATAACCGTTGGTTTCAAGAAACGGGAAGTGGTACTTGTAACCGGTGCAATGAACTATGACATCGGCATAAACCACTCTCCCGTTTTGAAACACCACGGAACCATCCTCGCAGGCGCGGTATATCTACAACATATCAAAGGAAACTTTAAGAAATCAAACGATCATATCAACGGGACTAATTCTGCTCATTTACTCAAAATTTTATTTTTCTTGTTTTACCGTCGGATGAATCCGTAGATTGTTACACTCCACGTATGAATCGGATGCAACCGCTTTAGACGAGATATGGACTTCATTTGCTAAGGTTGCTATGTCCTTGCTATTGTCGTTTCCACTAGATTGACTTCCTATCACTACCACCACCTGCAAACACCTCAAACAACAATCAATGCAGAGATCTTAAGCGAATGTATAACACAAGAAAAAGTACCAAACTTTAAGAAACTGAGGAAAGTAGTAGACTTTACAAATACCTGATCTTTGAATGGATCTGGAATCCTATAATTGTGGCCATTGATTTGCTTTCCTGGCCATGAATCTATCCCTTAAAGACTAAAACGAGATCATTAAGAAACTAAATCAACCCTTAATTACAAACTAATCACACCTTAACTAAGAAAAAAAGTTACTTACCAGGAATATCAGCTAGACGAGGCTCAGTGAAGTGCCCATTGCAAACGACGACTGCGTCGAAGATTTCTTCGCCGGAAACACCTCCTGAGTTCTTGAATTGGATTCTCCATTTACGGTCGCTCTCCGTCGCAAGCTCCACCCGCAAAACCTTTGTCTCGAATCGGATCATCTCCTCGATCTGGAACTCTTTCGCGAACTCTTGCAAGTACATCATGACTTCCCTGTGATCCGGGTACCGTCTCGGGTCCCTGGATTCGCCGGGTCGGATCACGAACGGGAAGTCACTGTAACCCATACACTCTCGTGGGAGATTGGTGCGAAGGGATTCATAGATGCTCGAGTGGACTACGGTTCGATCCGGGTCAAGGCTCACTGAGTCGGGTTCGACTCGATCGGTGTACACCCAGAGTCCTCCGACCTGTTTCTCACGCTCGAAAGCGATGACGGTGTGGCCTTCACGGCGGAGCTCTCGAGCCGCCACGAGTCCGGCGGCTCCGAGTCACGGCCACGTGACGAGCACGTGGAGCGCGAGGCTGATATGCCACAAATTGAAAAAGAATAGGCTTAGAAAGCATAAGTCTAATAAAAAATTTAATTTTAATTTTTTTTTAATAAGGAAAACTCTGGAAAGTTTTTTTTTATCTCTATTTATCTTTATAATCACAAAAAAAATCAGGATTATACCCACCCAAATCCAATAACCCATAAATATGTACCCGACTTACATTTATAATAAAATAATAATTATAATATAAATTTATAATTACAAAAATATCTTTCTCTTATTTTCTTTATTTTTATTTTTCAACGAGCTTTCTTCTTCTCCACTTTTTCCAATCGAAATCGAATGCAGGATTTTCAGAGGCAGATCTGCTAAGTCCACGGTTGGTTCCAGATTTTCCTCCCAAATCTTAGTTTTGTTTCGGAGTCTTCTTGAGATTCAGTGAGAAACATAAAAATTGGAGAGATTTTTGAGATGTCGATTCCGTCGAAGCTCATTGACCCTCATTCCTCGAAGAGGCAACAGTTTCCTCTTATTGATGATGAAGAAGATGCCGATGATTACACCACTGCAAGTGCAGATGCGGAAGACGAAGACGACGACGAGGAGGATTCCAACGCCAAAGAAGAGACACAATGATCAGGTTTGCTCTCCTTCTTCTTCAATTCACAAATTTTTTGTTATGATATCAATTCAGTGATAGTTGAATTGCATTAGACAAAATAAAATAGTGGAATTGCAACTGTTATGATTCATCAGCCTTCAATTATACATGCCATTGCGAATGGATTTCTGGAAAGTTTGACTGCTGAAAAGTTTGATGCATTTGTATTGCTTGTTGAAATTAATTTCCTATCTTTGTTTTCAGGTCAGGGTACTTGCAAATTTCCTTCAGTCCCCTTTTACAGAAGGAAAAGAGCCGAAAGGGAAAGGGAAGGAATAACAAGGAAGTAGAAAATGTGTTTAGTTTTTTTTTTGGAACTGGTATAGACAAATGTTCAAAATTGCGCTAGGCGCTAGTTGGGCGGTCGGGTCGGGCCTAGCGTCTAGGCAAAAAATCGGGGATTAATTTTGAGTTTTTTTGTTTTTCGAATAAATATAATATATAAATATATGTTTAGGTAAAAAATGCTAATAAATTGGTGTGGTCTGGTGGAAACCTAGTGTTTAACACTCATCACATCTTGGGTTTGAAGTCCAACTACTTCGTTTTGGTTCATTTTTTTATTTTTCTTTAATGAAGGGTAATTGTAATTTTGTCTTCGTCTTCCTCCTAGGTATTTCATCTCCTGCAACTATTTTTTGCGGCCGCCACCCAAATTTTTCACATAATCAATAATTTTTTTTGCGTTATTCTTATTGTTTACACTTTAAACATGTAGATCTACCATATACCAATCTGTTTAAGTTATATTTTTGTAGATCTGGCACATATATATCGATTTCAAGCCTTAAACAGAGTAAAAAAAAAAAAAATTCAAAGAATCCGATTTTTAACCCGCATAGAGCAAAATCGCGACGGTCGGAGGCCGCCGAGCGATTTTCCGGCGAGTAATCGGTCTCAGCGGCCGCTTTTTAGAACATGGGTATAGACTTTTATAAATGTGTTATAATTGTTGGATTTAGTTTTTGAACTAGAATGTTTGTTTATTAGGTGTTTTAGTATGAACTTATGGTATTACTCGTCTTTATTTAAGGTTTTTTTTTTTCAGTTTTGGTAATGGGACAATTGGGACAACATTGTACAACTTAAGGTTATAATTCAGTTGTGGTAATGGAAAAATTAGGAAAAGGGAAAACCTGAGGTTTGAGCTTTTATAGAGGACAAAATTAAAAACATAAAATATCAGAATTTTTAATACTTTTAAAAATATCAGAATTTTTAACTCATCCAACAGCGCCGCAAATTTAAATGCACACGTGTTACACGCCACCTAAATAAAAAAAATACTACATAGTTGTACCATCGTGTCCAATTGTCCGAAATTGCTCATAGTTGTCCTTTTAGATTTTCCAGTTGTCCTGTGACATAAAATAATATTTTGTAGTTGTCCTCCAGATTTTCCACTTATGTATGCCATGTAGAAACGGCTAACAATAAAAGTTTAGCAAAATCATATAATTTGCATTTTCTCCATCATGAAATGGTAACATTATCAAAGACTACCATGTATCATATGAGGTAATTCATGTGAAACCAATATTATGTGTTAGAAACACAATATGCCTTGTGTATTTTTTAATTTTTTTTATTATAATGTGTTATAAATACTTATGTGTTAGTTGTAAATATTTTATAAATACATAAATATTTTATAAATACGTAAATATTTTTACATCATTTTCCCCCAAAACATAGTTGTACCTAGTTGTCCAGTTGTCCTTGTGTACTTGAACAAAAAAGTAGTCACCCTCAAAACATAGTTGTACATATATTTGTACATAGTTGTTCAGTTGTCCAATAAACGACAACATTAAATTAACTTGAACAATTACAAAATAGATCATAGTTGTCCCTACGGCAACATAAAATTATCTTGAACAATTACAAAATAGATCTAAGTCCCTCTTTATCCACAGTTGTTAGATAAACATAAACATCATCATCATCGACAATACATGACTCCCCATGAGGCTTAGCTACCAACGGAATGTAGCTCAATTTCAGCTTCCTTGTATTGTCGTATACCCCAATCTTCTTGCATATACCATCTACAAGCACTGAATAGATTAACTCGTCCAAAGTTAAGGTCCTAAATGATATAGCATAAATGGAATTTCTTGAATTCCATTTAAACTGCTCTCCTTCATGTGAATAATATCCTCCATACTCAAAATGTATGTTTGTACGGCTGCTCATCCTCTCCTGTAAATACAAACAAAAAATTAAGTCAATTGTCAGCTTTCTCTCAGTTATACCATTTGTACCAGTTGTCCTACATTTCTCAGATGTACCTATTTATACTAGTTGTCCCACGCCTATCAGTTATACTATTTGTCTCATTTGTCCCATTTGTCCCAAATCTCACAGATTCACTACCCATAACACGAGTCAGCCCGATTCTGCTCGATTCAACAACAACAATCGACAAAGTAAAAATTCAATGATTAGTCGACCCATATAAGTAACTTAAATATCCAATGTGCATACTCAAACCAACAAATTTCACAAATCGAATCTCTAATTTTGGAAATCCCCAAATCAAAGAAAACTTTTACCTTATTCAACAATGGAGGATGAGAGAAATGACGAAAACCACAATTGCAGAGAAGGACGACGCGATGGCGGCTACAGTCCGCCGGCGAAAAGAATCGGTGGTTCGAAGCTCGCTTGAAGGACGACGCGGTGGCTGGTTTTTTGTTTTTTTTTTCTCAAAAATTTAAAAAATAAAACCAGATAAAACCATTATAAAAATAAAACCAGATATGACCATTTCTCTAAAAAATAAAAAAATAAAACTATTTTCAAATCATAAAATCAACAATGCCACAAATACAATTCATTAAAGACAAAATATGGATTACACATGCTTTATGGCACATAAACTACATTATGACCACTTTATGGATTTTGAGCCATTAATCCGAGCACGTGAGGTGATTGGGCTGGGCCGTGGTTGTGTCATAGTGTCACATTGTCAAACAAATTTGGAGTGTCCGTATTCCTTGTGTGCATATAATTAAAATGGACCCTATATTATGAAATCTTTCCAAATTACACCCTCTAAAAATGTTTTAATAAACTATGAACCCACAAATCTCCGCAAGGCTCAGACAAATGGAAAGGGGAGATGTATTTTCTGATAATAATCTTGTTGGTGTTCCTCCTTGTGGGGAAACCAAATTGGGTTTGGTTAAACAAGAACCAAACTTGGGCCATTTATATTAATCCATTAAGTTAATATTGGGCTTAGGGTTATGAGGGAATATATAAGCATTCTTAACCTAATTGTGGAAGAAGAAGCACAAGAGAAAAACAAGAAAAAGAAAGGTTTTCGTAGGCAAGAGAAGAGAGAGAAAACAGACTTGTCGCAGTTTGTTGCAGAGCACGTTTGGACACTCAAATGACCTCCGATCTGGCTGATATTTTGTGGGTAGCTTCGTGACTCAGTGGTCTTCAGATTCAACGGTGAAGATTGTGTTTCAACGGTTGGTTTGAGAGAAATCTGGGTTTTAGCGTGGCTGTTCGTCACAGTTCTTCAGCAGGTGCAGTCTTGAGTGTTTGGGAAATCCGACGGTGAGTTCTTCTCTGATTGAGCTGAAATTTTGCAGAAGTGTTGTTGACTCGTTTTCCTAGGATTTGTACGGTGGAGATCTGATTTGGTGGCCGAAATCCTAGTGAACCTAGAGTCGTTTGTGACTGCACGTTTATAAGCTCGTGTATTGCTCTCTTGTTGAGTTTCTTGTGTTGGAGATTGCTCTTTGGAGCTTTGGTCTCTGGATCTGTTCTTGTAGAACAGGGAGGACGTGGTTGTAACTCAAATACATTGGTGATAGTGAATTTTGAGTGGACTACGGTCCCATGGTTTTACTTCTCACATCGAGAAGGTTTTCCACGTAAAAATTTGTCGTCCCATTTAATTTCAGTTTTTCATTTATTTTATGTCATCACTTAGATATTTTTCCTCACAGACTCACACAAGTGCGGGGAGAAATTTATTCTGCTGCGCCGTTGCGCTTCTGGTTTTTCCCAACAAAGTGGTATCAGAGCTTTGGGTTCGAGAGCTTTGGGTTCGAGAGCTTTGAATTTTTATAACTTTGTGTTATTGGTTTGCTTGTGTGAGCGATGGAAAATATGGGCAGAATGATAAGCTTGAATGGTGCTAATTATCATCTATGGAAAGGCAAGATGGAAGATTTGCTTTTTGTGAAGGAATTTCATCTTCCGGTTTTTCAGGAAATGAAACCTGATAATAAAACCGATGATGAGTGGACGTTGCTGCATCGCCAAGTGTGTGGTTCGATAAGGCAGTGGGTAGATGATAATGTGCTGCATCATATTGAAAATGAGACTAATGCTCGTTCTTTGTGGTTGAAGCTGGAGCAATTATATGCTCGGAAGACCGGGAACAATAAGATGTACATGATCAAGAAGTTGATTGAGCTGAGGTATGAGGAGGGAACTCCGATGACGGATCACTTGAATGCATTTCAGGGGTTGCTCAATAAACTTTCTGACATGGGAATCAAGTTTGAGGATGAGATTCACGGTTTGTGGCTTCTTGGTACATTACCAGATTCTTGGGAAGTATTTAGGATGTCTCTTTGTAACTCCGCGTCGGATGGTGTTATTTCGATGGACTTAGTGAAGAACAGTGTCTTGAATGAGGAAACAAGAAGGCAATCAAATGCTAGTTCCTCGCGTTCTGATGTTTTGGTTTCTGAGTCAAGGGGGAGGAGTACATTTAGAGAGCCCAAGAAGGATAAGAACAGGAGCAGGAGCAAGTCTAACAGATTTGCGAATATAGAGTGCCATTATTGTCATAAGAAAGGGCACACGAAGAAATATTGCTGGAAGTTGAAAAAGGACAACAAGCAGCAAGGAAATGGTGAAGATCGGGTGACAATCCCTGACGATCAGTTTCTAATTCTTCATGAGAGTGATGCCATTAATGTTGCATGCCAAGACACCAGTTGGGTGGTTGATAGTGGAGCTACTACTCATGCTACATCACAGCGGGATTTGTTCACTACCTTTACTTCAAGTAGTTATGGTTCTGTGAAGATGGGTAATGATGGTTTGGCTCAGGTTGTTGGTATTGGTGATATTTGCTTGGAGACTAGTATTGGTACTAGACTTGTGCTTAAGGGAGTTAAGCATGTCCCAGATATTCGGTTGAACTTGATTTCTACAGGAAGACTTGATGAGGAGGGTTTCTATAGTTTATTCGGTGGTGGTAAATGGAAACTTTCACGGGGTTCTATGATTGTGGCTCGAGGTGACAAGTCTTCATCTTTCTATTGGATGCAGGCTAAAGCCTCCAAAGACATTGTTAATGCATTGGAGAATGATGATGCCATGGAGTTATGGCATAAGAGACTCGGTCACATGAGTGAAAAAGGATTGTCTGTGTTGTCTAAGAAGGAGTTCATTCCAGGGATATCCGGTTTGCACTTACAGAAGTGTGCGCATTGTCTTGCGGGGAAACAACACAGAGTCTCTTTCAAATCTTCTGCACCATCTAGGAAATCTGAGATACTTGATCTGGTTCATTCAGATGTGTGTGGTCCAATGAAGACGAAATCTATTGGTGGTGCATCATATTTCGTGACATTCATTGATGATCATTCTAGGAAACTATGGGTTTACACTATGAAGACTAAAGATCAAGTTTTGGGATATTTCAAGCATTTTGTGGCATTGGTTGAGAGACAGACGGGAAAGAAGTTGAAGTGTATCCGCAGTGATAATGGTGGTGAGTATTCTGGACCATTTGATGCTTATTGCAAGGAACATGGTATTAGGCATCAATTTACGCCGCCTAAGACTCCACAGTTGAATGGGTTAGCTGAGAGGATGAACAGGACGATTGTCGAGAGAATGAGATGTTTGATTTCACAATCAGGCTTGGCTATGACTTTCTGGGGTGAAGCTTTGAGCTCAGTTGTTCATGTGTTGAACTTGTCACCAAGTGCTCCATTGGAGGGTGATATCCCAGAGAGAGTTTGGACCGGTAAGGATGTTTCTTATGGTCATTTGAGGGTTTTTGGGTGCAAGGCATTTGTGCATATTCCCAAAGATGAAAGGTCGAAGCTTGAGATGAAGTCGCGACAATGTGTGTTCATTGGTTATGGTCAGGATGAATTTGGATACAGATTATATGATCCCGTTGAGAAAAAGCTCATTAGAAGTAGAGATGTTGTGTTTATAGAAGATCAAACTATTAAGGACATTGACAAGTCCAGAAAACCATCTCAGGGTTTTGAGAGTTTGATTGATTCAGTGGTTGGTCCTTCTACATCGGTCCACGGTCAAGTCGAGGGTGAGGTTGATGTTGATACACCTGGTGCAGATGCTCCCGCACATGATGATGACGATATTGGTGGTCATGGTGACGATCATGATGGAACACCAAATATCGAGAACCCACCTGTTGTTAGAAGATCTGAGAGAGGTCTAAGACCGTCAACAAGGTATGATCCTAGTGAGTATGTGTTACTTACTGATGGGGGAGAACCTGAGAGCTTTGATGAAGCTTTGGAGGATGAACACAAGGATATGTGGCTGGATGCCATGGGAGACGAGATGGGTTCTTTTGATGAGAACGACACCTTTGATTTGGTGAAGTTGCCTAAGGGTAAAAAGGCATTGCTTAATAAGTGGGTGTATAGGATTAAGCATGAAGAAAATAGTTTGCAGCCTCGATACAAGGCTAGATTGGTTGTGAAAGGATTCAGCCAAAGGAAGGGAATTGATTATGATGAAATCTTTTCTCCTGTTGTGAAGATGTCATCCATTCGGGTTGTACTTGGATTGGCATCGAGTCTTGATCTAGAGGTTGAGCAAATGGATGTAAAGACGGCTTTCCTTCATGGTGATTTGGAGGAAGAGATTTACATGGTACAACCGGAAAGCTTTGTGAAAAATGGCAAAGAGGATTTAGTTTGCCGCTTGAAGAAAAGCCTTTATGGATTAAAACAAGCACCAAGGCAGTGGTACAAGAAGTTTAAGTCTGTTATGGGGGAGCATGGTTATAAGGAGACTACTTCTGATCACTGTGTGTTTGTGCAGGTGTTTGGTGATGATGATTTTATCATCTTGTTGTTGTATGTTGACGATATGTTGATTGTAGGCAGGAACTTGAGCAGAATTCAGGAGTTGAAGAAGCAGCTTAGCAAGTCCTTTGCCATGAAAGATTTGGGTCCAGCGAAACAGATTCTTGGTATAAGAATTGTCAGAGATAGGTGTGAGAGGTTGATTCACTTGTCTCAGGAGAAGTACATTGAAAAAGTGCTTCAAAGGTTTCACATGGACAAATCTAAAGTGGTAAGCACTCCTCTTGCTACACACTTTAGATTGAGCAGTCAACAGAGTCCGAGTACAGATTCAGAAAAGGAAGGTATGGCACGGGTTTCATATGCTTCTGCAGTTGGTAGCTTGATGTATGCTATGGTTTGTACAAGACCAGATTTAGCTCAGGTTGTTGGTACAGTGAGTCGTTTTCTTTCCAATCCTGGAAGAGAACATTGGAATGCTGTGAAGTGGATTTTGAGATATCTTCGAGGGACTTCTAGTTTGAAGCTTACTTTTGGAGGTGATAAGTCATTGCTTGTTAGTTATACTGATGCTGATATGGCTGGGGACATTGATTCCAGAAAGTCTACTTCGGGTTACTTGGTAACATTTGCAAGAGGAGCTGTTGCATGGCAATCAAGGTTGCAAAAGTGTGTTGCACTTTCTACCACTGAAGCTGAGTTTATAGCCGCAACGGAGGCTTGTAAAGAGTTGTTGTGGATGAAGCATTTTCTTGAGGAGATTGGTTTCAAGCAAGATAAGTATGTGCTGCTTTGTGATAGTCAGAGCGCCATTTGTCTCGGAAAGAACTCTACATTTCATTCGCGTTCGAAACACATCGATAGGAGGTATCATTGGATACGTGATGTGGTTGCTTCTAAAGAAGTGGAACTTGCGAAAATTCATACTAATGATAATGGAGCTGATATGATGACGAAGTCATTGCCGAGAGGAAAGATTGAAATTTGTCGAGAGATAGCCGGGATGGGTGTTTCCTCCACCTAGTCGGAGGGGGAGTTTGTTGGTGTTCCTCCTTGTGGGGAAACCAAATTGGGTTTGGTTAAACAAGAACCAAACTTGGGCCATTTATATTAATCCATTAAGTTAATATTGGGCTTAGGGTTATGAGGGAATATATAAGCACTCTTAACCTAATTGTGGAAGAAGAAGCACAAGAGAAAAACAAGAAAAAGAAAGGTTTTCGTAGGCAAGAGAAGAGAGAGAAAACAGACTTGTCGCAGTTTGTTGCAGAGCACGTTTGGACACTCAAATGACCTCCGATCTGGCTGATATTTTGTGGGTAGCTTCGTGACTCAGTGGTCTTCAGATTCAACGGTGAAGATTGTGTTTCAACGGTTGGTTTGAGAGAAATCTGGGTTTTAGCGTGGCTGTTCGTCACAGTTCTTCAGCAGGTGCAGTCTTGAGTGTTTGGGAAATCCGACGGTGAGTTCTTCTCTGATTGAGCTGAAATTTTGCAGAAGTGTTGTTGACTCGTTTTCCTAGGATTTGTACGGTGGAGATCTGATTTGGTGGCCGAAATCCTAGTGAACCTAGAGTCGTTTGTGACTGCACGTTTATAAGCTCGTGTATTGCTCTCTTGTTGAGTTTCTTGTGTTGGAGATTGCTCTTTGGAGCTTTGGTCTCTGGATCTGTTCTTGTAGAACAGGGAGGACGTGGTTGTAACTCAAATACATTGGTGATAGTGAATTTTGAGTGGACTACGGTCCCGTGGTTTTACTTCTCACATCGAGAAGGTTTTCCACGTAAAAATTTGTCGTCCCATTTAATTTCAGTTTTTCATTTATTTTCTGTCATCACTTAGATATTTTTCCTCACAGACTCACACAAGTGCGGGGAGAAATTTATTCTGCTGCGCCGTTGCGCTTCTGGTTTTTCCCAACAAATCTAAGCGAGTTGTGCAAGATTAATATTTTGATGAGTTTATTTCCAAACTTTTGATATGATGATATCTATATGAAACAGTTAAAATAATAATTATTATTGGTCAAAGTGTTAGAAAATTGATATTGAAACATTTTTATATGCTGAAACAATTTTATTGATATTGTAATGTGTACCTATCTTGAAAGACATTCATGATATAAAATATATGATACTAAATAGAATGTTGGCATACTTGATATTTTCTTTAAAGTTTTTTTTTTTAGACATATTGCATAAATTTCATAATATCTATCTTTAATGTTAATTTTACTATTCTACGTGGAGTAATATCTAGTGTTCAAATGAGGAGAAGATGGTTGGTTTTATATAAAAGAAAAAAAATAAAAAAATCAACCTTTTGGCTCATAAAAGTTAGAAGCAAATAAATAAGTAAAGGACATTGAGACAGGCAGAGACGTGGGTGCAGACAGAAGAAGGAAAGGTGTCGTGCCAGTAACTAAGCTTCTAAATATAGATCGAAGAGACAAAAAAAGGATAATAACCAATCAAAAGTCCCGTAATTGTAGAGAAGAAGGGATTTATATAAGAAGAAGACGATAGAAAAAACAACAAGAAGGAACACGAAGAAAGAGAAACTAAAGGTTTAGTACATACATGTCTCCTTTCCTTTTATCTAATTTTCTTCGAATTGCTATTTGCTTCTCCTCCATTGATGAATATGAACGATCATGTGAGCACTATATATGGCCTTTGTTTTGGTTTTTGATTGGCTGAGAATGTTGTGCAGGTGGGGGGTAGAGAAAGACATAGTAGAGAATGGTGAACATTAGAGTACAAAAAGGTCCGGAATCTCCGAGGACGGAGGTGGGAGAGATAGACACGAGAGCACCATTCCAGTCGGTGAAAGCTGCGGTGAGCTTGTTCGGTGAAGTTGCCGTCTCAAGGCAAAGAAGTACTCTTAGGAGGTCTCGACTTTCCTCTGAGGTATTTAATCCAAGAACATCAACAAATATAGACTTGGATGGCAAGAATATTCGACTTTTCATATGTTTCGGAAATTAGCCTGACCCTTTTTTTTAAAAATGTTTCAGAGCGTTTGCGACAAAGAAACACAGCTAATGCTAGCCCACAAGGAATTTAACAAGATCAAGAAAAAGCTGGACAACGCTGAGAGCACGAGATCTCGTGCTCTTTCCGATCTCTCAAAGGCAAAGAAGACAATGGAAGATCTTAGCAACAAGCTTGAGACTGTCAACAAGTCTAAGCAATCCGCTATTGACACCAAAGAAACCGTCCAGCAGCGCGAAGAACAGCTTGAGCATGATAAGTCTCATGGCTCTCCTCCTCACCACCACGAACTTGACGTTGCCAGAGAACAATATCTCTCCACCACCATTGAACTCGATGCTGCAAAACAGCAGCTCAACAAAATCAGACAGAGCTTTGATTCCGCTATGGAACTCAAAGCCACGGCCCTAAACCAGGCTGCGGAAGCCCAGCGTGCACTCCAAGTAAACTCCGCTAAGGTTAACGAGCTTTCCAAGGAGATTTCGGATATGAAAGATGCGATTCATCAGCTCAAGCTAGCGGCCTCTCAGAATCTGCAAGAGTACGCAAATATTGTGAAGGAAAAAGACGATTTACGAGAATGTTACAGGACAGCCGTTGAGGAGGCAGAGAAGAAACTGCTAGCTTTGAGGCAAGAATATGAGCCTGAGCTCTCAAGGGACCTTGAGGCCAAACTGATAGAGACAACTTCAGAGATTGAGATTTTACGGGAAGAGATGAAGAAAGCTCATGAATCTGAAATGAACACGGTTAAAATCATTACAAACGAGCTTAACGAGGCTACGATGAGGCTACAAGAGGCTGCTGATGAAGAATGCTCTCTCCGGAGCTTGGTGAATTCTCTCAGGATGGAATTGGAAGACATGAGAAGAGAACGCGAAGAATTGCAGGAGAAAGAAGCAGAGAGGTTAGAGATTGAGGAAACGAAAAAGTTGGAAGCTCTCAAGGAAGAGAGCTTGAAACTTGAGCAAATGAAATTAGAAGCTGTGGGAGCAAGAAACGAAGCTGAAAATATGAATAGAAAGATAGAGAGCCTGAAGAAAGAAACCGAGGCTGCAATGATAGCTGCAGAAGAAGCTGAAAAGAGACTAGAGCTTGTTATAAGAGAAGTCGAAGAGGCGAAATCGGCTGAGGAGAAAGTCCGTGAGGAGATGAAGATGATCTCTCAGAAGCAAGAGAGCAAGAAACATGACGAGTCTGCTTCGAAGATTAAAATCACAATACAAGAGTTTGAATCTTTGAAACGAGGAGCAGGGGAAACAGAGACTGCAATCGAAAAGAAACTGGAAGCTATAGCAGCTGAGCTTGATGAGATCAACGCAAGAAATGCCGAAGCAGATAACAAATTAGGGACGAGTTTAAAAGCGATAGAGGAGATGAAGCACGCGACGGATTTGGCTCAGAAGTCAGCAGAATCTGCAGAAGCCGCAAAGAGAGTGGTGGAAAGTGAATTGAGGAGATGGCGTCAACAAGAAAATGTACATTCTTAGGGCTTGATTCAATCTGTATAAAACCATGTTTTGTTCCAACATTAAAATATAAAGACAATTAAAATGGTTAAGAGTTCACATCATAGAACAACACACAGACAGGTCATTCATCATCTTCCGGATTCCAATCAGCTTCTGACTCACGAAATCCTCATAAGCCTCAACAATGAGGTGATCATCGTCCCACTTATCACGGAAAGTGTCTGATTGTGTGGCAAATCTTCGATAGCCTCCTTCTACTTCCTGAACTCTCCATTGTTCAACTGGCGGTGCACCAATTTGCTCGGCTATCCAATTGAGGTAATCCACCTGACATGCACCAAGCCGATGCGTGTATCTCTTGGGAAGCCCGTTAGCATCGCGCATTGCATAGAAGGCGGTAACGTCTTCCATCATTTTGTCTTCTGAAGGAAGTGTGACCCGACCAGACAGAACTGCAGCCACCCACTCACATAAAGAATTGCAATGTCTAACTTGGGGAAGAAAAAAAACTCATTAGGCGATGAAAAATCCAGCATAGAAGCTGAAAGAAAGTAGAATGAATGAGAGACTTAACCATCCAAGGTAAACCAATGAAGGAAAGCCCGGGAGCAAGCGTAGGCGGAAACACATGTTTGTAAAGCGGTCCAACACAGTTATCCTCGACGGTAATATAGTCATTGGTGTTGAGAAACGGGAAGTGATATTTGTAACCGGTGCAATGCACAATGGTATCGGCATGTACAACCTTACCGTTCTGGAAAACAATCGACCCATCTTCGCGTGCACGTTCTATCTGCAAAAATTGAATCAGTAACCCATCTACTATGATCAAATTTCTCTCTGATATATCTATCTATCCTTTACCATAGAGTTAAGCCATAGATTATTGGACCCGGGAAGTTTTTCATATGTCTCAGATGGATTCGAACTAGATGCGATATGGACTTCTTTCGCCACTCCCCTTATGTCCCTGCTGATATCGGATCCACTCGCAAAATTTCCTATCACTACCACCACCTTGCAAAGATTTTAAACCAACAACGTGAGATAAATGATTCTCTGTATTGTATTATAGATTTTTCAAACTCAACTTCGACCATTATTCACCACAAATTACTCCCCAAAACACACAAAAATAACACTACCGAAAGCATCTGAATCATTTGGATATATTAGACACTGTTTATATGTAGCCGAACTATTCCATATAACTTTGATAAATCAAGTTTCTCTTAGCTCACTGATTCCATGGTTTTTTAGATTAATGATTCTATCATTCTATTTCTATTCTACTGATTTATTTTTCAATTTTCAAGATTTACAGTGTTACCAATAGGAATCATTTTTTCAAACACACCCATCCCTTACAGAAAATATAAATCACTGTATAAAATCGGATAAGATAAAAAAAAAAAAAAAAAATTTGGGTCTCCCGGATAATAAGATCAAGTATAAGTGTATAAATATATAAGAAAAGAGGTATAGAATATAATAAAACATTTTCTAGTATATAATGAGAAAGATAATTGTCGGAAAAAAACGATTTATAAGTAATTAGTCAAAGGGTTCATAGATTGTGAAAGAACCTGGTCTTTAAATGGATCAGGAAGACGGTAATTGTGGCTATGAACCTGCTTGCCTGGCCATGAATCTATGCCTAAAACCCAAATCATCCAAACAAACAATTTCTCATCACAAAATTATCGAAATCAAAAGCTCTGGATCGGGTAAGAAACGAAAAATGAGAAATCACCAGGAACATGAGCAACTCGAGGTTCTGTATAGTGTCCATTGCAAACGACGACGCAATCGAAGATCTCATCGCCGGAGATCCCATCGGAATTTCTAGACCGGATCCTCCATTTCGGGCCTTCCGGCTCAACACGAACCACTTCAGTCTCGAATCGAACCATCTCCTCGAGTTCGAATTCTCTCGCGAAGTCCTGAAGATACGCGAGGACTTCTCTGTGACTCGGATACCTTCTCGGGTCTCTGGATTCGTCGTCTTCGGGTCGGGGAACGAAAGGGAAGTCTCTGTAACCCATGCACTCTTGTGGGAGGTTGGTGCGGAGCGAATCGTAGACGCTCGAGTGGACTATGCTTCGGCTCGGATCCAGGCTCAGCGGGTCGGTTTCGCTTTGAGGTGTGTATACCCACAGACCTCCGACTTGTGTGTCGCGTTCCAAGACCACGACGGAGTGAGATTCGCGGCGTAGCTCTCTTGCAGCTACGAGTCCGGCGGCTCCGGCTCCGATCACCGCTAATTCGGCTGCGTGCTGGTGCCATTTTCGTTTTTTTTTTTGTGTTAAAGAAGAAGTTTTTGGTGTGACGCTCTGTGCTCAAAATGGGTTTATAAACCGATTCGGTCTAAAATCTAAAACCAAAATTTAGTACCGTTAAAAAAAAAAAAAGAAATTTGCAACTGTCTTAATCGAAAATTGAGATTAAAACCCAATTGAAGATAATTAAATAACAAATGTTCAAAAAATTGTTAGGGTCTAATCGGACTCTGTAGCATGTAAATTGCAAAATTATTAATGAAATCATCATCTATGAAGCATTTTTGTCATAATTGATTGAAGTTCTTCTCATAATGCATATAGTTGGGGAAAGAAAAAAAAAATGGAATGAAGACCAACGTGTTATGTGAGGTTGGATTAGTGGCTGAATCCAGGTATGCCGAAAATGTAAGTAGTTAGGAAGACACAAATTCGATTTTTGTTGGGAAAGATAATTTTAAAAAGGCTGATTATGATTTTGGAAAATGAAAAATATATGGGTTTAGGTCTGGAAATTTCAGAATAAAAGAAAAAACAAAAAAACATGGAATTGTTTGAACAATTTAGGAGTTTTATGAAGTATATATATCACAACTAGAAATAAATAAAAAGTACTAAGAAAATTCAGTAAAAACATAAACTTGTTTTTTTTTTTTTTTTTTCTAGGCTGTCCGGTCGACATCCTACCGGAGAGATGGGACTGGCTACTACATGCCAAACCAGTAAGACTTCGCGCATTCCGACTATTGCCTAGAGTGAGTTGGCCCAACTGACAAAGCCTCCTCACGGGTTTTCAACTGGACCGAAACCCAGTGCCAGCTTCCACACATAGTCGTGATTAATGTTTCGAGCACCAGCGCAGAGGGGGAATCGAACCCGAGTTCCCCGTTGGTGAAACAATTCCACTTCCCCACTACCACTCGACCACGCTCATGTGGGCAAAAGGAAGATCTTATTCAAATGTTCATAAATTATTCCTTAACTACATACTTCTTCGGGTTTTTTATGCAAGATTTTTTAGGATTTTTTATATGAAAGTTCATTTAATTTGATATTTTGTGACTATTTATACTCTACAGCATTTTTTTATTAGTAGATTTAATTTGATATTGTGTGACTATTTAAAGTTTTATTCTACAGGATTCTTTTATCAAGAAGATTTGGTCATTTATTCTATAAATCTCGAAAATCAACTTTATTCGAAAAAGACCCTTTTAAGTACACCATAAACTATTGATGCTGGGTAAAACACACTTTGGTCGGTTTGAATTTAGCAAAATCCCGGTATGCTTGTTCGATAAGTTGACCCTCATCGACATCGTCCCATCGATCATCACGATAAGTATCGCCATTTTTCTTGATGGCGATATTATATTGTTCCTCCCTCCAATGTTCAATGGACGGACAGCCACACTGTTGTGCGACCCAATTGAAGTATTCACTTTGTGAGATCAAACCCGCTTCATGTGGCTTAATGTTTTCAAACGTCGGAGTCCAATGAGGATCAGTCAGAAAGTGCGTAAATCTCTTCGGAATATCAATAGATTCAAGCTTCGCATAGCAATCCATAACATCTTCCATCATTTTGTCCTCCGAAGGAAGCTTAACTCCACCCGATAGAACCGAAGCGACCCATTTGCTTTGAATTTCAAACATGATGAATTGTAGCGCCTGGATTATGAACAAAGATCAAACCAAGTGATGAGCCCAACAAGAACTCGAAGTCTATTGAGAATTAGAAGATTTCAAAGATTACTTACAAGATCAATTCAAATCAAATAAATAATACTATCATGTATATATATTTTCTTAGTAATTTTGCATTCTCTAAACGTTTCACATATAATGCTAATTCTTAGTAGTTTTGCATTCTCTATATGTTTCATGTATAATGTAGCTTTGGCATGGCAACAAAACCTCCATCCTACATGTCTGCAGATTCGAAATTTCATCGATTCCTAAACATTGTTTGAAAGTTACACATATCCTTCTAACATTTAACACTAACCATTGCAGGTAAACCAATAAAGGAGAAGCTAGCCCGGGCGGGAAGACATGCTTGTAGAGTGTGTTGGAACGTGTTTGAGCACGTCTCCCACAAATCAATTTGTATCGGGGAGGTTCGGGGATTTTCTGTTAAGGTAGAACCGGTTGCGTTCCGGTCGGCAAATGAGGAGGGAGAGGTGATTTATAGCTGTGCCCGGAGGGCTGCCTACGTACCCCGGGTTGGGAATCAAGCCATTCGTAGTTCGTTGTTGAAGAGTGTAGGAGAGAGCCGGAGAGCTGGGAGAGCTGCAGAGAGCTGCGGAGAGCTGGGAGAGTTGGGAGAGCTGCGAAGAGCTGCGGAGAACTGGGAGAGCTGGGAGAGCTGCGGTGAGCTGGGAGCTCGTCAGGCCTTCAGGTCGGCAGGTCGTCAGGCCGTCAGCTCGTCAGACCATCAGGTCGGCAGGTCGTCAGCTCGTCAGCTCGCCAGGTCGGCAGGTCGTCAGCTCGTCAGCTCGCCAGGCCGTCAGGTGGGCATGTCGTCAGGTCGGTAGGTCGTCAGGTTGCAGCTCGTCAGGCCGTCAGGTCGGCAGTTCGTCAGGCCGTCAGCTCGCCAGGCTGTCAGGTTGGCAGGTCGTCAGGCCGTCAGGCCGTCAGATCGGTAGGTCGTCAGGCCGCCAGGTCAGGTCGTCAGGCCGTCAGGTCGGCAGGCCGTCAGGTCGAGTCGTCAGGTCGGGCCGCCAGGCCGGCAGGTCGGGTCGTCTGGCCGTCAGGTCATCAGGTCGGATCGTCTTCGGGTCGGGTCGGGTCGTCTTCGGGTCGCGTCAGAAACAAGTAGGAGGGATCCAAGCATCGAACGAGACTTACTTAGCCTCGACCCGGATCAAACCATCGTCCACTCGAGCATCTACAAATCCCTCCGCACCAATCTCCCTCGAGAGTGTATGGGATACAGGGACTTCCCGTTCGTGACCCGACCCGACCCTGTATCCCATACACTCTCGAGGGAGATTGATGCGGAGGGATTTGTAGATGCTTGAGTGGATGATGGTTCGATCCGGGTCGAGGCTAAGTAAGTCTCGTTCGATGCTTGGATCCCTCCTACTTATTTCTGACGCTCGAAAGCCGTTACAGTGTGACCTTCACGCCGGAGCTCTCGAACCGCCACGAGCCTAGCGGCTCCGGCTCCGATAACGGCCACATGGCGTACTGAGTTGATTGAGTCAGGCGGTGATGTCATGGTAACAGAGAATAATAACTATTTGTTTCCTTGAAGAGTGTGTAGTAGTCAGTAGTGTAGTGTGATAGATACACATATATAACGTTTTCAAACTGGACCATATGTTATGGAATCCTTCCTAGTTTCACCACGTAGTCTTTTGTTACAGGGCACTGCTAGTTAGATAGTTCAACCTCCTTCTAACACGCGTAAGAGAAATATACGTGTGTCAGGGGCGGATGCAAGTGACAAAAGGGTGTGATATATGCCCCATACTAAATTTTGTTTTTCTTTAAGTAATTAATAGAAAATTTATTTAAATATTTATAATCTAAATATTAATTACAAGATGTGCTTCGTACTAAAAACGTTTTTGGATTCGCCCCTGCGTATCAGTCTGTCAGGCTCTATAACCTAGCTCAGCTTTAAAAAAAAAAAAAAATTAAATATCTGTTTCTTTCTGAAAATTATTTTCTATTTCAACTAAATATCTAATAACCGTCCATTATTTTATTTTTAATTATAAATTTATAGACTTTTATTTTGAATCGTGTTTCATTCTTTAAGTTAAAAACAATATTTCTATTTTTATTTGTTCGTTTAAACACAACTGTTTTACCTACAAATATTTTTTAGTACTCTTAAAAACGATGTGCCAAGATATGAAAAGAACAAAGAATTGGTTAAAAAATTGTGGACTGTTGCTGTAATTTTTTTTTTTTTTAAGATAATGCTGTGACTTTAAAAATGAGCTTTAGGAAACAATTTCCGAAAATCGGAACGTAGAACCAAAAAAATAATTCGAATGCGACGTCAAAGGCTTATGGGTATGTGACTTAAAAAAGTTTGTTTTAGAGTTTCAATAATGTATTTGACTATTTTCTATAAGAAAATACCTAAATTGACTATAGTCAAAATTGTCAAAAATGAACTAAACATAATTTAATAGTTTCCATAGTAATGATATAAATTAATTTACGTGAAAATTGTAAAATAAATTTATTATTGAAACAAATGAATGATATCTCTATCAATTTTTCACTAGTAAACATTGAAAGCGATAATTTTGCTAATTTAGAATGAAATCTTTACAGATATCTAATCAAAGATTGTAGCTATAACTATAAGTGTAGACTTCTCAAATCATATCTCAGCTTTAAATTCCAAATCTCATTTGTGGTTACAATATAATGAAGTCGGAAACTTTTTATTAAAGAGTCTGTTTTTCGAATATTCGAATTTGATATATAATTAACATACAAAATATAATAAAAATAAGATAAAATGTTAAAATCGGAAATAATAATCAAATTTTTTTCCCAAAAATCTATGAAAATAATCAATTTGAAGAAGATCAATGTAAAAATAATTCAATACGTAATTTTTACTGTCAGTTGAATAGGAGGACTACTAAAAGAAAAAAAAAACATTAAACAAGATGTAGAAAACCAAGACAAGTACAATTTTTTGTATACTTTGAAAAAATCCGAAAACCAAGACAGTAATGTTTCATTTGTAAAATGAAAGAAAAATCCCTTTTTCCCCTTTCATTCAATCCCGTACGCAAAGCTTGAAACGATAAAATCGAGAAGCACCCATCCAAAAATCTTATAAACATTATAGCACATTTTTATTTTATTTTTGTAAACGTAGGAAAAAATGTTAACTTAGAAGTTAGGAAGATATCAATAAATAGTGGGGAATTTGCAAAAGCTGGAAACTGGGCTACAAAGCCTCTACTTGTCTCAAGACTTATGTTTGGTCCTCTTTCCTCAACCCAACCAAAACCTTCCACTACACGACGACAGCTGCGACAACAAAAAAAACTTTTTAAAACAAAAATCTTCTCTTTTTTTTTTAATTTTCTCATTTCAGTTTTATATCAATAATTTTTAAAAAAAAATTAAGTCTCTCTCTCTCTACTTTTGAAAAGGACTATTATCGTCAGTTGTCACTAAATGACTAAACAACCCCATTCGATCATAATTAGAAAAAAGGAAAAAAGAGAGGAATCCTAAACACTCATAAAATCTTTGTCAATAATAATAAACAAAAAAAAAAGTTACTACTACTAATATAATATAAATTTCAGAAAACGATAGATGATGTTGCACACTAACCACTACAACACCCTTTTATCTCTCTCTCTCTATTTCTGAGATTTTGAGAGAGTCCCCCTCTCTCTCTCGCTCCTCATGATCCGATTTTTTATATTTATTTTTATGTGATAATTACAGATACACGTTATATATATGTGTATCTATCTATATTGATGGAGACTTTAACCATTGTAATCTGACCATGGATCTCATTTCTTCTTGAGATATTTTCTCCTCTCTTTTTTTTTTTTCTTGTTTTTTCCCGTCTCCCAGATCTGTTCGTCAATCTGACCATTGGAAAGCTTCAAGCTTTTTTTTCTGGGTAATTCTTTATTTTAAGAAAAACGCAATTCATTGAATTATTAGATTCTTATTTTTCTATGTTTTTTTGTTCGTCATGAAGTTGATGCTTTTTCCTTTTCTCCTTATAGCTCTAACTGTTGAAATTCGGATTTAGGAAAATTTATATTTTACTTTGTATGATATATATGTAAATGTGAGTAATGAATATATGTATATATGCTATAGTTCTTTTTTCTGGAAAGCGTTTATGGAATCTTCCATTGTAGCATTACTTATTTGCATGTTTAGATAAATACTGAAGTTTTATATTCTTGTAAAGCGTTTATGGAAGCTTTTTATTTGTGTGTGTGTGTTGACAGGATGATCAGTATAGGTTTAAGGGTTTTGCAGAGTTTTTTTAGATTTAAAACCTTATCGAAAATCGGAACAGAATCAGAATTCTGATATTGATTCCTTTTTAAGATCACCGGAAATTTTGTGTGTTTTCATTTTGTTAATTTGTCCAATTATGTACATTCATGGTGTTGTTCTTGTACTCGCTGATCTTGTTCTTGATTCAAACATTTAAGTTATAGAATGAGCATCCATGAAAGTTCTGTGGTATGCTCTAGTTGCTCTTTGGGTTAGAATGTTCATGTTGATCCTTTTAACGGTTTGATTTTAGGTATTAATCAGGTTGTTTTTCCATTTGTATTTGCGTTGTTCGCATTTGATAGGGACGGGCCGTAGAATAAAAGAGTTAGACCAGACCAAAGGCGCAATGTATTTCTTTGGTTTGTCCAAGGAAGAAGTGTTGTCACAGAAACATGTTGTATCATATAAAGAGACTTCTAAGAAGAACCCAATCAATATGGTCACTCTGTTTGGGAGACAGGTAAAAGATTGAAGCTTGTTCATATTCTAATTTAGTTCAAGTTTTGACCCTTTTTGTTTATTTTCCATGTTTGTTGTTAAGAAAACAGTAGAGTACATTGTTCATCAGATTTTCATCTCAGGTGTATCCGGTGAAAAGCGAGAGCTCCCCTAAGCTGCGGATGAAAGATATCGATCTTCGGCTTCCTGCAGATCACTACGCTTATAAGAACTTTCATGAGACACTTGTGCTTTCTGGCAAAGTTTACGGCACTGGTGCTTCCCGAAATACCGTAGACTTGGGATTTCATTCAGCGTTTGAAGCTAATAAGGCGAAAGAAGCATCAGCCACAAATTGGAGTGGCAAGAGAAACCCAAAAATTGTTATTGATCTTGAAGAACCTCCCACAACAGAGCATGCAGATTCTGTTAGCTATGTTACCATGAGAAATCCTGAAACAAAGCCGTCATTCTTGACTGATCGGATCAGCTCAGATATAGTGAAGGCCGATCAATCTCTCGTTGAGGATGATAGTGATAGAACAACTAGTATGGAGTCAGGTTTACTGGATCTTAATAGAATCCCGGCTGAGGAGTTGGTTTCCGAGCCTCATTACTGTTTCTTACAAGATCTGAACTGTCCGTACATTGAAGAGACAGAAACCAGCTGTGAGAAGAGCGGAATAGATGATGGTCCTACGCCGCTTTGCTCTCCTAAATGCCAAAATGTCCATGAAAAAGACGGTACAGCATCTCCAGCTTCATATACGTCTTGCTGCACCACGGAAACCAACTCGAAGACCGAGTCAAGAAGAAGTTCCTCTCCTCGAGCACTGGATCCTTCTTGCCGAACCCGGCTTGAGTTTCCTGCCACGGAAGTCTTGCCGGAGAACGGATATTGTAACGAGGAAGAAGAGTTCTCTGAAATTATTCAAATGGCAGCTGAATCATTAGTCCACATATCAGCGGTTGCATATCAAAATCAAGACTTGCAATCAAAGCCTGTGTCAAGAACCAACAGCTCATCTCAAGATCAAGAATTTCCAGACAAACCCGAGATGGGTAACGCGGAACAGAGATGTTGTTCCTGCGATTCATATGAGCTACACACATTAGGAATAAGCGAAACCAACACCAAAGAAGACTTATGTGTGTCATCAATGGCTCTGGATGAGCTTAATAACATCACAAGAGATAACAACAAAGAGATTGGACTCAAGCTGAGAAGAGGGAGGAGAATGAAAAACTTCCAGAAAGAGATACTCCCGAGCTTAACTTCACTCTCTAGGCACGAGATCCGCGAAGACATTAACATATTGGAAGCGGTTTTGAGATCAAGAGAGTACAAGAAGATGCAGGGGAAGACGAAAGATGTCAAATTCAGAGCAAAGCCGAGAAGTAAACGTTCAGCATCAGAGAGGTATGTTGGTAAAAGAAGGCGAAAAAATGAATGATTTTCGATATCTTCCTGTGTTTCGGATTCATTCATACAATTGCTTTTATTATGTAATCTTTAACAGTCAGTCTATGTTGTTCAATTCTTTTTCTTTTTGTTTCAACTTATGACATTGATTATGGTAAGAGGAAAAAGGTAGTGAGCCGATGACATTCAGTTTCTCGTTCTCTCTCAGAATTAAGCATGACCACGTTACGGTTAATGCGGTTAACGTTATTTAACCACCGGTTACGATTAGAATTTTTTTTAACTTTAATCTTAACCGTTTAATATATGGTTAAAACGGTTACGACTAAATACGAGTCCGGTTAATATGGTTACGGTTAGATACGGTTACGGTTAACTGATGACAATAAATAATTAATGTCATGATTTATAATTAAATAATTATAAATTTTATAAATTAGAATAATAAAAAATAAAAATTATCTATTTTGACGAATGACGATGACACTATGTTTACAGTTTTTTTTATTTAGCTCCATTATGAGATTTAGCTCTATTTTTTTTTTTTGTATATGTGAACTTTAAATTTGAAATTTTTTATTTGACTCCCAAATTTTGTTGTAGTCTACAAACATATATCTAATATCTTAAACCATTAAAAAATAGTTACATGAAATGAGTATTAAGAGAAATCATAGAAAATAAAATAAAAATGAAAACAAATAACTAGAAGTCTATAACTAGTATTCTAAACAATTTTATTAATAACTAACTAAAGTTTTTATTAGTTTGTTTCAAAATATTTCAAAATACATTTTATTAATCTATAACCTAAAGAGTAAATAAACTATTACAACAATTTAGTTAAAAAAAAAAGTAAAAAAAAATTATTCACTACCTAATTATAATTATTAGTATATATAATTTTATTTTTAAAACGGTTACGGTTAAAATTTTACGGTTTAACCTTGCAGTTAATCAACGGTTTTGATACGATTACGGTTAATTAACGGTTACGGTTAATAATTTTTTTAACCATAACTAATATATTTTTACGGTTAACGGTTACGATTTTTAACCATCTGATACGGTTACGGTCTGATTACAGTTTGAAAACGGTACGGTTACGATCCGAAATACGGTTACGGTTCTATTTTGCTCATGCCTACTCAGAATGTTACTTACCGGTTTGTGAATTAACGATTTGTTAGGGGGATAAACTGAAATGTGTTCTCTGGTGTTGGAATCTTGGAACATACACAGTTCAACTGATATTACATGGGCCGTGGCCCATTTAGATCAGAGGCCTCAAATTATCGTTATAGACGTGCCCATCTTCACATCGATGTGGATTCGTCTCGGTTTGAATTTTCAAGTTAGTTAAGTGTTCTAACCGACCGTGTTGATTATGCCACTTTTTACGTATTTTTCAAGTTAGTTAAGTGTTCTCATACAATATATATTTTTATATTAAAAAAATACGTAATTTAAAAAAAAAAAGTTGGAAAAGGGAAAAGTTGATACTAACCAAGTTCTTTTCTCATTTTATGTGCTGTGAGCGACTCATCTTTTTCTTCCACAAAATATATACTTTTTTTTTTTGATAAACCAGAGTTATCTTAGATTTTGTAGGCCCAGACTAATCTCTGGCGGTCCAATTCCGGGGTTCACGACAGCAATATGCTGATTTAAACGTGGATGAATGGCCAAAGGAATTCGAAACCAAGGAACGGAACACATACCTACACCAACGAATTCGCTGCTACCACTGGCCACAAACCCTTAGTTTCTTCCACAAAATATATTACTATTCATGTAGAAATTCAGCTCCTTTTGTGAAACCTGAAAATATATTAATTTAACCAACATGAAAATAGATGCCAAAGAGGAATCTGGAGGAATCTACTCGACAATAATTGAGTTCGTGACAGACCAATGAAAAGATAACCTGTTAATAAGAAAAAGTTAATCCAGGTTATCTTAGGGAGGTGTGGAAGAAACATAAACCCGATTTTTTGTTTCTTTCAGAAACCAAACAAGATTTTTCTTTTATGCAAAAATTTCAATTTCATTTCGGTTATAATAAGTTGTTCACGGTCGAGCCGCGTGGGGCGAGCGGAGGACTAGCTTTATATTATGATGATTCGTTTAACGTTACGATTTTATACTCAAGTAATCGAATAATCGATATCGAGGCAACAATACAAGGAAAAAAAGTATTCTTATCATTTATATATGGTGATCCGATACCAAAAAAGAGAGACCAAGTGTGGGAACGGTTAACACGGACAAGTCTAACAAGAGTGGATCCTTGGTTTATAATAGGGGATCTAAATGAAATAACAGGGAATAACGAGAAACAAGGAGGCAATTTACGACCCGCTTCCTCCTTTATGTCTTTTAACCTGATGATACAACACTGCGGTTTTCTGGAATTCCAATGTTTGGGTAATACAATGTCTTGGCGAGGAAGACGAAACTCGAAATTTGTGCGGTGTCGACTGGATAGAGCCTTAGCAAACGAGGATTGGCACGAGATATTCTCCCATTCATTCGTAGAATATTTAGCAATGATTGGGTCGGATCATAGGCCGATTGTCGCCACTATAGAGGACAAAATACCCCGGAGACGGGGTCAGTTTCGGTTCGATAAACGGTGGATTGGGCGTGATGGTCTTATGGAAACAATAGCAAAGGGCTGGGAAATTAACACAGCGGGAAGCGGGACTCTCTTTATAGAGAAAATAAAGAACTGCCGAAGAGAAATTTCAAAATGGCGGAAAAACAATTTGCCATATGGCAAAGAGAAAATTAGGGATTTACAACAAGCATTAGAAGAGATCCAAAATGATGATAATAGTACAAACGAGGAACTCATGGATATCACGAGGAAACTAAAAGAGGCTTATTTGGATGAGGAACTATTCTGGCAACAGAAGAGTCGAACCTTATGGGCAACGGTGGGGGACAGGAATACAAAGTTTTACCACGCGCAAGTTAAGAATCGCAGGGCGAGAAATCGCATCACGGGACTACACGATGCATCAGGAGTTTGGGTTACCTCGGACAAAGATGTAGAACAAGTAGCCGTAAACTATTTCGACGTTTTATTCACATCCACTACACCAACGGATTTTGAGGAGGCCCTCAGTGAGATTCAAACATTAGTTTCGGACCAAAATAATGATATGCTCACGGCAATGGCCACAGAAGAGGAAGTTCGTAGAGCACTTTTCATGATGCATCCAGAGAAGGCTCCGGGCCCGGATGGAATGACGGCTTTATTTTTTCAAAGATCATGGCACATAATAAAGGCAGACGTGGTCGAATTGGTTAACTATTTTTTGGCAACGGGCTCCTTTGATCAAAGGCTGAATATGACTAACATATGCCTAATACCAAAGACGGGAAGACCAACTCGTATGACGGAATTAAGACCTATAAGTTTGTGTAATGTGGGGTATAAGATCATCTCGAAAGTGTTATGTCAGAGGTTAAAGATATTGCTACCGGACCTGATTTCAGAGACTCAATCAGCCTTTGTATCAGGGCGACTGATATCGGATAATATTTTGATTGCCCAGGAGATGTTTCACGGACTACGAACCAATAAATCTTGCAAAAGTAAGTTCATGGCAATCAAGACGGATATGAGCAAAGCATATGATCGAATTGAATGGACTTTCATTGAACACCTATTGAGGAAATTTGGGTTTGCGGAAAAGTGGATTTCGTGGATGATGTGGTGTATACAATCGGTACAATATAAGGTACTCATTAACGGTAATCCCAAAGGACAAATAAAGCCATTAAGAGGTTTGCGGCAAGGGGACCCATTATCTCCGTACTTGTTCATTCTCTGCACGGAGGTCTTGATAGCCAATATACGGAAAGCAGAAAGGGCAAAATCGCTTACGGGGCTAAAGGTAGCGAGGGCAGGACCAGCGATCTCACACTTACTCTTTGCGGACGATAGCCTTTTTTTCTGCAAGGCTACGGTACAAGAATGTCAAACTATATTACATATACTTAAGCAATACGAGTTGGTCTCAGGGCAACAAATCAATTTTTCAAAATCCTCTTTAAATTTCGGATACACGGTTCCAGAAGCGGTACAGGACGAGATAAAACAATTGCTAGGAATCCAAAATATGGGAGGACTGGGTACTTATCTGGGTCTGCCGGAAAACTTCGGAGGGGCAAAGAGTAAGATTTTCAACTTTGTTGTCGAAAGACACAATGATAGAGTCAACGGATGGACATCTAGACTCCTGACTAAGGGAGGTAAAGAGGTTCTACTTAAATCGGTAGCCACGGCTATGCCAACTTTCGTCATGTCATGCTTTCGGTTACCTAAGTCTATTACCGCTAAACTAACCAGTGCGGCAGCGCGGTTTTGGTGGAGTTCAGACGGTCAACATAAAGGAATGCATTGGATGGTATGGAAGAAGATGTGCCGGAATAAGTTAGATGGCGGAATCGGGTTTCGATCAATAGAGGATTTCAACACAGCTTTACTAGCAAAACAGCTATGGCGGTTAATGGAACAACCGGAATCGCTATTCGCTCGGGTCTTTAAAGGGCGATACTATCGGAACGCAGACCCTCTAGACCCTATTAAGTCATACTCGCCGTCCTTTGGATGGAGGAGTATCATCTCGGCTAGACCTCTGGTTACAAAAGGGCTAATCAAAAGAGTTGGTTCAGGTGGCACCATATCAGTATGGAATGACCTATGGATACCATCCTCTCCCCCGAGGCCAGCAACATGCAAAGGGTACAATTATTACCCAAATCTCAGGGTTAATCATCTGGTTGATCCAGCGACACAAACATGGAACATGGAATTGATAAACGCAATCATCGAACCGACAGATGTGGAATTTATACGCGGAATATACATCAGTAGTATATATCGACCAGATACGCCGGGTTGGCACTATACGAAATCAGGGAAATATACGGTAAAATCGGGATATCAGGTTGGCCAACATATCACAGACAACGGCGACAACTACCTCTACGGTCCAGATATAAAGAAGTTACAGGCACACTCATGGAAATTGACTTGTCCACCGAAATTGCGACATTTTATATGGCAAGCAATCTCGGGGTGTCTGTCGGTCACAGCAAACCTACGCGCTAGAGGAATAAATTGTGACACACAATGTGCTAGGTGTGGCGTGGAGGGGGAAACGATTAATCATGTTTTGTTTGAATGCCCACCAGCGCTACAAACATGGGCACTCTCGCATATTCCATTGGCCCCGGGAGTTTTCCCGATGACATCGGTTTTCGCCAATTTTGATCATCTTTTTTGGAGACTTCCAGCTGAGGAAAGAAATCTAATGTTTCCATGGATTCTGTGGAACATTTGGAAAGCCAGGAATGATAAGGTGTTCTCAAATGTGGACAGAAACCCACAAGAGATTTTGAGGATAGCGGAAACAGAAATAGCAACTTGGGATGCAGCACAAAATAGTGAACCTGACATATCTCACCAACAACCACCGAGTCCCAACACCGGAATAAATGAACAAAATGAATATAACGGGCTCACATGCTTTATTGACGGGTCATGGAAGGAAGGAGATAAATTTTCTGGTTTAGGTTGGTTTTGCTTTCAGGAAGGAATTGAAGGAAAGATTATGGGGGCCCGTAATCTACGAAGAAGCATATCCCCGCTACACGTGGAGTTGGAAGCACTCATCTGGGCGATGCATTGCATGATTGCAAACAACAAGACGGCGATAGCCTTTGCTACAGACTGCTCAGAGTTGGTGAAGATGGTGTCTACACCGAATGAGTGGCCGGCATTTACGCTACAGTTGGAGGAGTTCATGAGGAGCAGGGAGGTTTTCACCTATTTCTCTATCACACAAATCCCACGCACGAGTAACACAGTGGCAGACAAGTTAGCACGAGGTGCTCGAGTCTACCCATCGGAAGTCACTTATGTAAACTCGATACCCCCGATTTGGTTCACCGAATAGGGTTAGGTATCAAGGCTGTTGACAAAAAAAAAAAAAAAAAAAAAAAAAGTTAATCCCCCCTTGCATGTCTTTTCGAAGTCAAAGAAAGACACATTAAATTGAACTAGGGTTCTCTAGACCAAAAGTTCATGATTACTATTGGTCAAAAAAAGTTATGATTACTTGCCCGTGATTGGATCATGTAGTTTCCAGATCCCAAAAGTCTCCCTTTCCTTTTCAACATTATTGCTCTTCGCCAATCATTACTGTAAATCATATGTTAAACTCCATCCGATTCACAAATCATTTTATTTTTATTTTATAAACAATGTCATTTTAATTTTCAATTCAAAAGTTTACATAAAAGTCTAATTTTAATCATATTACTTTAATATATTAATTATATTTTTTGGTATATTAATAAAAAGTAATATAAAACTTTTAATAGTTTGTCCACACAAAAAAATAAAATTTGTAATAGTTTTCTTGTTTGAAAGATGTCAAAATAACACTTTTAAAAATATTTCCTAATTTGTTCTTTAAAATGGCCGTCATAGAATATATGCAAATCATACTCTCATATATTGCAGCCAAATGATATTTGTTTTGGTAATGTGAATTTGGATCCAACCAATATTATTGATATATATATATATATATATATATATATATATATATATATATATATATATGACGCATGGAAAAAAAGAGAAAATATATTGTCAAAAGAGATTATCAAGAAAATTGATCCAAAGAAACTACTAAACTATATATACGGAATGAAAAAAAAATTATTTATTATATTTTCACTAAAAAAATTATGTAAATTTTTGACCTAACTAAAAACTAGTTAAATTATGATGTTAGAAGAGCTAAATTACAAATTCAGATACTTCACGATATATGCTTATTCCTAGGGCCAGCCTTGAGAATTATGGGATCAAAGATAATTTAATATAAATTTTAATATATTTTTTTGGCAATTTAAGGGACAAATATTTATATATATTAATTAACTGAGTAAAATTTAGAGACCAAAGGTTTATGTTTCATCTAGCTGTCCCTAGGGTTGCCCCCGCTTATTCCAACTCAATTTAAAATAGCAGATTTTTGAAAGAAATATTATCAGAAGCATATCCTTAGATTAGTATGGATTTTAGTTCAGAAATCGATGGATTTGATTAATGTCCATATGCAGGAATGGATATTATTGATCTATAGTGTCCATTCCAGAAGTTATCATATATGTCCAAACTCAGAATTTAAAGCTACATGATTTTGGGTTGGGGGTTGGGGGAGGGGGGTGAAGAGATTTCGAAACTGATAATCTTATATTTTATTTTGTCATAACCTTTTATGAGTTTCATCATTATATTATATTGAACACTAAGATAAGAGAAGGTGGAGAAGGTGAAGCAGGTGGAAGAGTGTCGTAGACAACTCTTAGAGTAATATAGGTACAATACTCTAATAGATATTAATATTTAACTTGTTGGCAATTGCTGTAGAATATCAAATCTGTTTGCAGTTTTCACCTTCTCGTCTTTTGCAGCTGGGCCACATCCTCTGTTCTTGTTGTGTTCTGTTGCAGGTGATTGTTGCAGGTTTTTGGCTTTTGGATGCAACAGATTCGTGATGGGCTTCTGCTTCTTTTTATCCTCACTTTGGCCCATTACGGTGAACACAATATGAGGTGATTTGGGCTTCCATACTTTCGCTTCTATAGCCCTCCTCAAACTTGTTGTGGGTGGGACACCAACACCAAGTTTGCCTCTGAGTGAAGTGAACGCTGTAACGGGCAGAGACTTAGTGAATATGTCAGCAATCTGAAGAGAAGCTGGAATGTGTTTGACAACAAGACCTCCAAGTGCTACTCTTTCCCGCACGTAGTGATGATCAAGATCAAAATGCTTTGTTCTTGAGTGAAAGGTAGGATTAGCAGCTAGCATGACAGCAGAGAGGTTGTCACATAGAAGCTCAGGAGTCTGATGTAGTGGAATACCCAGCTCTTTGAGAACAGAGCATAGCCATTTTATTTCACCAGCTGTTTCAGAGAGTGATCGATACTCTGCCTCCGTTGAACTCTTTGAAACTGTTGGTTGTTTCTTTGAGGACCAGGAGATGATGTTTGACCCTAAGAATGTACAGAAACCTCCAATGGATCGTCGGGTGACCTTGCAACCGGCCCAATCTGAGTCACTGTAGGCTCGGAGAACACAATCTGTAGATTTGCTGAATTGAATGCCCATCGTCATTGTACCTTTGATGTATCTAAGAATCCTTTTCAAGAGGTTGAAATCAGAAACACTTGGAGCATGCATCTTTTGACACACATAGTTGACAGCAAATTGTATGTCAGGACGCGTCAATGTCAAATACTGAAGTTTTCCCGCCAAACTTCGAAAATAAGTTGGATTCGGGAAAGGTTCTTGTTGAGCAGGGACTTTATCAAGGTGTAGAGGCAATGGCGTTGGCATTGGGGAGCAGTCTGACATCGCAGATATTGCTAAAAGATCCTCTGTATATTTCTGTTGAGATAAGAAGAGTCCGGCTGCATTGAACTGAGCTTGTATTCCGAGGAAGTAGTGAAGTTTTCCCATATCTTTCATCTTGAACTGTTTACTTAGTTCTTCAAGTAATGTTTTCCAAACCATTGAACTGTTCCCTGTTATGATCATGTCATCGACGTACAAAAGTAAAACAATAATGTCCTTACCTTGAATGTAGACAAAGAGAGATGGATCTGGTGTGCTGCAGGTGAATCCAAACTCAAGCAAGAAGGTACTGAACTTGTCGAACCATGCCCGAGGGGACTGTTTGAGCCCGTACAAAGCTTTATGCAATTTGCATACATAGTTTGGCTTTGTTGGATCAACAAAACCTGCAGGATGTGTCATATAAACAGTCTCAGTAAGATCTCCATGTAAAAAGGCATTTTTGACATCCATCTGCTTGATTTCCCAATCCATAATCGTTGCAACATGTAGAATAGAACGCACAGTGGGAGTTCTCACTACAGGACTGTAGGTCTCAAGATAGTCAATCCCTTCTTCTTGATTAAAGCCTTGTGCAACTAATCTGGTTTTAAGTTTATCAAGAGATCCATCTGCATTAAGCTTCGTTCGGAAAACCCATTTACTGCCCAAAACATTCATGTCTGTAGTGTAAGGAATCAATGACCAAGTTCCTGCTTCTTGACAAGTTCCATATTCTTCATGCATAGCTCCATTCCATCCTGGATGTTTAAGTGCAGCAGTAACTGTTTGTGGCTCAGGATGAGCAACTCTATGTGTGTGAAGGACATATCTCGGATTGGGTTTAGCGATTCCTGTCTTTGATCTTGTGATCATTTTGTGTGCATTTATAGCATTCAGATTTGCAGAACTAGTAGAGATTGCAGGCTGTGAGATCGTGGTGCCTGACATGCTTGTTATGGGAAGAGCACTGTCGCCTATAGGATCAGGTTCTAAGCCTGCCGTACGCCCAGAATACTCTTCACTCATAGCACTAGACACTTCTGATACATCTTGATTATTCTGCTCATTTGTTTCTGATACTGTTGGTTCTGCAGGTTGATTTTCCAGATTCTGTTCTGCAGCAGGAGTTGTCTGAGACAGTATAAAGGGTAGAGGTGGAAAATCTTCATCGCTAAACAATGAGGGGTCTTTTGGTGCTTCATAAGTCACTGATGAGGTGCTTCTATGAGTAGCAGGAGCTGTAGCAGGAGCTGTAGCAGGAGTTGTAGCAAGGTGATTTTCATCTGCAACATGAGTTATTTCCAAGCTTTCAAGCCAAGCAGTAAAAAGAGGGGTTTTTCCAGGTGGTAAAAGAGAGCGATACACATCTAAAAAGGGAAACGAGCTTTCATCAAAAATAACATGTCTACTGATGTAGACTCTTCCTGTGGTTGGATATAAGCATCGATAACCCTTATATATGTCATTATAGCCTAGGAAGACACACTTGAGTGATCTAGGATCAAACTTCGTAGCAGCATAGTCTCGTAGAGTAGGATAACAAGCACATCCAAAAGATCTTAGTGCAGTGTAATCCGGAGTTTTACCACATAAAGTTGCATAAGGAGATTTGTTGTTGGGCAGAGCTGATGTAGGAAGCAGGTTACATAGAAAGTTTGCTGTAAACAGTGCTTCAACCCAATATTTTTGAGGAACTTTACTATGGAACATGAGTGACAAGCCCATTTCAACGAGTTGTCTGTGCTTTCTCTCTGCTAGCCCATTTTGCTGAGGCGTATGAGGACAAGAGATAAACTGTTGAATTCCACAACTCTGTAGATGTTTTAGGAACTGATTACTTGTAAATTCACCTCCACCATCACATTGGAAGGTTTTAATCTTGCAGTTAAACTGAGTTTCAACAAGTTTCTGATAGATAATGAATGTAGAAAAGAAGTCAGACTTTAACTTCAAGGGATAAAACCAGCAAAACCTTGAGAAGTTATCGATGAACACTACATAATATCTAAACCCCTGAACAGACAAAACAGGGGAAGGACCCCATAGATCGCAGTGAACCCTCTCAAGAGGTCCAGAAGCAACAAAAGAAGAAGCAGAGAATGGTAATCTTGAACTTTTTCCAAGCTGACAGAATTCACATATCTTCTTGGTGTTCTTATTTATGAAGATGGATTTGCTTAAAGCTAGTTGTTGGAGGACGTGAGAATTAGGATGACCAAGCCTTTGGTGCCAAACTTCATCACTGGTGGAGTGTTGTCGTGAGGAGTAGAAGGCTTTTGCAGATGGATCCTCCAACAGATATAACCCATTACGATTGCTTCCCA